>JAQFVV010006219.1:11110194-11710194 GCA_028023455.1 Epiperipatus broadwayi | reverse complement strand
ACATTCTTTTTGAACAGATACCCCAATACATAACATTTTTGTTGTTGGATGTTATTATTATATGATCATTCATAGTAAATGAATATGAATGAGGCACTCATCAATATACATCAGTCAGCATGGTGTGATTATTTGCTTTTTAATTCTGACTTTAAGATCAAGAAACATAATCTTTCTTCTAAATTACCTGATAACTTTTAATTAAAATATCAGTTGAGTTTTCTTAAAAGGCAGCTTGAATGTGTAAGTGAATAAATTTTTATGGCTTTTATTCTAGGAAGTGAAGTCACCAGCCAAAGGCTACTAAGAATCTAAGGATTACGAACCCAGGCTTTCATTCAATGACTATCTTTTAATTTAGGAACTTAAAATGACAAATCACTTTTAAGTGAGACAGAATTAATTGAAACGAAAAAAAAAAACCAATCTAATATTAAATAGGACAATTATTAACTTTGTAAAATTAGAAAAAAAAATGATGAGAGAATTGATTTAAAAAATGGATAAGTTCTTTAGATCAAAGATACAAACATTAACCGCAGAATGATAGTAGGAAAATTCTTTATAAATACAAAATGGAAGAATAACAGTGTGGAGATTGATTGCATATCGGACAGTGGTAAGATAAAATATTTAAATTTAAAAAAAAATATATCACATGAAGAATGAAGACTTTTTACATGGATATACAAAGTAGACCAAACATTTTAAAATACCATAGGAGACTTTACTAAAATGTTTAAAAAAATTGAAGTGCTATGGAGAAAATTGGTTGTGTAATAGAAATGAGGAAGGACATAGACTTGTGTTCACAGAAAAAGGAAAAATATATATTCTAAACTCTTTGAGAAAAATGCTAAATGAAAATGGACAGAGAAGCCTCCAAAAAATGAGTACAGAATTAGATATTTTGAATAACAGAAAATATGTATTTCAAGATTGTATGTTCTTAATAGAATCAACCCAGGAAATGGTCATCCATTAGTGAGATATAATATATTATAAATGCAAAACTATAGATGAAAAATATTTAAAAAAACAGTATTAATAATTAATATTGATAAAGAAGCAGAAACACTACAATAAATTTAACTTAGAACTTGTAAATCATTTAAAAATATTAATAAGTTTTGAAGATAACTCAGACTTAAATGATAATAAAAAATAACTGACACTATTAAAATTGCAAGAATAATAACCGATACAAAAAGCAGATTTATCAGGAAATTTTCTATGGAGACAAAAGAATGTATGAAGAAAAAAATATAGTTTTTTTAAAAAAGTAATCCATTAAAAATACAATTTTCAATTGGCAATGAAAGCTAAAGAGAAGAAAAATCTCAAAAGTGCAAGACATCTTGGTATTGGAAGAAAAACCTTTTCTGCAATAAAAAAATAAAAAACAATTATAAAAAAGAGATGACATCATGAAATGTATGGAAGAATCCTAATATTATATAGTAATAAAAAGCCAAAAATGAAATCCACTAGAAGTGTTTTCCATTTTGCCATGCCTACCTAAACATCTCTAAAATTCGACCCCCCCCCCCTAAACCTGACAATTCTTATTCAAAAAGTGAATTAATTACCATGGAGGAAACCTAAAAGACCATTAACATAAGGGCAGTTGAAGTACAATGGAGTTTCAAGCCTCTTAACTTGCTTCAAGTAATAATGGAGATAAAAAGTAATGGTTTCCTAAATAGAAAAGACACCACTGCACAGAAAGAAGAAAATTTAAAAAAAACATTCTTAGCTTAATTTATGAATAATAAAACATAAGAACTATTAGTGGCCTTTCAAATTCACTGTTAATAACATTCTCAAATTGCCCTCCCTCGTTAGATGTGCAATTCAATTGGGAACAATTAGATTTATTATACTTTTGAATTACCCAGCATTTAAAACCATTTGTTTCACTTTAAATGAAGTGAGATACGCAATTAAATCTATGAAGGAGGAAAAAGCACCAGGAAATGAGGGAATTACGATCAATATCTTAAAAGATGCAGATAAAGAAATAAAATGATTTCAGACAATAAACCAAATGCCTAAATTATGAAAATATTAACAAATGATTGGAAGAATGCACTAGTAATATTGATATTTAAGAAAGGTGTTAAAAGAGATATTAAAAACGACATTAAAAATTATAGATCTATTAGTCTTCTATTAATTCTACAAATCTTTGCCAAAATAATTACAACATGTCTATAGCAAACTCAGGATTACAAACAATCAAAAAAAAAACAAAAACAAGAAGTTAGATTTGTAAGTAGTTTTAGCATAGCAGATCGTATTCAAGTATTGAAAAAAGTTAGAGAAAGAATGCTTGGGATTTATAATTAAGAAAAGGCATTTAATTACTATAAGCAAAATAAAAATCCACAATGTGGTTATATTTTGACGAATATTAAAATGCAACAAAAATAAATAGATTACATGGTAATACTAAGCAGACTAATATCGATAAAGAAATATAACAGAATGATTACATATTTTCAAAACTTTTAGAAAAAATACTTTGTGAATTAAAATGAAAAACTAAAGAAGTAAAAGCAAATGGGGATTATTTAAATCATTTAGATTTTATTTTTGTGAATAATACTTCAGAAAATGTTGCAAGAATTATCAGATAAAAGTAGGACTAAAAAAAAAAATACTAAAGTTTAAAATAATGTTCAATGAATTTCCTCAGATAAATAAAGATTGATAAATACCATGAAAAGATTATTAATACAAATGGATACATAATAAATGAAATTAATCATAGAAATAAACTTGAATCGAGTGCTTTTGGTAGAAATAACCTCATATTAAAATGAAATACGTTCATATAATTGAAAAAGTTTTTAGTGTGTTTTATCAATTCTTGCTTATGGATCTGAGACTTGGACATTTAACAAAAGAGCAAATGGAGACTTCAGACGACCCCATGAAACATGGATATATGTAGAATAGATATCACTGACATAATTAAAAGAATTTAAGACACTGAAATGGAGCTGGACTAGATATATTGCCAGAAGAAACCACATGTAAGATAGATGGATATAATAAAGTTACTGGTGTGATGTGAAGAAGAGAGTCTAGAAATTGGAGAAACTATATTAAATTTGGAGAGACAATGAATGATATTTACAATGTTAATACTAATTTAGACACCTCTTTTCCATTCTGCATATCATATCTAATTTTATAAAAAATATTTATTTTTTGTGCTTTGTAACTCCCCGCCACCACTTCACTATAAACTATATATTGGGATATTAGGATTAAATGTGTATGATGAATATAAATAGTTTCCAATAAAAATGAAATACTTTTTTAATAAAACATTAATTCCAATTAACAATAATAAAAACACACTGAAATGCATGTTTTGAAATTTGTAAAAAAAAAAAAAAAAAAATCAGAATAAACCAAAAAAATATATCAAAATGTAAAACAGCAAATTTTGTTTATTTGAACTAGTTCCATTAAAAAAAAAAAAACATGCGTGCACACACACACAAATCAAATATTTAATTTAAAAGAAAAAAAAAATTTTTTTTAATGATTTTCCCCCCCATATTTTTATTAAATCCTAAATTTCTATTTTATCTAATTTATATAGTCAAACAAAATTTCCATCAAAGTGCTTATACATTTTAATAAGTTAATGAATTGTTTCTCGCCATTTTAAATAAATGTGAACAAAAAAAATTTTTTTAATGATTTTTTCCCATATTTTTATTAAATCCTAAATTTGTAATGTGTATACATATATCAAATTTCTATAGAGTCAAACAAAATTTACATCAAAATGCTATACTAATACGTTAATGAATTGTTTCTACAGAATTAAACAACTATATATTTATGTTAGTTTAAAATAGCTTGCCATTTTAAATAAATTTGAACAACTGCCAAAATATAACTGTAACTTTATTTTCTATCCAATAATTAGCCTTTAAATTCTATAAAAATAAAACAAACAAAAACAAATATTGTGCCAAGTTTTAAAATCAAATACAAAAGTAATAATACACATAAGTTAAACATTCACAGAATATTAGCAATGACCTTTTAACTTAAAATCATTTCAAAATAACTTAATTAAAAACATTATTTAAAGTTTAAAAAAAAAAAAAAGTATAATGGAAAGAAGGGTGAGAATACTCACTGTCGCCCATCTGGATCTTTTTCACAAAGTTTTTCTAAAACATTAATTTCTAGCCTGGCAGCTTCACGGTATTTTTCAACATTCTTGATGATTTTCAATGCTACCCGTCTATTGTCCCTAAAAAAAAAAAAATGGATAAATTATATTTTTACAAAATCATATATCATCATAACTTTTGATTAGAGGTGAAGTGCAATTCTGAATAGCTAATTTTATATAAAATCTATGATCATATATTTAAAGAAAAAACAAAACAACTTATTAAGATAATGAAAGTAATCTATAACATATCAAAAAAATTTTAAAGAGCAAATCAGCATTTTTTGACATTAGATAAAAATTATTTTTTTAAAAGTTTTTATATTAATTTTAATTTGCAGACTAAAGCTAATACATATTATATTCATGCTGTATTTTTATTTTTAATTATTAAACATCAATGCAATCAAAGAATGTAGAATTAATCAAGACAATATTTCCCAAAATTATTTTTAAATACAGGTTGAGAACACAAATATTACTTCTATAAAGCTCATTACGAAAAAAAGAATTTTCAAATTGTACAATATCAGTCCAAGAGAATTTTCAGCAGTTGTGGCATAACATTTTATCATCACAAACCACAAATCAGAATTAGAAAGAATCATGTCTTTAAAAAATGAATATACATTTTTTTTAAAGATTGGCAAGTGACCTTAATAGCTATTACGACTACGCATGACATCTCTTCATACCAATTTTTTTTATTTTTTATAACATCACAGTTTCATCAAGGAAGCAATGACTGAATATGGTAATACAACTTCTGATGATCATACCGTTGGATGGCGCTGTTGTTAGTGCAAAACAAATGGATGTAACGTTTACCAGGCTGTTTTTTTTTAAAAAAAAAACATTGAAACTTTTTTTTCTTTTGGGGGGGGGGGGGGTTGTGTGTGTGTCATTTACCGGGCGTTCAAAAATATTTGATTGCTTTTACTCATAAACAAATACATAGAAATTGCTTTTTTATTTTTTTTTATCTTTTGTATTTACATTATTTTACTTTTAACAACAACAACAATAAAAAAAATAAAATATTTCATTAAGTTACAAAATAAAGGTTGCAAAACAAACAACAAAAAAACTTTCTACTTCAGAGATTCACAAATTAATATTTCACTGGACACATTAATCTCTTCTAAGATGGCACAGGTATTCTTTCCAGCAATCGGAATAGATGCGGGAGCCAAGCCTGATGTTCTCACGGATGGACTGTGTAAGATGTTGGCTGATCGGGAGGGTACAGCCTCTGCAAAACAATCATCTGTCTCAAGACCCCCCCCCCCGGAATATCCATTGTCACAGAAGAATTCTGCCCTGGTTGTTTTTCTGCCGACTGAACATGGTTTCATTCACTTCCACTGTCATACCGGGACCACCGATTCGATGGCGTGGACGAGAAAGAAGCTTTCTCGACAGAGCTCTCGAAGAGCTGTTGTCACATCCTCACGGCATTTTCTCACAATTCCAATTCAGCTCCAATACACTTTACTGTGATCTCATCCCAGCTCCAATAATAGATAAGGCATACTGTTTTCAAAAATCCTATTCGGCAGCAGTCAACCACGTTTCGTGGTGAATGGAACACCCCCGATGCTTTACAATGCTGTAAGGTCATTAAACCACCACAATGACCCTTCTCTGTTGGTAAAATCTTCTTTTGTTGAAGGAAGGCCGTTGCATCAGCTTCTGTAGCAGGCAAATCCGAAAACACCAAACGATCAACTGCCATTTTACTGGTTTGATCTCAAAAAGTGCGCAACTGTATCGTGAACTTTGCCAAATCTGATTTACACTCATCATTTAGTGAATTCTGACACCTGAGAACGAAAGTAGGGGTGTTTGAGAATTATTTAGAATTTGTAGGAACTTACACAAATTACAATACACTTAACAAACAAAAAAAATTGTTATAATATAGTTTTAGTCATTACAACTACAGAAACTCTCATATCATACGCTATAGAATATTTAACAGTAATGTCTATAAAGAGTGACATAATACGTTGCTGATAATGTTCACATGCTAGCGATGTTGGTGGAAGGGTGCATTACAACAACATCTAGTGTTTGAACAGTTTACAGGCCGTAAGATCGATGAGCAGCCTTGTAAACAGCATATTTCTGTGCTTTTGCATAGAAACAGCGCCATCAAGCAACGTGAATCATTCTAAGTTGTAGAACCAAATAAAGAGACTAAATTATAACATAATAGAAAATAATTATGATAAATAAATAAAAACTCTTCCAATCATTAACAGTTTGAAAAAAATGATATGAAACTCTTTTTTGGAATCCAATCATTAACAGTTTGAAAAAAATGATATGAAACATCAACAATGCATTTAGCTATAACAGCAACTAAGATTGTTTATCTGATATTTCTTTACACAAAATAATCTAGTCCTTTCGTAAATATGGTAAAAAATAATCCTTTACCCAAGAAAATATTCATGCCAATATATTAAAGTGCACAATGACATCATGATGATTACAGACTTAAATTTGCATTCCAAAATTATATGGTATTTTAATCTATTAGCTTGAATTCCTGATGTATATATATTGAAACCTAGTCAGATATAAAAGCAATCCAATAAAAGAATCAAAGAACTATCCAGCAAAGTACTTACACAACAAATCATTTATAAAGGCCTAAGCACAATGATCACAATCCATTTGTTTCTAGCATATACTTATATATTTGTTAACAATTTGATATTATATAAATTTTATTTTTAATTTTTAGATTCAAAACTATAGTAACTAAATTATAATACATCATGTGTGTGAGAAAATATTGAAGCAAAAAATTAAAAATGTAAATATGCACATACACATAATTTACTTTTAACATTAACTTTTATCAAATTACAGTTATCTCCATTAAAATAATTTGACTATATCAAGATCAACTTTTTCATTCAAAATAAGTTATTACCACTTGATCTGATTAATGATAAGTCTTGTAATGTTCCCTGTTTATATAATTTTTTTTTTTTTTTCCTAAAAAGGACTGTATGTTATCATTAATATTTCTGTACAATCCAATTTTCCAAATTCTCTACTTTTCTATTTACAATTTTTACTGGCACAGTATTAATTGTTTCTTAATTTATTTACTTTTTTTTTCATTTATTTATTTTCTTAAATTTATCAGATACATATAAACATCCAATTATGGAGGAGGGTTAATAAAATAAAAATTTTTAATAAAAATTTTAAATATTTTATCTATCAATTATCTTAATATTTAAATATAATTTTAAAAATACAAGTATACATGATAATTTTTCTCACTATAACTGTATATATTACATTGTTAAAATATTATTATAAATAAAAAACTGACAGAGAAAATGGTAGCTGGGATAAATGATTCCAGATGCTAGAATAAGTCATGTGGAGAAATCCACCAATCCAGCTGTAGCTTTGTTTACTGAGAGATACTATAAAAAAAAAACATGAACATAGCAACCAAAAAGAATCAACAAAAGTTTAAAATTATCAACTTTATCAATAGAAAATGAGTGATGAATAAAATGAGCAGCATACATTAATCATACAGAAAATAATTTCTGCTGATTATAAAAACTATTTATAACTAGCAATTGCAAATCATTGCTTTCTTTTTTTATTTTCAAAATAATGTATTAATAGTTTTAAACAAATAAAAATGAAATACAATTTTTTTTTCTTCAAAATCACATTATCTTTTTCTGAATTTAAATTACTTTAACCAATCAATAATTTAATAAAATTGTTTCAGTGTGCTATTATCTAAGATAAGAGTTAAAAACAGGGAATCTACCATGATTTATATTAAGGCAAATATTAAAAAGAAACATTAAATTCTTTATTAATTTTTTCTTAATTAAAGGCTAAGTGTTTTAGCAATGCTATAGCAGAGCTAGCAATTCTATGATAGACTCGACTAAATAATCTAAAAAAAAAAAAAAAATTCAGTTCAGTCAACTGAATGAAGTATTGTGATCAGGTCAGTCTCAAGTTTGTTTAAAGGTCACTTGACACTTGAAGCAATTAATCATGTTTATTATTATCAATATTTAATCAGATAATTAACAATTATTGTCTCAGGTTAAATGAGTTAAACTAATGGATCAAAAAAACAATTTGAAAATTAAGCAGAATGGTGTTTTTCATGTGGTCCATAATATGGGGGGGGGGGGATACAAAGCAAATATATAAAAATAATGGTAAAAATTAATTACTAATAAATAATGAGAAAAAAAATTATTGCTCTTAGTAATGCATGTCTTAACTTCTAGCCATTCAAACAATTGATGCCAATAATTCTGGATTTAAAATGCTGACAGAATATTTAAATGATAATTGTTAATTTTTATCATAATAACACTCTGTGGGTGCTTATATTTATTTGGGGTGATGGGTAGAGTATAAAGAAGGCAAGTTTAGAGAAAATACTTTTTTTAAAAAATAGACATAGTGGTCCAAAAATATACAAAAAACAAAAGCCTGATTTAATTTCTCCAAAATAAAGTTTGAAAATATTTTTGTGTTTTCAAGTAAACCAAAGTAAACCAATGTGGCAGCCCATATTTTTGATAAATCTACAGTTTGACCCCCCACATGTTTACAAAAAAAAAATGCCTGCTAGAAAACATTATATTTAATAATTACAATATTTACACTTCATCCATATCGGCAGCATGCAATAATATCATGACCTTTAACAGTTTTTCAGGAGGGCAGGGTACCATATCTTAGGAAATAGTCCACTGCATCATGTTCTGACAGGAAGGTCCCAAATTTTTATCATTATGACAATTTAAAAAAAAAAAACTATTGACAAAAAGCACGCTAAATTGAACCAACGTATGACAATTTTAAGAGTCTAGTTATTCCCCATGTTATAAGTAAAAAAAAAAAAATGGGAATAAAGCTTCTTAATGAAATGTATCTAAGTTGATTCCTTTTTTAAAATTTAACAATTGATTTATAAGTTTTATAACTAACACATCTTTGGTAGATTATAGGTCCTTGAAATTATACATTTATCAAAAATATGTACACTATCTTCATTTACTTGATAACTCACAAATATTGTTTTGGAATGTGTCTAATAATGAGTATACAATATGCTTGTACAAAGCAAGTTGCATTTGATATTAAAACAAAAAGCTGAAAACTATTGGAGTGAAAAAATTATACATGCAAACTTGAAAAAGCGAAATAAATAAAATCATAAACAAGTAATCTAAGATATTAATCCTTTTAATTGCAATTTAATTAAAAAAACTACTGAAAAAAATAAGATTTAAAAACAGTAATAAAATCTAAATATAGGAAAACAATACTCTGCTTTAAAAAACTTTATATACTGATATCAAAAAAATTTTATTTTTGCTTAATGTATAAAATAAATAGCTTTCTTGATAAATTTGATGGAATGGAAATCTTACACATAAAAACATAGATATATACATCTGATAAAGAGAAATAATTATATTCAAATATAAAAATGTGAACAGAAGACACACAAAAAAGCTAAAATTGAAGATGATAAATGGATAAGAATATTTATTAAATTTGTTTTGTAAGATACTTTAAAAAAAAAAAAAACTATTTTTAACAAATGAAATAATGCACTTATAATATTTAAAAACAAAAAAATGAAGACAAATAACATCTATTAGCTTGTTTAACTAATATTTATTGTTAAATTTCATTTGATATAAGAACATGCAGGATTCAGAAATGGATTTTGTATAATGGCTCATCTATAATAGTAAATAATTCTGATATGATTAATATAAATTAATAGTACATGGTTGAGATTAATGTTTTATAAACCTCAGGGAACTAAATAAGATTTTTATCTTGAAACTGTTAAAAATTTTTTTACAGAAAGTATTATTTCACTAATGAAGTTACCCAAATTTATTAAAAAATTAATTTAAGTAATTTCATTTTCTCCAGAATTATTTCCAATAGTTTTATAATAATTTTTTTTAAAAATTTAGATATGAAAACAACAGATCCCAAAATAAATGACATATATTATAAATATTTAAAGGTGTTCGTTTTTGCAAAAAAGCTTGCAAATAAATTTTATTAAAGCTTGACAATAAATTTTATTAAACTAATTTAATTTGAGTCATAATTAGTACCAACTAAAATCGAAAACAGAAGATATAAAAAAAAATTAAACATATCCTTACATTTGTTTTGATTTATGATTATAAAATGTTAAATTTTGAATTCTAAAACAATAATTAATAAACCAAAATTAGCAATTTAAAGCAATATTTGTTATTGTGTATTATTTCATTAATAAAAATTATACATTATAAAAGCATATTTAATCATAATATGACATAGAAAGTAATTTGGACAGAAAAAACAATCTTTAATGAATCTATTTTCTAGTTAAAACATAATTTCAATTAGACTATAGATTTTAATCCAAAATGGATTTAGTAATTTATTAAGGATGTTATACACATCCAATTAGTAAAAGAAGCCAATGATACAAATATATCAGGCTTATTTTAGCAATACATAAAATTAGACAGTGATAAATATACATTCTTAAATATATTTAACCCATTTTAAAAATTAATATTGCTACTGAACATTATAAGTTTATTTTACGTAACAAAATGAACATTTCTAAATTTCTTTCTATACTCATCATTTAGTTAACAAATGTAAAGGGAAAAAAAAGCTTTTTTAATTAAAATAATTGCAAATAACCATCTGACTAGCAATAGTAAATCTAATGTTAAAAATTAAAAATGGCATGAAAATTTAAAAAAGAGTTGCAGTTATGATGGGCAAAAAAAAAAAAAAGAATTTTGAATTACTTAACAAGATAAGTACTAAAAAAAAAGGAGAAAGTATGTACAGAAACTTAATAATGAATGAAGTAAGAAAAAATATATACAACCCCCCCCCCCCCCAAGAAGACATGAGAAAAATAATTTAGGTAGAAAAAGACAGCAAAAAAAATTATTTATTAAAATAAAATGTATGTTAGTGAATAAGATATATGTATTGGAAAGCTAGAACGACTCACAGTTATTAGTAAATCCTATTATATGCATTTTTAACACACATATTATATCTTTTTTTTTTTTTTTGGATATACTTCATTATATTTGCTGTGAAAAAAAAAAAAATGTAAAGATTATCCTCAATACTCTTGAAAATGCATAACTGACCTTTAAAATACAATGTTATATATATATCAGATTTCAACATTTAAAATATGGGTTGTTTTCTCATCCCTGGTGTTCGCCACAGGATGGGATTGATGCTAATCAAAAACATATACATATAACGATTCCAGGCCGGACCTAAATGACCGATTTGATATAAAAAGATCTGATTTCTTAGATTTGTAATAAAATATTCTACTAACTAATAGTATTATATGATGATAGTTTTTTTATTTTTGTAAATGTTTGTTAATCTTATCTTTGAATTTGTGTTTGTGTGTCTTTAAAGCTACGGGGCCTTTTCTAATTTTTTTTTTTTTTTGGACTTTATGTGTGTCTTTTTAAAGTTATGGTATTTTTTTTTTTGCAAGAGTAAATCAATAATTTGATTCAAAAGCAAGACGTAATAAGTCAATGCTTATTAATCTTAGATTGTTTTTTAGTTTGTGTGTGTGTGTCTTTAAAGTTACGGGGCTTTTTCTCATTTTTTTTGGACTTTATGTGTATCTTTTTTTAAAGTTACGGTATTTTTGGTCAAGAGTAAATCAATCATTTTATTAAAAAAGCAAGACGTAATTCTAAATCTATCAAAACTAATGTCATTTATATACTACAATTTAGAATTTTTGATACCCGACTACTATAAAACTCAATTGAAAAATGATACCTGACTAATTTCCGTTTTCTTTTTTTTTTTTTAGTGACAGTAAAGAAAGTGGGTTGTTTTTGTTAAGTCTGTCCATATAAAAAGGGAACCGTTATTGAAATACTAAATTTAAAAATGATAGCAGACTAATTTGAGTTTCTTTTGACAGTAATTAATCAGAAAGTGGGTTTCTTTTTTTTTTGGTAAATCTTGTGTATATATAAAAACAAACAAACCGTAATTCAAATACTCCATTGAAAAAATCAAACTCCGTTGAATTTGCTTTTTTTTTTTTTTTTTTTTTAAAGACAGTAATTAATCAGGAACTGGGTTGTTTTTGTTAGTGTGTAGATATAAAAACTAATCTTATTTTGAAATAATAAATGTAACAAAAAAATAAATAAATACCAGACTAATTTTATTTTTTGGACAAGTAATTACTAATAATTAGACACTGGGTTGTTTTTGTTTGTGCGTATATATATATAGCAAAAGTAACTGGTCACGGACAAATTCTCGCGAAAACGGTACTTTTCCGCATGATCCTTTAAATTTTTTCACCTTCCGCACCCTTAAAAGCAATTTTTGAGGGTTACCCATTCATAATGGAATCTTCAGGACATTATTACTAAACTTACAACAGTAAAGTAAGTTACAACACATTAAAAAAAAGACATCTTATCAAATTTTAAAAAACTACAACTGCTTCAAATACACACACACTCACACGAAACTACAGAGAAAATAGATATTCTACTATTACGAGAAAATGATGAACAAAATCAACTACTATGGCAGCCAATCAAGGCATTTCTTTCTCTTTGCTTTTAGCATAGAAAAAAGCCATAACCGGCAGCCGTCGGGAACTCTTTCTGTGTTTTATCATAGAAAGAAGTCTCTTTGTGTTGGCTTCTGTCGCCGCCACTGCCTCCTCCGTCCAACATAACATGAGGACTCTTTTCTGCATTTATAACATAGAAAAATTCCTCTTTTGTTGGGTGAAGGCGGTGAAACGGTATATTTCTAGGAATTGACCTAGAAATAGCGACATCTCGAGGCGAACACCAGGGATGAGAAAACAAACAAAATATGCTTTAAGAAACTGTTGAATGTTTTCCTTTTTTGATTTGCTGGCATTTATTTTCATCAATACAAAAAATATTTTTAAGAATTTAAAATGAACTTGTGACATAAAATCTATTCTACATGATCATTTCTTATTGGTTAGTTTTATTTTTTTCCCCACAAACTATAAGTTTAATGATTATTTTTGTTTTAAGTCACAGAATAAGATTCCGCAGATACTTTTAGAACTATCTTAGTTATAGTCACCCTGCAATTTATTAAAAAAACTTAAAAAGTGTAAAATTAACTTTCACCTACTTCACTATACATTTTATGTATCACCAAAATATTTGTACAATTTTTTTTTTGCCCTCCAATTTTTTTTAATTTTATGTATCACCAAAATATTTGTACAATTTTTTTTTTGCCCTCCAATTTTTTTTAATGTATATACATATATATCTTACAATAAAATAATTACTATAAAAAAAATCAATATTAAAAAAGATGGGAAAAATTATCAGTTTCATTTAATATTGCATTTACTAAATAAAAGGTTTTTTTCTAATATAAATTAGTAAAAAATAAAAAGTAGAAACTGCTATAATTATAGAATACCATTATAGATATTCTTAGAAGTCACTGCAAAATAAATACTTTTTGAATCATATATATAATAAATTCTAACTATTGGAAAGAATGATTGAGAATATTTATTAAATGCTTAAAAATTTTAATTTGGAAACAAACATACTATTACTAAATTATCTTATTACAATTGATGGAAAGTCTATTCAGATATGATGGATAAAACAAAGCATTTATAGTTTTACATTTCAAACATAAATCACTTTCAAAATTCATTTTGCTTCACTATTTTGTATATCAGAAAGTTCTCAGTAGTAAAATACTTTATTTTAAACATCATTTGGGACCACTAACAAAAAAAGCCATATATTCTCTACATTTTGTGCTATTGCAATATAGTTTCTAAAAAAAGTTCAAGAAGGATTATGTTGACCACATTAATTATATGTTTATTAAATAAATGGTACTCAAAAATTAAATGGTTAAATCATGAAGTTATTAGTATGATAAAAGTATTTATATGAAAGCCATATCAGAATTAAAACTTTCTCTAATAATGGCAAAAATACTTTTAAACAAATCATTTTGAATTATAAATTATATTTTCATTATAACACAACCTAAAAGTAGAATTTAATGGTTCATGTATTTTCAGAATTAGCAACAAAATTAAAATGAACAATTATTAAACACCAAAATATAATTCACAAAACTTGTAAAGTGAATAAAAATTTTAATTTAAATTAATTATATATACACAGAAAACCCTCATTAAAAAAATTGCACAGAAATAGACTTAACTTACCTTGAAAAATGTGGAATACGTTCCTAATTTTTGAAAATCGCATAAAACCAATACAACAAGGTAAAATTACTTTAAAATTTGCATAAAAAAAATTAAGGAAATAAAGTATGACTAATAAAAAATTTCAAATATTTGAAAAAAATTGATACAAGATAAACTTTTTTTTTTATTAACTATTTAATTTTATTCAAAACAATATGTTTTTATGTGTAATTTATTTTACATTTTTTCATACATATTTTAATCATTATTGCTATTCGACAACATGCGTTTTGTTTGTGAACTGGTAAGACATCAGATTCGTCACAAGAGCTAATATAATTAGCACCAACCGCAGTCTCGTGTTGTGTTAATGGTTTTCTGTCAACAATGTAATCAGTAATTAAACTTTGAGACGATGATTATACTAATTGTTTATGAAGCTCGCGATATCCAGACTGCTATGTCTAGCTATTAGAGAATGCACTTCCACAAGTGCAACTATATATATATAACCCGCTTCCATGAGTGTGTTAATAATAACTGTTAAATTTTCTTTTATGCACATATATACATGGAGAAACTTTTAGACAGAAAAAAGTTACAAGTAAAAATATTTAAAAACTTTTAAAGATATATTCTTTTTAAGTAGAAATTAAAAGTTAAATATTTTTACTTATAATAAAAGAAAATATAAACATACACATGCATAACACAGACATACAAACATTTAAGCTCTAGGAATTTATTTCACAATTCGTGTCATTAACAAGAAAATGATTTTCCAATTGATTACAAAGTTGAAGACTTTCTCGAATCATTTTTGCTGTGAAACGAACATGTTCCACTTCTGTTTCATTATCTTTTTCTAAATCTTAGGTATCTGAATTTATTGCCAAACCTTTTTCCAACAGGCATTTAAACTATGTAAAATTTAATGTGTATATATAAAATGGGAAAATCCCAATTTTAAGTGAAAGATGAACTTCTTTATCACATAAAAGAAAACCACATAAAAAGATATTAAGAACATGAATCGCATAAAAAAAAATCAGCACAAAAAGAGAACCAGATGTATATATATTTTTTTTAAAACCCTCAAAATTAAAAAAATCAGTATATAAAATATTTTGGATAGACTTACATTAGAAAATCAGCATTCTCTAAAATGCAATTTGTAAAAACAAAATAAAATTTCACTTAAGTGATGAGAATTACAGCTTTCAATTATAATCCTGATTTTGAAAATACAAAACCAACAACCCACTAAAACTCATTATTTCTAATTAGTAATCCAATAATTATAAATCCTAACATATTCTACAATTATATAAATTAAAGCTTTTATTTAGTTTAATTTTTTCTTTCCATTCATTTTCATATAATTCCATTTTAAATGCAGAAAAGTAAATTGCGTTAAACAATTTTAATATCTGTAACTTATTTCAGAATTGGATTAACAGTACAATGAATTCTTGATTCATCTAATATGCATAAATCATTTTCCCATATCCATCACCAGCTATTTTTGAATTAAAATTCAGTCATAGAAATAAACATTCAAGGTTTCTCAAGACAGTTTTTTTTTAGGGGGACACTTATCAATAACAAATCATAGTCTTGATACAATGTATGCTTGATTGAAGTATTTTCAGCACCATTTTTAATAGATAGCTCAAAAATAACCACTCACCTGATCAATTTTGTCTTATTACTTTGGCTCATTATTGACTAATATTCCAATAATTAAAAGTTTCATGAATTTTATTTACAAATTAAAATATATACAAAATAATGTTACATTTTCCCAAAACAACTTTATGGTTTATTTGTAATAAAATTCTCTTGAAATTTCTTTTAAATTTCTAAGAGCTTATTATCACCCCATAGGAGTTCCTCTTCCCTCCAGATAATGTGTAAATCTCTAGATTAAATTGGAGCAAGTAGATGAAATATTACTTTTTAAATGAAAAAAAAATATGAGAAAAAACTTTTTCATATTCACATATACCTCAAAAGTATGTAATTCTTTAAATTTTGTACTTTACACACATTTCAGTGATACTCACTAAATTATCCTTATAACCAATTTTTTAAGTATTCCATTCTATCATTTTTCTATATCCAACTTTTAATTTTTGCAAATCCTTAAGAAACATTGAGTAAAACGTTCACTGTGTATATAAAATCAGTTTGTTCTCTTCTACTATATCATCATATATTTATTAATTTAAAAATTATTTTTACTGAAGTCCATTTATTATTTCTATAAAAAAACAGTATTTTATTTTGTCTGAATATCTGTTATGCAAATGTCATTTACATCCAAACATATAAAAAAATAAAATGTTGAAGAAATAGTCACCTACAATTTTATTATTATGCTTAAACATACCAATACAGCAATTATCCTTTATAATCACCGAATGAATAGTGCATTTTCTTAAAATTGTGAAAAATCTAAAAAGAATTTTCATGTGTTTTAACTGTTTAACTTTACTCAACTATGATTTTTATCTCAAACTTATATTTCATTTTTTATTTTTGTATACTGTATTTGTTTGTTACTCAAAACAAATAATATATATTTAATAATATAACAATGCAATTTCTTATTCAGTTTAATTCTCTGCAAAGTAACTCTTGATATTTCTTTTCATAATTCCTATTGTCTTCATAGTAAACTTTTTTCTTTGCACTACTAATTGTAGTTTTAAGCAAATGCATTTTATTACCAGATTTACGTATTCATTGCTAGAAATCTCTACAGATTTATGGCTAAATTGTTCTTTAAATATTTAATTATATATGTGCAGTAATGCAATATTACATTTTGAACATACTACCACAGAACAAATTTGAAAATCACTAAATCATTATATATGAAAGATCAAATATACTGCATATGAAAATAACTTACAAGCTTAAGAGAATATGGTCATGTGATCTATGACTCTTATTTTGACTAATTTTGAAATTGTTTCAACTTATTGTGCATTTGAAAAAAAAAGGCTGCACTGAGATCAGTTAAGATAAAGCCACTTACAAAATAGGATAAATGATTGAATGAATCTTAATTTTTTATAAACCAATAAAAAATTACCATATAGTATGTGGTTTTTTTAAGTAACAAGATTAATACAGTTATATATACCAATTAGAATAATACATACTGCATTATTAAATATATATGTGCTACATCATTAAATTCACTGGCTGATCACTTTGTTTTGATTCAACATCAGAAGATATATAGTATTTATCCTCTACCATGGATGTAATTTGTGTACACATTTATAAATATCACATTAATTACAAAATGCTTACAATATTCTCAATCTTCTTTCAATTCTTCAAATCTATTCAAATATTTTGGATAATTATAAAAAAAAATAAGCCATAGAAATAACCAATTTATATGCATATGTGAGAATATGTACTTTCAAATTTTATTCTTATCTCAATGCATTCTTTATCTTAGATCAACTATCTCGCAAACATCTCTCAGCCTAGAAATCAGACCAGTTTTTCTCACCCTCTCGCTGCATTTTTGAAACACATAGTTCACTTTTTGCAAGTGACCAAGGCATACATAACTCATAAATTTTTACTTCATATACATAGTTTTTTTTTTATATATATACATTTTACACACTCATGTACATACACACTACTTTTGCTTACAAAAAAAAAAAATTAAAAATATATTTAAAATCAGTATAATGTATGTGAATAATATAAAAGTTACCATAATATAACCAGCAATACTATTCATTACAAATTATTTGGAGAATTAATCAAGTAAATCAGAGTTCTTATATTTTTTTATGTTCCTAAATTTTAAATTAAGCGTTCATGTCCCACAAATGATATTTGAAGCATTATATATGAAAACAAATCCATTCATAATACTGCTTGCATAATAACTATGTGGGCAAACAATTGCATTCACCAGCTGATATAAATCAAACTTAAAGATAATTTCTGTAATCATGATAATTTCAAACAAAATACATTTATCATTTAATACAAACTAGTCACTAATAAAATGTACAAAAAAATTAACAATAAAATTTGTTTTGTCAGATAATTTGAATAAAAATACATTCAGATTTCTAATAATTTAGATAACCAGTTATGTTAAATCAATCCACAGATTTATAATGATAATATAATTACAATCTATGAAAATAAAAAGGCTATTACATCATTAAAAAAATATCTCAAATAATTATGAGTTTATCAAAGCAGAAATAATTCCATTAACTAATACTTAATCTTACTATTTATAATCATTAAATGATATAAATAACTAAATCTAGAATAAAATAAAAATCAATAATCTGACCTCATAATTATTGAGGCATTAGAAGAAAAATATTTATAGTTAAAAATACAAAATAAATTGTTCCAAACAAATATCTATTTAAATATCATCATTCCATTACATTTGAAATATTTCATTTTTTATTAACTCCATTAGATTTAAAAGCTAAATATTTTTTATTTACTGATTAATATATTTGATGTTCTCCGCAAAACCTTAAAAAATATTTTCATCTCCAGAGCATTCACATGACCACACTACTAAAGAATTCTGCATTTAATGTAGAATCAGTTTTAGACCAACATCTTCAAAGGTTAAAAAAAAAAGTAAGTAATTAAACATCAGAAGCTAATTTATCATATAAAGATTAATAGTTTAATAAAGACCATAACCACCAGGCTACATGCTTTTACATATTGACATAACATATACTATCTAACTTTTCCTCGATACTTTTATTCATATAAGAATATATTTAAAACAAAAATATGCAAATAAAATAAAAACTTGCAAATTTCATTTAAATTCCTGATGAATATAAAAAAATATTTAAAGCTTGTATTTTTTTCAATGACTTTGTTTTTTTAATATGACAAAATGATTTTAAAATTATTTAAAAAACAACAGCAACAGGAAACTGAGATTGTGAATAAAACTATTTCCAATGACTGCTATTCTGATGAATATAAAAAAATATTTAAAGCTTATATTTTTATCAATGACTTCAATTTTTTTTTTTTTAGAGACAAAATGATTTTAAAATTATTTAAAAAAAAAAAACAGGAAACTTTGAGATTGTGAATAAAACTATTTCCAATGCCTGCCACTCTGATCCTTCAATTAAAAAAAATTAATACTTATAAATCATAACTAAGAGCACTTCCCTTTGTTTTTCCTTACAAATAATAAAACATCTTTAAATGAATTAACTATTAAAATCATTTTTAAAATATATCCTAACTGAATAGGTGAATAGGTGGAGGTATTTTAAGATTTATAACGATGGTAAAATTTTGATTAATCTTGTAATCAGTCTGCCCATCTCCATATTTCAAACTTTTCTCGATTGGTAATCAGATTCTAATATCAATATTAAGATCGAATACTGGAAAAAAATAAATCTTGCAATTTTAATAAGGATTTAATAAAAAAAAATTTTTTTCAAATTTATTTACACCTTACGAAAAATATATATTAAGTATTGTATTTATGTTTGAAATTTGAATATATTTAAAAATACAAATGTAATAATTGCATTATTTGATAATATAATTAAAATTGTAAACTTTCAGTGTTTTGCCATGTGCAACTATTTCCCTATCTCATAGTCTAATAAACAGATATTTATGTAATTAATTTAAAAGTATTAAAATTTCTAGTAAATGGATGTCATTTCAAAACTTAAGATTAAATACAATCAAAAAAAATTTTTTTTTAAAATGTAGTTTCTCAATGAATACAGTCCAATTATTTTCAGTGCTTAAATTTCTTGTAAACTCTTGAATAATAAATCATTTTATTATTATTATTAATTAAAATTTATTAAAATTTTATCAAACAAGTTTAATAGAATGCACTTTATACCAGTGGTCTTCAACCTTTTCACACCTGCGGACCGGTAAAAATGAAGATAAGGTTCCGCGGACCAGCAAAAATAACGATAAGATTTCGCAGACCGGCAGAAGTCTATAGATAAATTTTCTTAAAGATAAGCATAATTGTTATAACTGATCAAAACAACAATGTTAAATATATAAGATAAAGTTATATATATATGAAGTTTATATAATAAAAAACTTTTTCTTTAATTTTTTTAGAAAATAAAAAATTTAATTCTACCCCCCTCCCACATAAACATCTGTGATAACTAGAAAAACAAATTAATTTATGAACGATTGATTAGATTTTGTTTTCTTTTTTTTTTTAATTGGGTAAAAATGAGATGAAAAAATAAATAAAAATTGGCTATATTAATTAAAAGTTTAAACTCTTATTATTTATTATTACAAACTTTTACACGCGGATCTGCAGAAAAGTTCCACGGCCCGGTGCTGGGCCACGGACCAAGGGTTGAAGAACACTGCTTTATATAGTTAAATATATCTTAACCTAAAAAAAAAAAATATTTATCATTATTATTCCAAATAGTTGACAGTGTTCTATTTTAATGTGAAAAATTTTATTCAAATAGAAATATAAGCAACTGTAATATTCTATAAATTTCACTGTTTCTTTTGAAGTTAGATATACATTTGAAATTACTTTATCAAGATCTAGAATAAATAAGCACAAGACAAAAAAAATTAACAACTAAAAAGTTTTAAATTATCAAATTCTATTTACATATATGCATAGTTATGTGCAAATCTATATGTTTAGTATGTATATATAAAAGATAGATGTAAAATAATCAAATTCAGAATCATTTTAAATATTTAGTGAAAATAAAAATATAAGAAAAAAGCACAATATAATATCAAGATATAAATAACTTGTGTTAATCATTTGTATACAATCTCTTTCATATTATATAAAAACAAAAACTTATAAACAAATAGTGAAAGGAGAAAAAGACATGAATATAATATAACCAGACTTCATCCCAATTACCCCCCCCCCCCTCCAATGATTTTTTTAAACTTTCTATTAGGTTGCATCTAAATATAAACAAGATGAATAATTTGGCAAGAGTAAACATTCCTCTATAATTTTTGAAGAGGAAATAAAAATCTCTCCTGTGGGCAAGATATTAACATAACTGCAAATTCACTCAATAAAACTGTAATATACATAACTATCACACACACACAATTGTACTTTTTTTAAAATGCAATTTACATAAAAAAACTTGTACTATCTAGTATTCTATATTATGGATATTGTGCATTCAGACCGCATTAGAAATATATAAAATTACATTGACATTATCAGATTACAATGGTCGTTGTGCTTTATTAGAGTTTGTATATAATTTAAACAGCCAGATTTTTATATAGTCAATGCTGGATTCATGAGTATCACAAGACTAAAAATTAAACTCCGGATATTTGGGTATTATAAATATATATATTAATGGCTTTATTGCTCAAGAGTTTATAAAAAGTTTGAATGTCATTATCAGAGTCAACCCCAGGATCTCACATTCTAGAGTCTGATACTCTACCATTGTATTAAACCATGCAGGACATTCTGATTTTATTTTCCTATACATTGAATATAACAAATCATTCTTGCAAGTGCGATGTGATAACTAGTATCAGTCAAACACGATCAATATTAGTGATGACATCACTGATTAAACAAATTTAACAGATATTTATAGTCTATGATGTAATCACAAATTTTGGACTGTGATTGACTGACGATGACAGTTAACATATCACACTTAGAAGATTTGTCATATTCAATGTAAGTGAAATAAAATAAATCAAGACAATATGAAAGATAATTTAAAATAATGCATAACAGTTCCAAAAGTTTGAAAAACAAAATATCTTAAACAGAATTTCTCAAGATATAGGAGCAACAAACACAAATTGCGCAAATACAAATAAAATTCAATTTCCATCACAATAAGAAAAAAATATTGAAATTAGGGAGACAGCTAAATCTATAAATACAGAAATCTTAGTTACTCTCCTTTAAAGCATTTTGAAAATAATACTTGATCGTCATTTAAAATAATGTGCACTGACTCCTTAACATAATTTATTTGGAGTTATAATGATAATAAATTTCATATTTGAATAGCAACATCAATATGTATAATTATGTATGTATTCAACAGAACTCAGTACTGAATCAAAATCTTTTTTGAAAAGAGCTTACTATTTATCAATTTATCTAATTGAATGCAAAAGAATAAAACATTTCCATTTTGAAGAACACAGTAATAGTTATTTATTCTAGTTCATATAATAGACTCTATTTGTTTTTATGTATACGGGTGTATAATTTATTCATGAATAAATAATAGGCTGTCAAATCAAATGTTTATGGATAGATTAAATAAATGTATATCAATATGGAGACAATTCTGTTAACAGTACCTTATCCCAAGTTATCATATTTTAAGAGAAACAATAGATATATAACATGCTACAATGTATTAAAAAACCATACATATGTTCTCAAATATAAGGTCAACATTTCACTAGTTTTAAATTGATTTCTTTCTTTTATAATAAATAAAAAAAATAATGGAGGTTTTATTACTCAAATATGTACATTGTTTTTATATTAATGATCACCAACTGGGAAGTTGCTTGACAATTTTAAAAGATTCTTCAAAGGGGCTGATATATAAGTAGGATCATTATGTGAAAACTTCTTTGCCTATCTATGATAGCAGAATATTATGAAAATTATGTAGGACTTTTTTTTTTGTATAGCCCACACCAAAAGGTTAAATACCCCTGCACTAACTAATAAGCAAAAGCACATTAAATATATATGTGTGTCCTTATTATATAATAAAGCTGAAATTTATTTGTTTTTTCCTTAAAATAATTGTATTCTGGTAGTATTTTGTAATATTTAGCAATTAAATTTTATGATTGAGATGATTCATGAAACATACTATAAAAGTTCTATCTAATAGATATTAAAATCAATAATTATTTTTAACATATGCATTATTCAATTATTACTATGTGTCACTTTAATCTGGCATAATTATTAAACCAGAAAGACTAGATATATATATAGAACGAAGAATAGTATTCATTGCATCTGCATATTTTATTCTCTATTAAACCTTTTTTTTTCATCTTTGATATTAATATTTAAAGAGTTGAAAAAAGTAAACATTTTATAAGTAAATAATTAAGATTTTAAAGAAAGAAAATTAATAATTTTCAAATAAAGAATTTTAACTGAACATGACATTTTAATGTGAAATATAAAGTTTGTTTAAAAACAATACAGACCTGAGTATGTCAGAAAGATAAAATAAAAAATATCAGATTTGCATTAAAAATGTAGAGAATGTAACATTTATATAGCATCTTGCAGTAACGACTGCTTGCTTAATAATATTGCATTAAAATTATATGTACACTAATTTTAGAGATTTTTCATCTATAAATCCGGAATAATGACAAGTACCAAATTGTTTTAAAACCATCATATTGTTTAGAGCACTGTAGATATCTCTGATAATTTTCTGAACTTTATGAAATTATTATATATTGTGTACTACGTACTGAAGTAACTAAAGACATCTACATCTAAATGTTTTAAAATGTTGTATAATTTTTTTTTTTAATTTTACTTCTAAAAATTTATTTAAAATATACAGATAAAATAATATTATAATATTGTATTAATGCTTATGTTACTGTATTCATTCTTGGAGTAGGTAAAAAACTATATAATCACTTAACGATAAGAGTATGTCTAACCCTAACCTGGATTATTGTAATGTGCTTCTATATTTCAAGAAATAAATGACCATGTGTTAATTAGTCATCAAGCATTATTTATTCATGAACTCATTAACATTCTTGATACAAATGCCAAATCTATTATTTTCAAACTTAAAAGTATCTCAATAAAAATAATTTTTAAAAAATCTGTTGTATAAAATATATCAATTATCAAAATTTCAGAAGATATATCAGATCTTTATCATCACCGAGAATTCAAATAGCTAAAATTTATGCACATATAATAAAGACAATAAGTTATATGTATATTTTTATTAAGTTTTTGCGGGATCTAGGAAATTGCTTCAATATACAAGTAGTGTATTTTTTGTTCCAAGACGTCAAGGATGACGTGAACATTGTCAAATTATAGACATAAATTCAGAGCTGATTTGAATATAAAAAAATAAAACAGTAAAAATTCAAAATTATCCTTATTTAAAAAGAGTTAAATTTAAAATAACATCTGCTGTTATTGTTAATCTCGAAAATAAACCCAGGTTGGAAAAAGCTGAAAAGAATTAAATTATTTTTGTGTAATGCTAGAGCTAAAATTCTTAGAAATATTTAATTGCCATTTTCTCGAGGAGAAATGAAAATAACTTATCCTGGAGAAACAAGGATTTTAATGAACTGCTTTTAAAGCAAAGAAGTTGTGAACTTTTTAAAACACTTCATATAGTAATTTAATAAATATTTTATAAAGCAACATGGACAAATTGTAATAGTAGAGGGAGCTGAGGTAATTTAATAGTAGTCATATATAAATGTCTTCAACAGTTCACATATCTTATAGAAAAAAAATTCATCAGTTCCTATCTTCTAAAAACGTCACCAATATTTCCTAGAACTTAAAAAGCCCTTATAAAAAAAAAAAAAAACAATTCATAAGTCCATTCTAAAAAAATCAGGACCTCGAACTATTATTTTTTTCCGTTCCAGCAAAAAATAACGTTTTTTCCCAGTTTCTGGTTCGAAGCCCAGAAAAATCCGCAGTCACCCTCATGTACACTTTCACCAAAAAAAGTCACCCTCAACGGCTAAAAGTTTGGCCATCCCTGTTATATTACAGTGACTGTAAAAAAATAAGTTTACGCAATTTTTCCAGTCATAAAAAATTTCTAGTGAGAATAAAACTACAATTTACTGGGATAGATTTTTTTACACTGAATTTGAAGTAAATTAGTATTTTACTTACTTTCTATATTCCATTATTATTTCATATACATTATATTTGTCTATGATCTACACATCAAATTAGTTTTCATGAATAACATGCACTTAAATATCTAAAACCATTTGTGTTAGTAAAAAAAAAAAAAAAGCATTCTGAAAGATTTTTCCACAAAAGTCACTTCCATAGGTTTTGTTAATCATTAATTAAAGAAAATTGATTGATTAGTTTAAATTTATTTTCAATAGTATTTGCTTTTAAGTTCAGGAAAGATCAATTGACAAATTCTACATTAACTGATTTCCTACAAATCCACACTAAATGTTTACACAACTAAATATGAAATTTAGCAAAATTTTGAAAATTTGAAGAACAAAATAGATTCACAATTCACATGCATTACATGTATATTTTACGCAAGTACTTAACAAATTTTAAAAAAAATTAGCTCTTTCCTCTCTCTGTTTTTCTTTAAAAACATTCCTCATACAAAATAATCTAAAAATAATCTTTCTTTTTTCCAATGACATAACATTTAGAAAAATATTTGTTGTTTTAAAAATGAAAATAATTTTAATAGTAAATCAAACAATTAAAATTATTGTACATTTAATTATTTTCATATTAGACTATAAAACAAATAATGTTTAAACAGTTTCAATAAGCTAGACATGTTTTTCTGACATTTGTTTCTAACAATATCAGAATCTAAATTTTTATTAAATCAAAATTAAGTTGTTTTATCAATCAGCCAGATTTTCTTCCCTTATTTTTTACAATAAAAATAAATAATCACTTAAAAACATTACTAAATATATTATATACATTGAATTACTGTATTATATGTATGAGTTAAAAGTGCATTTAATATAATATGAAATCTTACAACTTGCTTACAAATTAACTTTACACATATGTAATTAAATGAATATGCACACACATTCAATAATCCTGAATTTTTTAGTTGTTTACATATCCCAATAAAATCCTATGACTATAATAGCAATCAATATAAAACAATTGTAGAATTTCAATAACTATATAATCTACAGTAAATTTCATATATATATACAATAAAAGTTATAGACTACATGCACATTTTTTTTCTTCAAATCTGAAAAAAAAACCTCTAGCTAATTACATACCTGTGTAAATCTTTAACTTCAGCAACTTTGCCGAAAGTCCCTTCTCCTAAAGTATTACTAATTTCATCTGTAAGAAATGTAAATAATATAGTATTAACATTTTTACTATTAACTATCTGAATAATAATAAATATTTACAAAACAGATCAAAATGGGCAGAACTTAATTTTTGTTTTAAATGTTTTTTTTTTTTTACAATTAGTGTAATATATAAAAATGAAGTGATAATATATATATGTTCATGTAAATTTTCTGGGGGAGAACATGCTTAGGCCCAGCCCAGGGATTAACTTTTTTAAAAATTATCAGGAGGATAAAAAAACAAACATCACTAAAAAAAAATTTTTTTTTTTTTTAAATTATGGGAAACTTCTGTTTTCAAAAATAAAAAAAGTATATATAGTGGTAATGGCTGATATTAAATACAAAAAAATTCTAA
Organism: Epiperipatus broadwayi; assembly: GCA_028023455.1. Lineage (NCBI taxonomy): Eukaryota > Metazoa > Onychophora > Udeonychophora > Euonychophora > Peripatidae > Epiperipatus > Epiperipatus broadwayi. Next base: position 11,683,191 of record JAQFVV010006219.1, on the reverse strand, counting down.
GTTTGTTAGTGTTAGCATTAACAAAATGAAATTAACTTGGACAAATAAAATTTTATTTTACTTCTAGTTTTAAGAAAATAAACATTTATATTTTCAAAAAAACTACAAGTTCAAAAAAAAAAAAAAATTGTATCCTGTAGCAATATATATAACTTTAAACACAATACTAAATGCTGAAATAAATTTATAAAAAATTTAAATAATCAAAAATTTGTATGTATGTGTGTATATAAGTTTATATACACACATATCTATTATATAAAATCTCTAACTACATACCAATGCATTCACCCCAAATAAAGATAAGGATTTACTATTAATACTATTTATTTTATATTATTATTATTGGGGTAATTGCTAAAGCTATTATTATTGTTGTTAGTTTAATCACTTAGGACATGGCCGATAGTAAAATAAATAATAAAATATAATTTGAAAATAATAATTTTCTTTAAAATATTTTTTTAACTTTAACCTATCAATCAATCGATAGATTGATTGGTAGGAAGTTTCTTAAAAAAATATATGTAAAGGGTTGGGAAGAATGCTGCAATAGAAAGTGGTACATTCTCTTAAACTAAACAATTTACGCATAATATGTACATCGATCCTGGAGCACGTCGCCAGGCCGATAGATTAGATGACCATCTTCATCATCTTCTACACTTGGAGCTCGGGAACTGTGCTCTCGTTGACTCTGTACATTCACCAATCCCCCAACAAGCAGGAAAGGCCATATGACACCAGGAAACCACATTCAGGAAAGCAGGAAAGTTTCGGTCATGGTGGTAGTGTGTTGACGGTTGATGGGTTCAGGTGACGATTTCACAAGCGAATGCGCCATCATTTTTCATGGTTCACATCACGATCAGGTACATAGTAAGATAGACAAGGGAGGCATGGCCATGTCAACAAAATTGATAAACACAAAGTGGCAGATTGACCAATGTTTATTTTACTATACAATTATAACATAATCATACATATAATAATACTTATAATAATAAAAACAAATATAAAATAAAAAAGCTTTGTTCGTAAAAATAAGAAGTGACCCTTTAGATTGAAACATTTTTCCATATAAGAGCACACATACACAAACACACACACACAAATACATACAAAAATACAATTGAATTTCAAAACATTTTATAATATACAATCTAAAGGGTAAATAAATAAAATTTATTTCAAACATAAAAGCAAGCTAGCCAGACTGAAGTTCACAATATTTGCAAATTATATAATACTTACTCTAACAGCCATGCATTTAACTGCTGTCTCAGACATTTTAATTTCAAACGAAAATCTTAACAAAATGTATAAATTTTAACTTCATGCAAATATTTATATTTTTATTACATCAGGGAAGAAAAAAAATACAAATGGTTTTGGGAAGAAAGAAATATAGCTGTCTAAATATAATTTTAAAAATCTAATTTGCAAGAATAAGAAAAAACAATTTTGAGTATAGAAGTGAAAAGAAAAGCAATAAAGAAAAAAAAATATAATTAAAACTTACCACAGAGTCCAAATATAAATTATCAAGAGGCTCACAATCAATTCCTGAACTATCTAAACTTTCTAAATAACAGTCATTACAATCATATGATGTTTGATTAGGATGAGGATCAGCAAAATCATGATGTCTCTGAGATAAGGGAACAGGGGAAGTCAATAATGATGACGGCCATAATTTTGAATTATAACCTGGATCCATAATAATTTTTGTTAAAGGTAAATGCCTATATCGAAGTGTATGTATAGTGTGAGCACAAGTGCTCCTGCCCATACTATGCCCTTTTCTATTCCAATAAGTTAATCCTAGAGGGCTAACTACTGAAGACATGTAGTATTATTGCCAAAAATTGAAACATTTAACACACAATTTCCAATTACCCTTTAAATGCTCACTTAATCCTGTTGCGTTGCAGAAAGATTGCACCACCTCAATTAAAAATGCAGACTTCACCATTAACACTATTAAACAACATATATCACAGAACTAAATTTCATGACTTTATACACAAATTCAGAATTATCATACAGCTAATTAAAAAGTTTAACAATATTTTTAAAAAAAAAAAAAAGCCAAACTATCTCAAATTCTTTTGCTTAAACTATTTTTCACATACCTCCTCACATTTCTTGCCCCATGTTTGGAGTGGAATATGTATAGCGAGAGTCATAACTATTCAATCACTAAGAGCAACCTTATTGATCATTTAGACTAGTCGCAATAAAATAAAAGTTTTAATCTTAAATAATAATTTTTTTAAAGTAAAATAACTTATTTAAAATACTATATATAAATCACTTAAAAAATAAATTTCCTTTATACTTCCACTCAAGCCTACACATTCTCAACTCCCTGTCTTCCCCTGAACTGCCCTTCTAATAATACTAGCCTACTAAATTTAGAATTAGAGGATCTGACAAATCCATTAATTTAAGGGTTCACTTATACCGCTGGACTAAAATAGAATGACATCATTTCTTCCAGTGAATCACAACTGTATTACTAAAAACATTTTTTTTTCTTTTTTTTTTTTAACTTTCTTTTTTCTTTTTAAAAAATAAATATTCTTAAGTTACAATAGACAATCGTTTTTCTCATCAGAATAAATAAACCCCCATCCCAAGATAATCGCAACATCCCATTCTAAACGAATTATTGCATTTTTTTTCTTACCCTTAGCAGATAATTTTATCACAGATGGAGAAGAGACTGAAGGAATGTGGGGTAAAAGTTACTTCCTTTAATTAATTCTTTATTAAGAGCAAGACAGTAACAGTAATATATATTGCCATTAAAAGTGAAATTCAAGGCTAGTTTGTAATTATGAAATTTCAAAACTTAATATTCTATATAAATATAAACTAATTAATAACCCAGCTCATAATCAACTCCCCCTTTTATTTTTCATTCTTTTAAGACATTCCAATTTGAATTTTTAACAACTAAACTTTAGAAGATATTCTTTATAAAATTTAAGCAAGCAAAATTTTCATACCATAAAAAAATAAAGTCAATTTTATGAAAACTTTATATAAAAAATGTAATCTATTATTGGTAGCATAACAAAAAAAAAAAAGTTTAAAAAAAAAGGTAGTGGCATTTCAAAGAAAGATTGGAAATAAATATTCATTTAACATGCATATAATCTTAATAAAACATATAGTACATAAACATAGAGTAATAAATCGATAAAAAAAAAAATCTACATGACATTCATGAAATAGAAAGATTCTATAAAAAGTATACTAACTTTGAAGAAAATGATGAAGATGAATTTAAAAAAAAAAATTTATATTAATAACACAAGAATTTTTTTTATATTAAAATAGAAATAACACTAGGCAATATTTGAAGATAATACAAACCTAAATCACATCCATTTAATAAATGGCAAGTTATTTATGTAAAGAAGAATCAATATAAGCATTGTAAAAGACTATTATAACCCTAAAATAAAATTTATAATTGGTCAAATTATATTACTGTCCTATATAAATATTTTTATTATTTATAATTAATAAAAAAAAAAAAAGCAGGCATATTAAAAAGACCTTTGTAAGATTTTATTATCTCACTAAGTTGGTTATTATTACATAGCATTTACTTTTGTTTGGAAAATTATTTTCCCACTTCAAATTGAAAAAAATAATATCAGCAAAAAAAAAAAAACAACAACAACATGCATTTATCAATAAGAATAAGCATTTTCTGTCTAATCTATATATTGCCTAATTGTATACATATAAAATAGGTACAATTACACAGATGTACATTTTAAAATTGTCATGGGAAAACAATGCTGGTATTGATAAATAAATGAAAGCTGAAAATATGTGGGTAAATTTAATTATAGAGACAAAAATGAGAAGACACAGACTTGCGTAATATGCAGAAAAGTATATTATGAATTCATTTTTTGATAAAAATGTTAAATGAAAATAGAATATAGGAACAATCAAACAAAGGTGCAGATTTGGTATTTTAATCAAGAAAAAATATGTATTTCAAGATTGTAATATTTTTAAGTGATAATCTGTTACCAAGATATAAGATGCATATTAAAGCAAAAGTAGATATAAAATCTTACATATAAATTAACATTTGATATTATTATCCTTCATAAACATTCTATTAAAATACTAAAACTTTGAATATGGTTCAAATTTAAAAATAGCAATAAATAGTTAAAAGAAAATAAAGAAATATTTTTGTCACTAAATTTTCAATTGAGATAGCAATATTATGAAGAAGAAAAGAAATATGAAAATAATTAAGTGATTCATTAACAAATGAATATGTTAATCTATAATAGAAGAGAATTAAAAGTTTCAAAAATATAAGAACATCTTAATACTGGATAAAAAATTATTTTAGCAATAATAAAACTATTGCAAAAAAAAAAAAAAAGAGGGATATCATGAAATGTGTGGAAGAGTTCTATAACGTATATAGTAATAAAAAAACATTATACAATTATTACACTTGAATTGTCAAGCAATTTAAATGAAGTGAGACATGCACAAAAAAGACAAAAAGATCCAGAAAATGATAGATTATTTTTATCTTATAAAAAATCAGATAAAAAAATATAAAATTTGGCAAACTATTTATCAAATGTTTAAATCAGTGCTTCCCAAATCCACTGATATACTGTATAGACTTTCCTCGAATATCTAGAAATATTCGCGACCACCAAAGGAAAAAATTCTTAAGATATATATATGCTGTTATTATACAATTTAATTGTTTTGTTTATTTAAATAATTTTCTTATTTATATTTTCATTACAATACAAAATCCTCAAAGAATTATTAAATATTACAAAGATCACGAAATATGAAACAAAACTTATTGATAATTACAACACAAAGTGAATAATACAAGAGATTTTAATAATTTAATATGATGGATGTGATATTGCTACACAAAAAATCAATATAGAGATGAATATTTGATATAGGAACTCTTAGACTTTTCCTAATGTTTTTGTTGATAAACAAGATTTACGGTTATTTTTAATTAATAATAACAATGAATATGAAGTATCACTAAGATGTGAAGGTGAGTAAACCAGAATATTTTAAGACTGTCTTTACCAATGAAAGATATTCTTTATGTTGCTGGATCCAAGAGTCTGACAAGCCCTTATTACAAAATTCTGATCCAAGGGTTGAATCTACACTCAAGACAATTATTTCTACTTTGAGATAACCACAGGATTGCTAAATTGTAGGGATGGAGCAAATGGTGTTCTTATCCAGTCACCATCTTTATTTTCACATTTAGGTAAAAAAAAAAAAATTAAAAAGATTAAATTTGTGATGTGGTTAATTATTATTCTTTTATTTTCTGCTGATAATAAAATATTATTTTCTTCAAGAAAAGCAAAAATTTCTATACTATTATTCCTAAAACTTCCCAACTGTGCAGAAAGTTTATTTTGAAAAGTTTGCAATTTTATGTTTAAGATTAATATATTGGTAATTTTTTCTTGCAGAAAAAAATTTACAATTTATTTATTTCTTAAAGAAAAATAACCATCAGGTAAAAAAGCAAACCTATATAGTTTTGAAAAGAAAAACAAGAAATGCTAACATGGGATTTTTATCAAAATAAAAAAATTCATAATTCAACTTTTAATTCAAACTTGACTGTGGAGCAGCTATTTTATTTCTGTATGATATAAAAGAAATTCATAATTAGTACATTTCTTAAAATAAAATCTTGAAATCCTGCCAGTGATGGCTTACTGTTTCATTGATGCAACCCTAGTGCATTTTTGCTATTCAGACACAGTTTCTATTATTAAAAAATTATTAACTGTCTCAAATATATCTTTTTTTAATTGCACTGGAGAGATTTTTAAACAATAGCAAATCTTCATAAATTTGTAAATTAAAGATATCTGACCATAAACCATTAAATTTGCACTATTCATATTGTCACTTGGCTCATCAAGATATACAGCAAATATAGTGGTTTGCTAGATTCGTGGTAATGTAGACATGACATTGTCAGCAATGCTATCTATTTTGCCTTTGTGTCAATAGTCACAAAATTTTTTTTAATGGTTTTGATATTTCAGAACCATGTGTAGTTTCACAAATTGTTATTGCTGCTGGTAATACAGCCCATGTATAACGGTTTTTTTAAAAGTAATTTTGAAAGGAGCACTAATTAATTTGTCAATTAATTCAGTAAGTTTTGAAAAAAAAAATTATTTTGCAGTTTCAACATTTTTTTCCAAAAAATTCAATTGTCTTATTTTTAAATTCACTAGGAACAGTATCTAAATACAATCATGTGACAACTCTTTCCAGCAGATTACTCATATACACCTGTGTGAATCATTGTATGAAGATATGCTGATGGTAATCAGATCTTTGCCTATGTCAGGGATGCCCAACCTTTAATTTGACGCGAGCCAGTTGAGAATTTAAAAAAATTTGGGGAGCCACAATTATATATTGCATTTTTCATATTACATTTATAAACATAATTCATAAACTAAAAAAAAATTGGTGTAATATGTTAAAAAGAAAAAAAAATGTAAATACATTTTATTTATATTCATTTATTAAAAAATTGGTAACATACATATAAATTACAATTTTAGGAAAAGTATATTTTAATTATTTTATTTAATGTGAAACCTGACACTGCATATCGTTATCGTTTATATTGTAAAAATGTTTATTTTTTAGTGTGTGCATGTGGCGTCAAGGAACAAAAAATATTTTATCTATTTTTCTTGAAGAGTGCAATGCGAGTCACATTAAACCGTTGCGCGAGCCACGTGTGACGCGCGAGCTACGGGTTGGGCATCCCTGGCCTATGTATAAGGTTTTTTTTTTAAAGCAATTAATAAAAGGAGCATTAATTAATTTGTCAATTAATTCAGTAAGTTTTGAAAAAAAAAAAAAAAATTACTTTGCAGTTTAATTCAACATTTTTTTCAAAAAATTTCAATTGTCTTATTTTTAAATTCACTATGAACAGTATCAAAATACAATCATGTGACAACTCTTTCCAGCAGATTATTCATATACACCTGTGTGAATAATTGTATGAAGATACAAATCTGTATTTCAAATAAAGGATCATATATACAAATTTTTTCACATGAAATTTTCTATTTCTTGCTATCTGGTATTGAAAACAGGATGGTTTTGGCATCTCCACTGACCTTGTCTGACTGATTTTTATAAATACAGTTTTTATTAGGCAGTAGTATCAGTGATACAAAGATAATCCTGATGGTTATATTGCTGACATATATGAATTGTTAAATAAACAATTATTATGAGATCGTATTACAATTTTAAAAGTATATAAATATAATTACCTACTTCTATTTTAGAATTTTGAAATTAAGTTTCATATCTTTTCTTGACAAGATCTGCACTCCAGTTTCAAAAGCTCTGTTTGAAATGATAAACATGTAGCAATGATTGGAAAAATTGCAGTAGTAATATTGTCATTAAAGAAAGATGACAGATATTAGAAACTTTAGCTATCTTCTGTCAGTCCAATATGAAATCTTTATCAAGATAATTATAACTCATGTAGAATGAACTTTATATTCAAAACAACCCAACGAATAGGCTAAATTCATAAATGATTTTAACACAATTGACCACATTCAAATATTGAGAGAACATGATAAATAAAAACTGCCGTTATGCCTAGGATTTGTAGATTACAAAAAGGTATTTGATTTTATACTCATTTCTACAATAATTAAAGCATTGGACCACCAACATAATAATCCAAGATAAATGTCATAATCAGAAGAAAATTTATCAAAATGCAACAGCAATGACTAGATTGCATATTAACAGTGAGATTAACATCATAATTGGTCCCTCAAAACTCGTTAAGCAAGACTATTGTATAAAGAATTAGTTATAATGGTGTCATACAGAAAAAAATTTGGCTGGTTACTCCAACTAAAAATTATATTATAATCTGTAAACAAAGAACTTAACCTACTAAATATAGTAATTTAAAAATTCCCTTAACACACATGTTTGTATAAAATGTGCTATGTGTATTGTGCAAGTATGCACTTAAAATATCTATGTATGTATAATAATGCAACTTAAATCTATATAAAAAACCGCTTATCTTAAAGTTATTTCCAGCGATACATTCATTAATCATAATTTAATAATTTTCTGAATCACAAATTGCTTATTCTAAGGTCCATTATTATTTTTCTAAATCCTTGGATGATCTTGGTTTTATTGGAGGAGTGCACCAGATGATGACTGAGAATCTTTTAAAAAAAAGTTTAGAATGGATGGTTGATGTGCTTTTTGATTTTTTTTTTTTTCATACAGAATGTGTGATTTCATGATTTTGGAAAGTTTGAATACACCTATGATGACAGTTTGAGCACTTTGTTCTATTGTCTTTGTTTTTAAAAATAGTGGCTACAGTAAATGTGGATAAACCCATAGAAGAACAGATATCATAATTTCCATCTCTTTCCAGTGGACTTGAGATATCTATTACTGTTTCCAAGCTCAGAGATTATCTTGGATTTTTTTCAATCATATTAGTTGCAGTCATGATTCTAGTTAAAAATGTATGTAATTAAAAAACTTTTAAACAAAATCACGGAAAAAAAACAAAAATGCGACCATTAACTATCCAGAAGTACAGCAAAATGGAGAAAATAAAAGTAAACTATCAGTTAACAATTTTTTGTTACTCCATGCAACTGTTTCTCATTGTTGTGGGGGGGGGGGGATCCATACTGAAGTGGTATTTTTTTTCAAATTTGTAACTAGTATATTTTACTACAGTAAATTATTTAGATTTAAAAAAATAGTTTAATAAAACATTTAATAAATTATAAAAACTCATTAATTGTCATTAGTGTAAGAGTAGCAAAATTAGCAGAATATACATTATCAAAAAGTTAATTTCAAAAATATATATTTTGACATATTAAAAAGGATAAAAAAATGATCTAAAGCATTTTGTGTTTGCATATTGTCATCAATATTTAAAGCTTTTTTTTTATATGTACTATGCAGATCTAAGCCTACGCTTTATATACAAATACGCTAGGTATGACTTTTTTTTTGTTTGCTACGAGATGTCACACTTTATTAAGTACAGTAGACATTTTCTTTGAAATGAATTAAAATGTTTTCAAATAGTGCAGAAGGCAAAGATATGAGTTATTTAAAATAAATATTAAAGTTATGAATATTTTTTCATTTATTTGTATGCAATTTTGTGCACATTTTTTAAAACTGAAAATACATTTACATTAATAATTTTATGCTTAATAAAATTGTCATTTCTACATTTTTTATACTGTGTGGTAACATTAAGACATTTTAAAATCAAGCAAATAGATTGTGTTATTTTTAATTTAAATTTAGTAATTTTTGATCATACAAAGTTCATTATTATGAAATCTTTTTTATTTCCAAAATAACAATTACAATAGCTAAATTACAATACGATGATTGTAAATTTTGTCATAAAAATTTCAATCCATAAAAGTGAGTAAATATAGTGTATAGTTTTTAAACTAATGAACATTTTAAATTTTAATATGTATTAATGTATTTGTTATCTAAATAAGGGAATAAACCTTTGATTATGCGCATTTTACGAATTTACACGCACTCACCTGTATCAGTTTAAAAAACATAAGTAGAACACTTATGCTTAGAAGTTTACCGTTATGTAAGCCAAACCATTGCTCACTGTGGTGAAATCAGGGCTTTAACCTATTGTATGTATGATATAACGATAAGCTATAAGCATAAGTGGACCACTTATGCTTTTTAAACTGATACTTATGGGCAAGTGCATGTACATTTGTAAAAAACACATGATGGGAGGTTCATTCCCTTCTTTATATTACATACATAGTCAAAAATAGACTATTTATTATATTAATGTATTTTATTGTTGTATGTCATTAAAATATGATTTGGATTATTTAATTAAACTGAAATAACTAATTCACATATGGTAGTATGAAAGCCGCTAGCGGCAGCCGATTCGTTGAAATTTTGTTTTCCATTTAAAATTGCATGAAAACTGTAAGCATGACGTTTTCAAAAATCCCAGCAATTGTTGATGCTTGATTTCCTTTTTAAAATGGCACATCATGTGTTAAAATCAGACAAAATTTTGATTTTTTATTAATAGGTTCATTTAATTTTTTTTCTTTTCTGCTCAGTTTACTAGATTGCATGAAGAAGACAAAGGCACAATTTTCGTTTCAATAAGACTCTGAAATAAAATGGATTAAAAATGTCTCAATGATTCAAGGCCTTCATCCCATTTTGGTATCTAAAATTTTTCTATTATTTGCATAATTTTATTATTTTTATAATTAATTAATTAATGTGTTTGCATTTGTATTATATAAATTACACTTGTATTCAAATATAATGTAATGATTTATGTACAAGGTAATTTTGGGGCTCTGGTTCAAGTTTGAGGCAATCTTATTTTATAGAAAATGATTCTCAAAAGGTTTTAATAATTTATTAGTGTGTTTGTATAACAAGTAATGATTTTTTATATATAAAATTAAGGTATTATTAGAGCAAATGATTTTTTATATATAAAATTAAGGTATTATTAGAGCAGTGCAATGTAAATTTTAAAACTGATTATACCACAATCATAAAATTTACTGGACATAGTACCATATGAAAATATAAACTCTTAAAACCAAGAGGTGTTTCAAGTGGTGTGCGTAGTGACAGTCACACTGGTTATGTATACCACGTGGAATTGTATGCAGGAAATAATAAAATCCTGATTCTTGCCTATGCTTTGATAGTTTTGCACATCTTGCATCATATTATTTTCAAGTCTATAGCTACCAAACGAGCTATATATTAAATAAAGTTTATCTCTGTGAGACAATAAATATAACAAGATGGCATCACCGGTATGCACAAAGAATATAAACATCACTGGTATGCACAAAAAATATAAACATCACTGGTGTACACAAAAAGTATACAAATGAAGAGATGAAACTCATTTTATCATTGATACAGACGGTAGCCTTCAATTTCTAGTTTTAGATAGACAAGAAGCCAATTTCTATGATGACAGATGCATATCCACCTCCTGGAAATGATTTATTTTGTATCTTTTATTAAGATGAATTTTTTTTCTTATAGATGGCTTGAGATTTGTTAACTTTTGGGGTACAAGTTAAAATGAATTCTTATGCGAGTATTTTTGTAGATTCTGAAGCTATGGATTATCTCAGGTTAAGCAGTATTATACATGATTTGAATGAGGAATTTTGTGAAGAATACAGATAAATTATCAACAAACAATAATGTAATAATTATTTCAGATGTCAAAATTTCTGTTTTTTCCATTACTTTTTTTAATGGTAATCACTATTTGTCTTAGCCATATTGTTTTCCTTAGTTTTTCTATTTTCTGTCAATATATAGCATTTTCTTCTAACATTATTAAAGCTGAAGTTATTGTGAAAATTGTGTCTCAAGTCAATTTTTTAAAAATTCAACATGGTGCCAAAGACTCTGATATAGTTAAACACTGGGGGGGGGGGGGCTTTGTAATCATTGGTGATGAAAATCTTTACTTTAGATGTCGTTAATGAAGCACAGATTGTCTTGCAAAGACCCTGGATGAAAATTAAATAAAGTACTGTACTATACATTCATTAATCGTATTTTAAGTTTATAATCAAAATATTGTATATTGTGCACTGTATTGTGTATTATGAATAAACTCTGTACTATACAGATTAAGCATGAAAGTCACTATTTTGCTTTTGGATGAAAGCTTTAATAACTATCCTATGATGCCATTGGTCTTACAAAATGTCCACCAAAATTTTTTCTTTAGGATTGTTATACTGAATAATTAATTGTAAATCAAAATAGTGGATATGAATTGATATCATTATTGTGAATTCTCACATAAAGGGCAAGCACTAAGCTGGATATAGGTGTTCATGGAGACTATTTAAGCTAAGTAAATTTTGCAGATGACCTGATTGTTTTTGCAACTAGTACTACATAGCTTCAGGAAATATTACAGCAGCTTACAAATGAAATTAAGAAAGTAAACATTAATAGATTAAATTTGGATGAATTGCTATAGGCATTTTACCATTTCTTATTCATAGATCTGAGACTTGAAATAGAAGGCGATACAGATTTCAGACCTAGACGAAGTATCAAAAGATATGAGCTGGGAGTGATAATAAGGGATCAAAAGAATTGAGTGTAAAGGAGTTATGCTCAATATATTGCTAGAAAAGATAATACTAAATGGAAAGTTGAAATGTTAAATGTGGATCTATAAAGAAACCATAAGTAAGATAGATAAATTAATTAAGGAAGCTTGTCAATTTGAAAGTCACTATTTTGCTTTTGGATGAAAGCTTTAATAACTATCCTATGATGTCATTGGTCTTACAAAATGGCCACCAAAAATTTTTTTCAAAATTTTTTCTTTAGGATTGTTATACTGAATAATCAATTGTAAATCAAAATAGTGGATATGAATTGATATTATTGTGAATTCTCACATAAAGGGCAAGCATTAAGCTGAATATAGGTGTTCATGGAGACTATTTAAGCTAAGTAAAATTTGCAGATGACTTGATTGTTTTTGCAACTACTATTACATAGCTACAGGAAATATTACAGCAGCTTACAGATGAAATTAAGAAAGTAAACATTAGTAGAGATTAAATTTGGATGAATTGCTATAGGCATTTTACCATTTCTTATTCATAGATCTGAGACTGGAAATAGAAGGCAATACAGATTTCAGACCTAGACAAAGTATCAAAAGACATGAGCTGGGAGTGATAATAAAAGATCAAAAAAATGGAGTGTAAAGGAGTTATGCTCAATATATTGCTAGAAAAGATAATACTAAATGGAAAGTTGAAATGTTAAATGTGGATCTAAAAAGAAACCGTGAGATAGATAAATTAATTAAGTAGATAAATTAATTAAGGAAGCTTGTCGATTTGATATGAAGAAAAAAAATTCTGGATAGGAGAAACTAGATTAAACTTGCAATGAATCTATAATGACCGAAAATGTTGATGAAATAATGAAATACTTTCTATCAAGGTGATAATTTACATTATTTGTAGAGGCTAAAAATTAACACTGCACTAAAATATCTTAATATCAATGACATGAAATGATAAGAATTGTTATTTATTAATAAAAATAAGCATTTTTAGCTTTAACTGCAGAAATAATCTTTATAATTTGTGGCTATTGAATTTTATCAATTGTTCCCAAATAATAATTCCAATCTTCATTAAATTCTTTCCAGCTTAGCTGTATCTCTTTGAAAAAGCCTTCAAGCCAACACAGTTCACATTGGATAATGACAAGCTACAAATGACTAACATTAAAAAATTAAGCAAAACTTTTAATCCCATTACTTTTATACTCCTATATATCTTAAGTATATATTTTTTTGGTTCTGAAACAAAATCATATGTAAATGTAATTTTTTTTCTCTAGTTCCATACTCTGTCAAATTGTTTTTATTGCAGCAGCTAAAAATTTTTCCAAAAACTTGGAAACATTATTGTCACTTCATCATGGAGTTATGAGTATATCACTTTAACCATTAATTCATTGCAAACAAATGATTCTGTCCATATTCTTGTACTTCATTATTTTATCTGTTATTTTAGTTAGTTATTAATATTCAAGTAAAAGCTTTGTTTTATATATACAAAACAAAGATTCATTTAATGAGTTATTTATTTATAAAACGCTAAGTTTTAATCTATAACCATCATTAGGGATCATCCGCTACACGTGCTGTAAATTAATAAACAATTTTAAGGAATACTCTCCTTTCCAAACACAAGCTAGTCTTTAAAAAAGATAGAATGAATCCACTCTACCTTTTTAACTAAATATATATGTATAAGTAAATCTTAAGCATTTTGAAATGAGAAGATGAAGATATTAATTAATCATTTTTAATTCCATTTGCTATATTTTTAATTATTAACATCTGCAAAATGTTTACAATTTATGGCACATCAATATTAGATATAAAACAGGCAAAACTCATAAGAGGAGGTGGTCATGTGATGTTTATTGGCTTAATATTAGATATAATATTAAACATATATATAATGAGCTATTTATTTGCACTGTAAACTAATAAACACTTTTAAGGAATATTCTTCTTTCCAAGCACAAGAAATGATATAATGAATCCACTTTACCTTTTAAATCTAAATGTATATGTATAGGCAAATTTTAAACATTTGGAAATGAGAGCATGAAGATATTAATTAATCACTTTTAATTTCATTTGCTATATTTTAAATTATTTACATCTGCAATTTGTCTTGTGTTTGGAAAGGAGAGTATTCCTTAAAAGTGTTGATTAGTTTACAAGGCATGTGGGGATCCCTAATGAAGATTCATTTAGCAAGTAGTATTTTGAATATATAGCAAGGTATATCATAAATGATTAGAAAAAAAGTAATTACCATTGATTTCTTATTCATTTTTTTCTTTCCAAAACTAGTTTTTCTGAAATATAATTTGCTATATCCACCTTTCAAAAACCATGAATCAAAGTCTCATTATATATGAAATTTTTTTATTTTATTTTTTACATTACAACAAATTTGTAATATATGCAGAATTTCCTATGGTAGCAATTAATCACGTATAGTTCATTCTTAGCATTAAATGTCAAAATTTAGTAAGTACAGACTTGTATAATATTTGGATTTCAACAATAGGCCTTTCCCCCCTCATTGTAAATCCAAACAGTTAAAAATTTAAATAAATATTTTTTTATATTTAGTTTGTGTATATTGAAATACTTTTTTGTGTATGTATAAATTTATTCTATCAATTAATAATACTTTAAATACACTATATTGTTGAATATATATATATATCAACAGATTTTTTACATAGAAATAATTAAATCAGACAAAACTCACTATACGTATTGCCACACACAGCAAGCTAGAGTAATCAATGAATGCCAGAAGACTTGTACATAAAATCCCCATCTAGTGCCTACTCATCCAATATCCCCAGACTAGTGCTCTCAGATCCAAGGCTCCTCACTGATGAAAGGCCACAAGCCAGAAACTAGTCTGGGGATATTGGATGAGTAGGCACTAGATGGGGATTTTATGCACAAGTCTTCTGGCATTCATTGATTACTCTAGCTTTCTGTGTGTGGCAATACGTATAGTGAGTTTTGTCTGTTTTAAAACAGTTATAAGCAAGCATAAGAAGTGGTGGTCATGTGATATTTATTGGCTTAAATAATTAAATCAATAAATCAAAATAAAAGTTTGTAATTTTGTATAGATAGCATACATATAAAATTCCTAAAATTTCAAGAACTAGAATAAACATTTAAATTTTTATTCTTAATAAAATGGATATTATACAAAAACATTTACACTACTTATTTACAGTTCATAATAAATCTTTTATTAATCAACAAATCAAAAATAAAACAAATACTTTTACTCATTAAGCAAAATATAGAAACAATGCTTTTAAAATAAGCAATGAGACAGTATTCTTTAATAGACCAGCACATAAAAACAATTAAACAGTATACTACAATATTCATTAATGAAATTTCTAATATAGATATAAAATCTATAGGTTATAAATGTAGAGAATGTAAAAGTATCAGTACATATCATTTAAGTATTTTAGTTAAATCATTTGGCAACATGGAATTCATCAAACATAAACCAAGAATAAAATCAATATATCATTCTGGAAAAATTTACTGTTTTATCAGATTGTTAAATCATGTCCTGAAATATATTCACAAAATCTGCTAATTCTCAATGAAAAAATAAATGACTAAAATATCATTTAGACAAAATATAATTAACCTCACCATTATTATAATAGATTAACCACTTGAAATGAAAAATCAGAAGTATATGAGATCAAAAAAGAAAATAAAAATTCATCTGATATATTTATATTTAATTGTTAATATTCTAAAAATAAATTCAAACTTTTTCTACATATTTTTAGTGATTATTTCCCCTATATAATGAAGTTTGTGAAAAGTAGCTGATTCAGAATGAATTCTAAATTCAGTTACTTAACTAAAAATAATTTCATATTCTTCATCATTCATGAAATATTATTATATTTAAACTTTCCATTCCTGAGTTTAATTTTTTTAACTAATAGCTATTAAACAAAAATCATTTATAGATGATTTTTATTTAAATTCTCTATCTAATGTTAATAAAAATATTACAGCATATCAAACTCATTGTCAAAGCTTCAGAATTTTTAACTGTTGGAAACATTTTAATAGCTATCTTAATATTATAATTTTTTTAAAAAGTGAGAAGGCTGACAAAGCTACAACTATAAAAAAAAAATATGCTAGATCATACGATATTGCAGGTAAAATTTTTATAATATTTTGTGTTGTCTAAATACAAAGTCTCACAATATATCAGAATAGTTTTTGTAAATTACATTCTGATGTTGAATAATTTCAACCAATTATACAACTCAAAATAATCTGCCCAACATGGCAAATTCTCATTTGATAACTAAGATTCTAATATGAAAACATAAAAGTAATTACAATTCAATAAAGTTCTAAATGCAACACATTCATAAAAATAAAGATCAGTGACAATAATTATTCCAAATGATCATGAAGAACAGTGAAAGAGATGTCAGCTATTAATTTCAAATATATTTAATTCAGTTAAATCTAAAAAAAAATACAAAAATAGAATGATAATGTCAAAAGCTATAATTGTAAATAGTTATAGCCTATGTGCTTTCAATTTATATGATAACTTCTTATAATATTACTATATTTCAAAGTTTATTATCTTTAGCAATCATACATTATGCAGATTCTTATTTAGAAAGGCAATACAGATTATGTAAAACTTTATGGATTGCAAAAACACATTAATGTAAACTCCATTCTTATTTTAAAATGTTTATGGCTTCCTAATTTTTAATAATATAACTCCCCATAAATAATTGGAATACTACTATAAATATAACTTTTTTAATATCATGTGAAATTTTATCTTATTGATAATTGCTAAGTAGCAATGGATTGCAAAGACATACTATTACAAAGCCCATTCTTATCTCATAATATTTATGGTTTTCTAATTTTCAATAATGTAGCTCCACAATATAAATAATTAGGATATTGCCAAAAATGTAATTATTTTTACCGCTTCTTTAAAAATAAATAAAGAAATAAATGCCATTTGACAATGAAGTTGGGAATAATCTGTCCAATATATTTAACATAACTAAAAATTAACAAATTCATAATTATAATTAGCAATATAATTGAATATACCAACAACTATATCATCAAGTTCTTATAATGCTGTCAATTTCTTTGACAAACTTTTTTTTCTGTTGTTGAAAAAAATTAAAAGTATACTATAAACTAATGCAACACTATTAATATATTTCCATGGCAGAATATCTTTTCAAACTGTCAGAATTAATAATAATTATGCATCTTAATTAAAGATTTCATTAAAGATGATAAAGCTCTAAAATTGAAAAGTTATAATAACTTATGTGAAAAAAAGGGGAGGGGGGAGGCAAAGCCAAAACTGCACTAACAATGTCACACAGTTGTATTACTATACTGCCTGGTTATTCACTCAACCAATTACTATAGTTAATATTTGAATAAGAAATGTTTGCTTATATAAAAAAAAAAAAAAAGGAATTTGAGTAGCATTACTAAACATCTTTATGAAAATTTTTGTTTTTTTAGATAGCGATAATAATTTAAATCCTAGTAAGTGATATACAAATTTAAGTTAATATTACAGAATTGTTTTAAGTGCTTCGGATTATTAAGCAGGTGTCCCGTGAGTCTTATTTGATTGGTCGAAATGTTTTCTTTTTTTAATGACGTAAAGACTATAATCATGATGTTAACAGAAATATGGACAAATCTCTAACTTAGCTTTCTAAAGATTTTAACAAAAAAATCCGATGAAATTTGAATTTTTTTTTTATTAATTTTTTCGTAACAAATGCATTTAATTTTTTTTTTGATCAATTTTCTAATTTCCAAGAAGCAATAAAGACAGGAAACTTTTATCTGCATCACGAGTTTTACAAAACGGATTAAAAATACGCTGATCATTCACAAACAAGGCTTTTCATGGAGTCTAAACGTAATTGCAGAATATCAGGCTTGTAAGTATATAATTTTAATTTTTTGAATAATTTTTTTTTTTTTAATTATTTGAAAAAATTCATTTATTTTTATTAATTTGCGTTTGTAGTAGTGTGTGTTTATATAAATTCTATATTTATTTGTGCTCATATGAATTCATATGTACAGTAATTTTGTATGTTCTAATCCACTTATTTTATAAAAATAAACTTATTTTATAAAAATGATTCTCAAAAGATTTAATAATTTATTATTTGTAAAATGATTTAATTTTTATTAATTTGTGTTTGTATTGGTGTGTGTATATATAAATCCTATATTTATTTATGCTTACATGAATTCATATGTACAGTAATTTTGTGTGTTCTAATTCACTTATTTTATAAAAATAATAATTCTCAAAAGATTTAATAATTTATTATTTATTATTATGTTTATATGGTGTGTTTGTGTTTACAAGTAATGATTTACAAAACTAATAATCAAATGTGCAGAAAGATTGCATATGCAGACATAGAATCAAATTCTGATTCTTGCCTATGCCTTGATACTCATGCTGTGGAGTCACTAGTTTTGCCATATCTTTCATCACATTATTTTCAAGTCTATAGCTAACAAATGGACTATATGCAAATAAATTATATCTATGTGATACAGTAAATATAACAAGATAGCATTACTGGTATGCATAAAGAATATAAACATCACTGATGAACACAAAAAAATATAAAATGAAGAGATGAAACTAATTTTATCAGTGATACAAACAGTAGCCTACAATTTCTAGTTTTAGATAGACAAAAAGCCAATTGCTATGATGACAAATGCATATCTATCTTCTGGAAATGATTTGTTTTGTATCTTTTATTAGGATGAATCTTTTATAGATGACTTTGAGTTTTCGTAATTTTTGGGGTACAAGATAAAAATGAAGAATTCTTATGCGAATACTTTTGGAAATTCTGAAGCTATGGATTATCTCAGGCAAAACATATTATATATGGTTTAAAAAATAATTTTGTGAGGTATATAAATAAATTATCACTGAAGATATAATTTAAACTTAGTTAATGATGAATTAGAAATTATGAACAAAGTAATAATTATGTCGGATGTTGAAATTTCTTTTTTCCTTATTTTTTAAATGTTAATCACTATTTGTCTTAGCTTTATTGTTTTCCTTAATTTTTCTAGTTTCTATCAATGTAAAGTTTTTTGCTCTAACATTATTAACACTGTAGTTATTGTGAAAATTGTGTCTCAGGTCAGTTTTTTAAAAAATTCAATATGGCACCTGGAGAACATAGCAGTTAAAAGAAATAATTTTAAAGATATAACTAGTTGTTTAAGAAAGCAAGTGTAAAACTTTCTCAATTGAAAACATTTTTGAGGAATGAAGATATTGATGCAATTACTATTCTGTATCTAGAAGGTTAGAAATACAAATAAATCAAAGACTATACAATTTATGGTCAGAAAATGAAACAGGCATAAAAGAATTATTTTAAGGCCAAAACTAAAGTTTTATAATTAGCTGAAAGCAGTTCAAAAAAACTCTATTCAGATATACATACCAATTTATAATCATGACTAAAAAAAAATATTGGAGAGGGAATGTGGATTAAGAGTTTAAAATATAACAAAAAAAAAAAAAAAGATAATTTTTTGTTGAGAAAAACCCCATTAATACAATGAATACATGACTTTTTCTAGAATCATAAGAACAGAAATAACTTTTCCAGGTAATTGGATTATTATAGATTTAAAACAGGTTTAGCAGTACAATTAAAATTGTGTGTGCATAAAAACTGACAGATTCAAATCATGATTTAGCAACGGTGAACCTACAGCTTTTATATATAAAAAAAAAAAACATCCAAAAATAAAATAGATCAAAAAATCAAGAAATTACTCATAAAGAATTTTCAAGTTTATTAGACAAAAAAATATTTAGAAATATAATGTTAATTAACAGAATCATTTCAATTCAGATGTAGAAATCATTATCATTAGAAACCATGAAGATGAATTTTATGATGATGATATGACAAATCAATGAAACTAATACATCCACCTTTGATATATTGGCCTTATATTTGATTTCTGGCAATCCTATCTTCTAAACTTTTTCACCAGCAAATTTTACTTTTTGAAATATTTCAATAACTTGTTTAATTACGTTTAGCCAATTTTCTTTAGGGTCTTCGAGATAATTTTTACAATATAAACAGTCTTTCTTTCACATGAAACCATGCTCAAGTTAACCATAAAAAACTTAAAATCTTTTATTGCTTATTTCACATGTCCAATCCAATAAAAATAAAAAAAATTATAGCATGACATTCAGCAAATTGAAAAGCATATTGATTGGTTATATAATATGGTAATTATATCTTTAGAACTCTACAGAGCATTAGTGAAATCGTCTAATAATACTTTTATCTTATACTGACAGCAAGTTCACATCACATTTCAGCAGAATAAATTTGGAAAATCAATTCTCTATATAAATAATTTAAGTGCAGTAGTTATATCACTATGTTGAAAGTTTATATCTTGAACTTATTATTAAGTTTCATCAAGTTTTACCATTTACTACAAAAGTAAGTAAATATAATTTTTAATGCCAGTTTTCTCTTTTTTTTTTTTTTTTTTAAAAAAAAAAAAGGAATATAGCTTACTAAGTATGAAAAAAATTTTTTTGGTGCTACAAGGACAAAAAATCCACACTTAAATACAACAATATTTTAAAAAAAAGGATTACAATGTAGAAAATAATACATTGTTTAATACCCCCCCCTCTCAAACCCACACACACCTGCAAGTAGCAAGAATGTCAGATATGTTTTTTTGACAATGAAGGCATTCTTATGGTTAAAATATTCATTGAAAAATGCATAGATAAAAGTATAAATATTTTTAATGTGTTTGCTTGAATTTATCCAAATTATCACATTTTAACTGTGTTTTAAAAACTGCTATACACAGTGGCTTCTGTATTACTGGATTTGAGTTGCACCAAGTTTAATTACAAAGATAATATTAGAGGAAAAAAATTTCCTGACTAATGTAATACTCTCTTTGCTACATGTAGTGGCTTCTGGAATTGAGTTGCACTAAGTTTAATTACAGAGATAATATTGGGGGGGAAGGGGTCCTGACTAATGTAGTACTCTATATTTCATGATCTTAATTCCTGTGCTTTATTCATGAAAACTTTATGAAAGAACTAACATTTGTTTCTCAAGATAAAGTGTTTGCACAAGAGTGGACACAGTAACTATTATCATATAAAAGAATGCCACTCAAGTATTTAATGTTTTATGATATTGTTTATCAAGTCCATATGTTATTTTCAATGTGTAAAACAAATTTAAAGTGACTATAATCAGGGAATAACCTTTATAATTTTAATCCAACAATCATTTTAAGCCTTCTTGTCAATTGCTCACTTTTATCTTTAAATTTTTATATTGCTTTTGAAACTCTAAATTTATTATAGCAAGCATTTCAAATTAATCAAGTCACTAGTAACAGAATCAACCACTTGCTTTTTAATGAATTCAAGAATACTCATTTGTATCAATAATACACTTCCCTTAAAAGAATCCATGTACCAGTTACAGCAGAATCTCGAAAATCCAAATTAACAATTTTATTATTTAATACCTATTAAAATTTCGTAGAAATAATAATGCTTGCAAAGAACAAGCAAAAATTTTTTTAAATGTTTGCAATAAGACCTATTTTTAATGCAATTAAGATTTTAACATTGATTCATATAAAATCTACAATCTATTAGTCAAAATCTCCACAATATTTAGATATTTTGAGTATGGATGCAAGCAATTTCTTTAGAATTATTTTTCCACTAAATGAAATATTTGTAATAGTCAGTCTATGTGTTGTGCAAAAATTCAATAATAGCCAATCATTTGGGTTATGAGTCAATATATCATGATCCCAAATATATTTTGACAAAAGTTTACTGCTCCTACCAAAATGTTTGCTAATCTCCATGAAGACAAATTCAATTTTTCAGTGGTATTGAGGTAATAATACTATTCAAAAATGAATAGAGCTTTTTCTGAATCATTTGTATCTAATGTTAGAATTTAAAGATTGCTAATATGAGTGCAAATATTATTTGACAAACTGTTTTAATATCCTTAGTCTTCTGACATATCTAAGAATAGAAGATATCAAATGAGATCTAAAAATAAATCCAATATCATGTAGTCTCCCTTTCATTAAAGTAAAATAATAATAAAGCTTTGACTTAACAATGAGATAAAGAAACAAAATGGAAAAATATAAATATTGATTTAAGTAAAATCATATTCAGAACATTTATATTAAATGATTGATATAAAACTGATAAATCTAAACAAGTTGTGATTAGAAGAAAAAAATGCAGAAAATACAAAATTAAAACATTTATTGTAATATACATTTTTTAGCTAAATAACAATAAAATGTTTCCCAAATCTCATCATAAAGAATCTTGTATAAAAAATATGTAATTATATAATAGCTACATATAATAAAAATCTATTTCCAAATTATATTCAAAGTATATTACCAACTGATAAATCTAAAATTTCCAAGAAAAAAGAATAACAATTGTAATTTCAATGATAATTAATAAACATTTCACAATATAAATTATTATACAAATCACTAACATGTCTAAATATAATGTATAGACATTTTAAAAATAAAGATCTCAATTTTAAACAATTTATTAAATACAATAGCCATATATTATTTGTAATGACAATATCTCATTCAAATCATAGTTCATTAAAACAAAGAGAAATATATTTATATTTTATCTAATATACATTTTTCTAATTTATTTTTGATGCATTTTATCTAATGCGATCGATTTTTTTTTCTTTGCAATTACAAAATTATTATACCTTTTACTTTTTTCTTTGGCTGGAAACTGATATTTCAACATATCATATAAGCAGTTTGAAATTACATAAATATCATATTGCAACATTAATTCGCATTTAAGCCGGAGTAGATTTAAAAATTGGAAGATAAATATAAAAATGATTTTACAATAGTATTAAAAAATAATAAACATTTTTATTTATTTGACCATTTTGTTTATGCAGCCACAAGTAGCAGGATTGTATCTTCAAATTAGCAATTAATAATTTCAACTTACGATAATGTGAAAACCACACGCAATACACAAACACACTTTGAAAGTCATTTGATTCAGCATCCATTTTCTTTTCAAACAATGTAATTTTCATTTGTCTGTAATAAAAAAGAAAAATTCTATAATTTTTCCAAATAGCTCCTTTTTACGTTTTATTATTCTTATGGTTTTGAAAAATTTGCAGTAAAAAATAATAAGATTATTCAACTGATTCAAGCATTGACCGTGAGTGATTTCTTCTAATGGGACTGACCATCTAAGCTTTTATAATTTTTGCTAGTGATTTCTTAAAAATAATAATAATTATAATATCTATAATAAAAAAAAAATTAACAAGCCATCTTTGTTCATAAATGCAGAAATTGTCCTTACCGCACGATCTTCTTCCTGATGACTTTTTTATGGATGAGCATTATTACAAGATTTTCAATTACTTGCAAGCAATTTTTTTTCCCAATTATTATTTTATAGAAAAATAGTTGAAAAAAAAATCATTTGTAATATTCTTTTCATATATTTTCTGGTCTAAATTTTAATAATAAAAAAATGCCAAATACTAAAAGTAAAAATTCCAGTAAAATTTAGTCCAATTATATATATATATGTGACAACAGTTATATATAATACATAAACATGATCACTGGGATGTAAATTGTTGAGTTGTATATCAGATATATAGAAAGATGATCGATGAAAATATTATTTTACCTATTACAGTAACATGAATAAATGTGATCACTCATAACCACTTGAGATTTCAAATGATGGTTCTGCAGCAGAACTGGATTCAAATTTTGGATCTAGGCAAATAGCCAAAATGGTAGTGGGTGCCATAGTTTTTCATAGGTAAAAATACAACTTATGATATCTGATTACTCAAGGTGTGCTCTTAGTAATTTCATAATACTCAAAACGAAAGTCCTGTGTTGTCTGCCTAGAAGAAAAAAAGCATAAAAGTTTTTTTGACTATAGTGATGATTAGACACAAACCAATTCAGAAAGACTGTTTTATTGCTTATCAACTGAAATAATATACTTCAAACTTCACCTCACTTATTTATTCAAGAGTGATAAATGATAGACATTGTGATCAGACGAGTCATGAATAGTTCAAATGGATAAGTTAACATTAACCTTTTTATTTTTATGTTCATTCTTTTGCCGCATAGTTAAATTAACATTTAATTACTTGTAAACAATCATTTTACAGTGATTACTTGATTTTATACTTTAGATAAATTCTATCTAACAGTAAAATCTTTTTCATTAGATGAAAAGTAAGACTGACTATAAAAATGGTATTATTATTAATATTCTATATTGCACTAAATCAAAACTTTTGTTTTTCTATTCAGCTTGTTTGTTAACCAAATTATTTTCTTTGTTAATAAATAGAGCTATTTTTTTTATTATTTCTCTCTTCATATAATTTATTCTTCTCAACCAAGTTGCTCTCCTTGTATTAATTTCTCTTCATTGATTATACAGATATCTAACAAGAAAGGAATAGCTATGAAATTTTCTAGAAAAAATAAAAAATATCAATGTAATTATTTTTTAATATTTTGGAATGATATTATCTTAGGTAAATCATGTGGTATAGCATTTTATTAAACATTCTAGAAGGAATTTAATGAGCCTATTATTAAAAATATAATTTTAAAATTTATCTGTTAAATTATGGTATTTATGAAGAAATATAAAAATAATAATTTTTAAAAGTATAAAAATCTTATTTTTTTTACTATTTTCTATATGCTTAATATATTTTTTCAGCTTTAATGCAGTCCTCGGTATATTACTTTTATAATATACATTGCCTGACTTTTGCATAATGCAAAGTGAATTTATCATAAAAAATATGTATTAAATCCGTTTCCAAAAATCCAATGTGGCTGTCAAAAAATGACATGGTTAAAAAGAAACTAAAAGTATGAATGGGAAATTCTCGAATAAACTGTTATCAAGGACCATAATACTATGAACACAGTAGGATTTTAAAATTGAAAAAAAATATAAAAATAATTTTATAATAGATATTGACAAATAATAAACATTTTTATTTACTTAAATAGAAATTAAATGAAAAGAGCGAACGGGAAATTCCCAAATAAACTGCTATCTAATACTATGTGCATGTGTAGAGTGTAAAACAGATGCGATTGTTGGGAATGGAAGATCAGTAGAAATAAGATATTAAAATATTTACTCTAAATTTAAATCGCCTAATTTTATCTCTTCAAACTTTAAATAAAAAGTATGGCTTAAATTTGAAGTAATTCGGTATTAAAAAAAAAAAAAAAAATCTGATGAAAATAAATTTATTAATCTATTCTTTATACCCTTTTTCTCATATTTAAAACAAAAAACATGCAGCTTCAGATGATTTTGCAATTCTAACATAATTAGAAAAATATAGAATTAAAAAAAGTGGCAAAATATATTAACTTAATGCTCTCCTTTTCTAATTTATTTTTGACACAATTTATTGTATGATCAATTTTTTTTGTTTTTGCTGGTGTAACTCTTGATATTTCATTTAAAAAAAATATGTATTGTCATTCAATAATGTTAGCATACTATTATGTGTGCTTTATAAAATAGCCGCCATTTTTGAAATAATGAGTCAAAGATTACAATCCCCATTATAGCAAATCCATATGAAGAGGCAAAAAGTTGTGATAAAACAAGATCATGAATGAAATAATCATTGAAAAAAATATGGAGAATAATGTAATGATATAAATATGCAATTTGCACGTTGAAAAAAAACTTATTTAGAGTAATAAAAAAAAAAAAATTATAAAAGCGATCAATGAAATGATCTGTTATAAGTCATAAGCTTCACACTTTATCTTAAAAGATAAAATGAAAATGATAGAATGAAATCTTCAATTATTATTTTATTTTTTAAGATAAATAATTTAAATATATACTAAAAAACTTTAATATTTTTCACATTTTATTTGCACAGAGCAGGGCTTCCCAAACTTTTTGCACTTAAGAGCACATTCTATAATACCGGCCAGGTGGCAGGCACCATTTATTTTTTCAATATAAATTTATAGTTGGA
The DNA here is from genome assembly GCA_028023455.1 of Epiperipatus broadwayi. NCBI lineage: Eukaryota > Metazoa > Onychophora > Udeonychophora > Euonychophora > Peripatidae > Epiperipatus > Epiperipatus broadwayi. Next base: position 11,656,710 of record JAQFVV010006219.1, on the reverse strand, counting down.
TATTGTTAATAATGCACAAAAAAATATTTATTTGATTACAATGCAATACAATAATTTATAAGAAAATTTAAAAATTAAATTTATTTGTATCAGATAAATAATTTTTTATCGTGTTCGGATAGCGGCAGGCACACACATAGAGCTTAGCATTATTACTACCAGCAACATAGAAAAATATCTAAATTATTTGATTTATAAAATGTCTATTGTATGATGCTTCATTCTCAAAGTAGTTTTTATTTTAAATTCATTTCAATCTGAACAACATGAATAACAAAAGCTCTCACTTGTATCTTACACATTTTTAGCATTTCATTATTTTTTATTCAATATACATAAAATCTTTCAATTGATTAAAATGATTTTAAAAATTACATATATATTTAATGCTAACTTTCGATAAAAAAACATTGCAGAACTATTTATTACTCACCAACATAAATTTTAGTATAATAAATCATTCACATGTTTGATAGTAACACTGTGGTTGATTTTAAAAACAAATTTTTCATTTTGCATTTATGGAATTTATACTTTTAACTTACACACAAACAAAATAACTTAAGAAATACAATGTGAAAAATTTTACTGAAAAAACATCTGCTGACATTTAAGGAAAATGTAAACTATATACAAAATGTTTAAAAATAGATAAAAAAAAATGTTTAAAAGAAACTATAATAATAATTGTTTCTTTTTTTTTGGTGGACATCCAAATTTATGCCTATTTTATGAATTTGTTTTTTTAATTAAATCATAGAAGTATTGCCAATCAATGCATTATAAGCAATTAGCACATCTCTCTATATATAAATTTCTAAACCCATAATTGAATTATACATAACTTGAAATAATAGAAAACTTGTTTGTATACAATTTAATTTAAGTATTTATAAGCTTTTGATAACATTATGGTCATATAAATTTCTTTACCAAGTCATAAAATCTGCTAATAAATTGTTGTCAAATTGAGAAAAAAAAATATTTTTTTACTTTTTCATAACCTGTTTATTCAATAATTCTTTTATGTCAGTATGGTAAATTTGAGTAATTAATGAAACTTTACTATATATAGAAGATTTGTAAAAGTATACTTCTGTAATTCAATGCTGTAATGATTAAAAAAATTTCAGCTATTAAAGACAGATTTTAATCATTTTTAAACTTTTTTTTAATGATAAGTAGATGTTACGTTCAGCAATTTAATGATGTAAAGAGTTCATTAAATTCTATGACCGAAATTTACATTCTGAGATGCTGGAATGAATTGTGTTAAGTGTCCAGCAATGGCAAATTATTATCAATCATAAGTATTAACACTTGGTTATAGTATTTTGCTATTTACTCCAACTGCAGAGAAGAAAAAATAAATTGTGTTAAAGAGGACCAATGAAAATTATTAATACCAATCATGATCAAGTTTTAACAAATGGTTTAAGTATTTTATTGCCCAGTTACCTAATCTGCCTTTGACCAAAGAAATTAGCAATATAAGGTTATGTCTTTTAATATCAAAGCATTAATTAAATATTCAGATTTTTTTTTGCATAAATCTTGTTCTGATAATAATTTATTTTTTTCACTGATAGTAACGTAAATTTCCTCTATTACATTATATAACTCAGAAGTATTTTGTCAATAATAAAATTGTTATTAGCTAAAAGTAATGAGTGAAAATGCCTTGCGTATTTATATATTTGTGAAGAAAATATATAAAAACAATAAAAAATTAAAAAAAAAAAAAGTAAAAAAAAACAACAGAAATTCACAACTTTTTATTGGATGCAATAAAAGAAATTATACAAATAACATCCTCCATATTATAAAACTATTAATATAAAATAAGGAAATACAATAAATATGAAAAAATATCTACTACCTTAAATCCTGCAATTTGAAAAAATATTACATTTAGAAATTACGATTAATATAATATCAGTTTTAGTGACTCGTGCACATAATACTGCTGCTTTTGCAACATTATAATTTGCAAATGTGAAGTTACTGCTATGAGTTTGCAAAGTAGTTTACAACACAATTGCTGGCAATACATTTGCAACATCATAAAAAAAAAAAAAAAACCTCTGTTATCTGTACAGGCAAGGACCCTTAAAATTATGAATTCAATATCATTTAGACAATAAACTTTTTCCTTTTATAGACATTAATTTTCATCATAAAAAAAATGAAAATGGTGATCAAACTAATATTTTCACATATGAATATACTTAAATTTAAATCTTCTTCCTGGATGTATATATAAAGGTGCTCTTTTTTAATTTATTACAACTGCATTATTGCATTCTATTTGTGTTTTATTACTGATAATTTTTATTAATGTCTTAATGTGCATAATTTTTTTCATTACATTGTATAATATACGTACATGTTGTATTAACATGTTAAAAACATACCAAAGCTCACTACTACTCATAAGTTTCAAAATATATACAACAAAAGCTTGGAACCAAATCTGATGCAAGTAATTTATTATAATTTATAACTACTTCCCCCACAAGAATTTTGAAATGATGCTACTTTTATTATTGCTAACACAAAAATAATACATCATGAGATTTATATTGCCTCAGCCAATATAAATATTAGAAAAATATAAAATAAATAAAAAGGCAAACAAAAAGTACTATTTCCACTATGACTGCAAAATTAAAAAGTTAAATTCTAAATAAATAAATAAATAATCACTGAATAAATTAGCAAAGAAAAGATGAGATTTGTTATTTAACTAAAAATCATATGACATACAGAAAAAAAGTTAGAACCAAATGAGATAATATGGAGAAAAACTAAAATTAAAAAAATATCAAAATACATAATATATATTCTTGGATGAAAGATAAAAATTTGTCAAAATTATTAATATTTTATTTTTTATCCTAAATAAAATTTTACACAGACATTAGTATGATTTTATGAGTTTTAAATATTAAAAAAACAATTGTTTATCAATAGTGATCAAATTGTCTTAATAAAAAATTATTTTAGCATCTATCTCTTATGCTAAAATCATGAAAAAGTGTTGATTTCAGGAACTTTAGATTGCACTTTAATCTTTTCTTGTATAAATTAATAATTATATATACAGATGTTTAAAATGAATAATTTCAAAACTCATTTTTTGAATAATTCCAAAATTAGTGGTTTTATCTTTATTATTATTATTCAAATACTTTGTCCAAAATAAATATTTTTTTGGTTAAACCAACATTTCTTTTCATTCAGCCTTAAAATAATAAATTGATAAATAAAATAAAAAAATAGAATTTGAAGAGGGATGGGGGAAAAAACTGTGTTTTTTGAATGGAAACATAAGAAAAAAAGAGCAATATTGAAAATTTTGCTTGCCTTTTAAAACTTAACCTGAAAAAAATTAAACTTCAAAGTGGAACATCTTTTTATTCTTTAAGTTAATTAAGACCAAATTCAACAAAAATCATAAATAAAAAATAAAAAAAATTGTAAATTCAATAAACATATTTATAATTAATATAAACAAATATTCTTATTATGCTAACAAATCTACAAATTAAAAAATTTATTCACCTCTGAACTGTAACTAGGGGAATGTCGATGCCTATGATGGCGCCGATGCTTATTATGCCTATGTGGGTGACGACTGCTATTGTAGCTCTCGTCACGAGAATGATACCTGCTTGAATCCGTATCTCGGTTGTTGTGATGACGGTCTCGATGTCCACGACTTCGTTGATGCAATTCCCGGTCTTGTGAATGAACCCGATGACTACGACTATGATACTGTTCTCGTCTTTGATGGCTACTGTATTTATCACTGTAAAAAATTAAAAATACATAAAATTAAAAAGGATGGAATTCCATACTAATGTGGAGATTAGATAAAACAACAAACATACTGCTGAAACCTTAATATAGTATATGATTATTGTTTGCTTACATTTTTATATCAAATGGAATTACATAACATTTGAATAGGAATTTTTCGCAGAAAAAAAAACTTTTCTCAACAAAAAGACTAAGTGTAGAATATTGATTCTCACAAATTAGATGCTTAAAGAATTACAGAATGTGGCATCACATTTAAGTTTCTCAAACAATGATTTTACTGTATGGCCTGCATAAAGAATATTAGTATTTTCAAATTTTTGCCTGAAAGCAATATTCATAATGACTGAACTAACAAACAATAACATATTTACTTAAATCTTGCACTTATATCATATTACGGATATGTGAGATGGTAGTCAGACCAATAATCAGATATCAACTATTCAAATGAATGCAGTAAATACACATAAATGACTATCAGTTCAACGAGGCCATCCAATTTTGCCTATTTTTTACATTTAAGTACAATAAATCCAATCATGCCATCCATTGATAGTTTATCACAAATCTATAATTTAACACACAGAAAAGGTATCTTTGAAATAAGATTTTTTTTTTTTTTTGTAGACAGTGGACAATTTAGATATGGAAAGATCTTTCCTGGTGTTTTTTAGAGTCTAAAACTACAAGACTATTATAATCTCTCTCAAAAAAAAACAACAACTTTATTCTAAAATAAAGTTCTACAATTTTAGTAGTGTTGCAATTAATACAGCCACAATGAAATGATGCCTTTTAAACTCAAGATGGAACCAAAATAAAATAATATTTCAAATCAAAAATAAACATATTTTTAGTTGCCCAAAGAATATCAATTTGAATATATTATTGCAGTATCTAATTCATTTAATTATTTGTAGAAGAGTTTATAACTTTGATGGAAAATAACTTTCAACATTTCTTTTTATAGGAATAATTATAAAAAAAAAAAAATTTTTTTTTTAGAAAAATTTTGTTTTTAATATGATTTTACATAAAATATATAAGATTTCCAAAAATTAGCAATGGCAAGTTTACATCTAATTTTTATTTCTTTTTGCATTAAAATCCACTCTCTTAACTAGCTAAAAAAAAAAAAAATTAACTCTGTATGTAAATAATTATAACAATATATATGTCTAGCATCATCATCAAGATATCCTACTCATGAATCTCTTCATAAGAATACCATGGCACTCAAAAATCCAATATATCTAGTTATTTTCTCTAATAATGGACTTTGCATTGCTAGTTCTTTATTTCAGTACATACAAACAATAATTTTTATTAGATTGTGTACTTAGTTTCTCAAAATCTAAGGCTTTTGAGATTTTAGAAAAGTCTTTTGCTTATTAATTCTCATACCTTTTTATAAATAATCTACTTATTCTCTTCATCACATAGAAGAAAAATATTTCCTTAAATGGCTTGCGCAGATAGTTTCAAAACATAAATCACATTTCTTGACAATCTATATATTTATTTTAATCCCTTTAACAATTCAATATGAACCTGAGGTTGCTTATACTAATTCTTTGATTAGTTTTAATACCAAATCACTATAACTAAATTCTTTTGGATTTTAAGGTTTGTTCTATCTTAATTCCTTTTATGATTTTTTAATTGTTGAAACCATCTCATTTGAGTTTTAAAAGCAAAATTGGTTTTTGAAGAGCATTATATTCAAAAGATCCATATCAAGATTTCACAACTCTAGTCATATCTTTTCAAAAAATAATAATGTATATTCCTACTATTTCTATATGGATTCTCTGAAATGGTCTGTCTGCAGTAAACAACTTTTCTATATTACTCTTCTCCTGCCACACAAGCACTTCTTTAGCAGTTTTGGATACTCCTATAGCTTCCATCTCAAATACCTTCCCACAAAACCAATGGCATTCCTTCTGAAGGACTCTTTTACATGATTAATTCTATTCAATGGCCTTCTTTAAAGTGATCATAGTCACAACACAACCCTATTATAATTCAAAAAGTAATCATTAATTTTTAATTCTTTAGATATGGTATAACTGATATCAGATTCATATATATTAGTAAAAACAATGTGCCATAATATTTGTACCAAACACAATTTCCATAATACACTTTTGAAATAAAAGACCACCAATCATTCATGGAATGAAATTTTTATAATAACTATGTATATTCCAGAATCAATCTAATTAGGGTTTTTGGATAAATTAAATTTTTCAATTGATGATATATTGATAGGAGCGGGGGAGGGGATATTTCCATGAAAACACTATTGGGAGAATAGTTTGATTTTGAAGATATTCATCCATCAACGGATTTCTCTTCTTGGAAATAAAACACATTTCTACTTTAAAGAGTCATGGAAAAAATCTTACAACTCATGCCAGTGTACAATAACTTTTATTAGTAGTATGCACACAAAATGGAAACTGGGTTGGAAATGAAGCAGGCTATAAATCCTTAAATTCAAATTACTTGGTCAAGAATGTTTGAGAATATGCTAATAATGACTAACCCAAGCAATCATAAGTTCTATTTATTATCCTTAAAGAAATTTAATAGTATTCTAAGTTTAAACATGATGCTATATAATTTCACCCTAATTAATGTATAGGCTTTATCATCTTATTCTTTCTATGAAAATCTAGCATGGTTCTAATTTCCTTATTTTATATCGATACAATAGTAGGAACTATATGGCGAATGGCTGGATTAATTAATTATGTCAACATCCATCATTTTGCTTGCTAGATCTTTCAATGTTTCATGGAACACAGGTAGTTAGTACTCAAATTTTAGAGCTCAATTGCTTGCCTCCTATACATTTTGCCTATTATTTCCCATTACATTTTAATTTGAAAAATAACTTTTCTCAGCCATTCACCCAATCCTAATATTTCTTTCACACTCTAGCAAGTCCTTTACTTTTGTTCATAATTATTTCTATATAAAAAACAAATATGTTAAATGTTATTCCATATTTTGACAACAATTGTTTCAATCAAGGATACTCCATTCTAATTATTATTAAATGCCCCCCCCCCCCCAAATCCCTTTCAGCAATATCCCTCAAACATCAATTTGTATCACTATTAGATATTTGGTAACTGATTAAATCCCTTTAGGTGAAAATAGCACTTTTCAATAATTTGAAAAACCCACTTCCATGAGTGTTAATATTTACATGCAAGCAATAAGTAATTGAAACACTATTTTTTGTACCAAGTGTAATTTTATCTTACAGGGATATAACTCAATTTATTATCTTCCATTATTAGCTGGATAATTTTTTAATTATCCTTTCACTTTCTAATGAATTTATTTTTTGATAATTTATTATTATTCTTTTTTGTACTTGAAGCATAACTGAATTGATACTTGTCAAAATAAAATTATTTATGCTTTTAAACAGGGAATATATTAGAAATGCAAGGGAATATTAAAATTTCAAACTTCTAGCACTGGGAAAAAAAATAGGATAGGAAGACCTGATCAAACAGGGAATATATTAGAAATGCAAGGGAATATTAAAATTTCAACTTCTAGCACTGGGGGAAAAAATAGGATAAGGAGATCTGATCAAAATTTTTCTATATGTTCAGGTTTTATATAAAATGTATTATATTATTTTCTTTTGCACTTTACTTTTAACTTCAACTTTATTATGACCTTTTAATCCTCTGATCCCTAAATATGCAACTCCAACCTCTATAGAAATGACTTGATGCACCCCCAATCTATTTTTAGATTCTCTAGTAATTAAATTTTGAATTACTTTTACTTCATTTTCCTCACCCAAGTATGTATGAATCCCAACACATTCTAATCAGAAAGTTACAATATATTCAGGCAGCTCTCTTAGCTATTCATTCTGACAAGGTTTGCAGATCAATTCTTTTTTATATATATCCAGATGAGCATTATCTACAATGTAATTATTATCAATAAACTAACTACTTTTGTCTCCAGCATTTTTATCTGGGAGTTATTCTTAAAATATTCCAATTTTCATTATGTGTAGCAAATCCCCTTCCCACCTCCAAATATAATATTTGCAGAAAGGATTTTTAATGTTGGCAAAAAAAAGAAGATTCGAGTCTTAAAAATAATAAGCAAATCAAATTCCTAATGTCTATTCTATATATTCTTATCATTGCTGTCATTATTACAATATTATATTGTAATGGTTCAAAAGATTCATATTATAAATTCAATGGTCATTTATAACAGTTTAAAATTAAAATATACCACAAATTTTCTCTACTCTCAATTGTTCACAAGTTTTTTAAAGCCAAAATAAATTTGCAATTAATCTTTTGTTTTTATAAATATTTATAATCATGGCAGACATAATTAAATTATAGCACTTATTCATAGAAGGCTGTAAAGCTCCCAGCCAAGAGATGGTGGTAGAAGATGAAGGATGCCAAGAATCTAGATTGTGGACCCAGTCTGCCATTCAATGATGAACGACCTTTAATTTGGGGAGTTGCAATTGCAGATCACTGTCAAGTGAACAAAGATTACAGGAATTGAAACAGTTGTCTAATATTAAACAGGCCATTGTTGGACTTTATGAAAACAAAAATTAAAAAAACGATTTAATAAGTGGACATGTACTTTACTACAAAGGTGCAAATATTAGAAGCACAAATGCAATGGGATTCATTACTAAGATTGTAGAGATTGATGGTTTATCAGAAAGAAAGAAAGACAAGATTAGTTATTCAATATAATAGATATCAAATGCTCCAAGTTCTCATTATAAAGTTGAATATTTTTATATAGATGTATAAAATGCTTTTGATCAGTACTAACATTTTAAAATTGTCATTAGACTTTAATGTCAAAATTGATAACTGAAAAATAAAATCACGGTAGATAAATTTGATTATAGTGACATAAAGTGCATACATAAGTAAAATATATTAAAATAATATGGCCATTGGAAATATAAAAGCAGACATTTGCTTACTTTTTAATATGAACAAATAAAAGAAAAAATATAATTGTTCATATTTGATAATTAAATACTTTTTTCTCATTGCTTATATGAGGCAAAACGCCTCGAAAGCACTCAGCTGTGAATTATTTTATCGAATCATATAAGTAGTTATTATAGCTTCTCTTTCCAGCGCCTCAACATGCTCATAATTTTATTATTATTTACTAACTTAAAATTTTTTCCCCTACTTTGTAGCTTTTTATTTCATATTAAAAAATGTGCAGTAAAATAGTAGCAATCTGGATTATATATTATGTTTAACTTAATATTATACATAATTAATTGTTCAAACTACTATTAAATAAAATTTGTTAATTAAATACCTTTTTTTCTTATTTGATAGTACTATTTATATTTTGTAGCTTTTAATTTTCATATTGTTTGTTAATTATAATTGTAGTATAATAAATTTGTGCTATTAGTTGAAGTTTTGTTCTTTTTTTTTTTTTTAGATTTTATTTTCATATTAATAGTTTAACATAACAATAAATACGTGAGTAAATTATAATATTGAAATAATATGAACAATAAATATTACATGTAGTTAAATACAAAATTCTCACGTATTTATTGTTATTATTATTTTAATATTATACATATTTTACTCACATATTTACTGTTTTGTTAGGTTTATGGCTTAGTATGTCAGTAGTGGTTCGGTGGTTCCCCCATGTATTAAAAAAAGTCCTATAATGCATACTAAAACAGTACCGCGGTCTCAAAAAGGTATTGGAAGAAAAGTTGTTTCTGCAATAAGAAGAAAAGATGGAACTATTATTAAAAAGAGATGACATGAAATGTTTGAAGAGTTCTATAAAGAATTTTATAATAATTAGCCTTACCCATGGCTTTCCTTGCATTAGTACAATAATAATAATAAAAGTATAAAAGAATATAATGTAATAAATAATTAAAATAAACATAAGGATATATTCTGAGGCATAGAAATTTTTTTATGTTTTATTATCATCATCTAAATTACATTTTCATTTTTTGAAGTACTGAATACCAAATAAAAATTTCCATTGCTAATTCTCTCTATTTCTCTATAACTGTTCTTTCATGATAAAAATTTTTAATTAAAATAATTTATATATTCCATTTTCAATTTTTAAATTTATCAAATACCAAATAAAAATTTCCCTCACTAATTACCACCACTTCACTAGTTACAGTCTCGCATTAGTAAAAAGGTTGATAATTAGAATATAATTATGTAATATTTACATGAAATAATCAATAGCAGTATCACAAAAAAATATAATTGTTAGTTATTACACAATTTTTCAATAAATTATTTTACAATTTTCGCGATACTTTTTAAAATGGCTATGAAATATTAATATTGTGATATATGCAAGTGAGAATTAAATACATGGTACAAATGAAATTTAATTGAATTTAAAATATATTTATGCAATAAAGTTTTATCTTGCATTACCAAAAACTATACTTTTCTCCATTTCTCTAGTATTTATTTCAATACACAAGCCACATCATTTTCCAACGTCTGTAATCTTTTAATCAGTTCTGTCCTCTATTTGCACTGTTATGAAGTCATTTGAAAATGTTTATGATTTCAAAACATTTTTATATTATAAATTACCAAAGTTTTTAAAACAAGTTCTATAAAACAAAAATTCATAGTCTATAAAATTCACAAAAAAAGAAAATGGTACATAATTCATCAAGATTGGTGAATATTTGTAGAGTTCTAAAGAAACTAACTTTCACATTTATATTGTAATATAGATAAAAACCAAAAATATCCCCTACAACTATTATATCTTCATAATAACTTAGCATTTTAAATGGAAATATATAATTACATCTATGACAAAGCTCTAAAAAATGATAAAATTAATATTTATATGACAAAAGCAGGTGAAGAAATAGAAAAATTGTTGGCAAAGCTATATATGAAAAATGTCTACATGATATAAAGATGGGTGACTGAAAGAATGCAGAAAGTATTGATAGTTAAAAAAGGTGATAAAGAAAACAGAAATTAGACCTAACCAAAAGAGTCAATGAAACTGAAATGCCATTATGCTTTGGATTTGTAGATTATAAAAGCATTTTCATGTGGATACTAAGATGATTAACATAGAGAAGGGTGTAAATTAGTATTACCGTATGTATAAAATTCTTATAACAATTTTACAATAAATATTTGGATTAAAATGGAAAACTAAGGGAGTAAAAGTAAAGAATTATTTAACAATAATGCTTCAGGCCTTCAGAAAATGATGTGAAAGATTTTAGGGCTGTGTAGAGTGTGGTTAATTACTCTGGGAAAAATCACTAAGAGAATCTGCTTTAATTCTTATAATGAAAACATTTATAGGCAAAACACCTTTTCAAACACTAACACCTAATATAATTTCATCATAAGCAAATTGAAAGTGTTGATTGACACAATGACTATGATCTCCTAAATAGATACCCTAAACTTAATAATCGGAAAAAAATTGAATCTTGAATTTCCATGAAAGAGCAGCATTTATACATTCTGGATGGATATTCAAAGCATTCTAATATCAATTTTAATTGTATTTTAACAATAGAATGTGTTTTGATAAACTTTCCTCAATTCATTATTGCTTTATAAAAATCATATACGAGTGTCATTCTAAATTTTACTACCAAATGTTATGCACTGTTATCTAATTTACTTTCTTCAGTAGTACTTTAATGGGCGACATAAAGATTTATCTGATAATCTATGTAGACCTGCTTGCTGCACATTACTTGAATTTACTATATAGTTACATTTTTAATCAAGCTATCTTTTAGCTTAAATCCAGTCTTGTCAATTAATAGTGAATCATATAGTTATAAGACTAACTAAGCACCTATATTATGAATCATCTCTGTTTTAAGTTTTTATTTCAGATCAGTTTGCAACTGTGTTCAAACTTTATTTCTAAGCAACAGGTAAATATCCACATATATCTTAATAAATTATCTCATAATAAAATTAAAAACTATTATCTAATCAGAACTAAGTATTTTTGATTTGAATGATATTGACTGCATTTTTAAAATTTCCAAAATATTTGTAAATCTTTAATTACAAAATCAAATATTTTTTAAATTGACAAATATCAGAAGATGCTCGGCATGTATGATTCATAATTTAGTAGAAAAGATTAAGTAAAAAGAACACTTAAAATCCTTGGGTGAAAATTTAATAATTTACAAAATTTCAATGTTACCAGAAAATTTTTACTGATAAAAATATTTCTCTAATGAAAATTGACTAATTTATTTTTAAAATGTCTGTCAGATCAAATAAAATTTATAAAATGCAATGGTAATTTCTTTGAAGTTCAAAATACTGAATACGTTACTGATTTATTTAATTATGTGCTAATGCAGTGTATCAAATTAGATATTTGAACACCAAAAACTCATAAAAAAAAGTTTTTAACCCATTCTAATTTAATCTTTAATTAAGAGTTGAATTATTTTCCACATTTGAAAATTTGTATTAGTACATCTATTTTCAAAAAGGCAATCCCTTACTTTTTGAAAATTATAGACCAATTTTTATTTTTTCTATGATTTCTAAACTGTTCGAAATAAAAAGAAAATGTCATTTTCACTTAAAATAAGTACAATGGATGCTTTCCATAATCATGTAAACAATATCTTTCTATAACAGATGTGTGGAATCTACAGCCCATAGGCCAAGTTCGGTCCTTGAAAACTGAATCCAGCCCCTGACATTTTCACAAACATATGTTAAATGGATCTATATAAAACTTCTATTTAAACATGTACATAGTGTAGTATAAATATTGAATTTTAAGAGTACAGTAAAACAAAATATTTTCTTTTTTCAACCACGTTTTTCTCTCTCCAATCTTCAATCTATCAGAGATGCAATATTCTAATAAATTATCTATATTATGTGGTCTATCTAACTGTGTTTTTATAATGATTTTTACATGTGAATGTATAACTAGCAAAAATAAAACTTGAATTTTACTAAATAAGATAAAAATTGACTGAAAATCATGCAAGCAATTTCCACAAGTGAATGTATAACTAACAAAAATAAAATTTAAATTTTATTTATTAAGATAATTAAAATTGACAGAAAGTCATGTAATTGAAAAGAAATGAATTAATGCATATTTTTTTTTATAGAAAGAAATAATAAATCAAAGTATAAAATATTCCAATTAATAAAGACTACATTATTAAGAGATACTATTTATCAAATATTCTGACTACAACAAAATTATTGGGGAGAAGAAATATTAAAATAGAAAACTTGAAAAAAAAAGCATCAAGTAGCTGACATGTTTTATAAAAAGTACAAACAAGTCAGAAAATTCTGTGTGAGCAAGTTATTTCAAAAAAAAAAAAAGCAAAAAATTCCAAACCATTTTCTGAAGGGGAGTTTATAGAATACTGCATACTAGCTGTTGTAAAATTAACCTGTACAGAAAATAAAAAGAAATTTAAGAATATATGGCAGGAAGATAGGTTCAAGAAAAATGGAGAAAATTATAATTAAATGTGGAATAGTCATTAATAATAACATTATTTTATTTTTAATTTACAAAAAAAATATGAACCTCATTTAAAAGAGCAAATTTGAAATTGGCCTGCCAATTATAAAGGTTGTCCAGTATAAAATTAATTGTTTGAGTTTCTGACCAAATATAATAGAACTAATTTTTAAACTGATAATTTTGTGTGGTTTGCGAATGAGTATAAAGATCCAAATGGTCCTTGGCAAAGGAATGGAACAGTTTCCCACCCCTGTTCTATAACAAGTTGGGCTTATTAAGATTACAATCTAATGTAAAAAAAAAAAAGTTTCAACATTATTTTAAATAAAAACTAATACACAGCATTAAGCTTCCTTAATGCTAGAAAAATCTGAAGGAAATATATGCGTATAATATATATTTAGAAAATTATATTCCAACTAAAAAGTAATGGAAACAATACTTTCCTTATATCTTCGTCAGCAATGCAACTAAAGACAAGTCCCATGATCATGATGAAAATAAAAAGGGAATATTTTCCGTTAAATAAATGAATCACTTTACTATAAATCGTTCTTGTTTAATATATATAATTATTAAAACTAAATATTCCAAAAAACTTTCTTATTAAAAAAAGATATTACAATATTTGTAATCTACTTAAAAACTTTTTTCATAAAAAAAGAACAATATTAAAAATAATCCATTTAGGGGGAAATATTTTTCTTCTTTAATTAAATCATCAAGTTGAAATTACATCATAGGATGTCCTTTGAATAAAATTCTAATTTCCAGTCATCGCACAGACAGGGAAATAAAATATATTTTGATTCAAATTTTTGCCTGTTATTTATTTGAAATGTGAGAATTAATGTAGAAATAAATTAACATATGAAATACTGACTAACAAAATTGATTCCCCCAATTTGGTATCCAAGTTAATTGTTAATAGAAGATATTGATGTTTTATTAATATTAAAAAAACTGATAATTCTCATGTCTTTATGCAATTGAAAGATTATTACAAAGGGATAAGAAAAAAGAATAAGTCAATGAATTTCAAAAACTGACCAAAGGAGTGTACAATAAACTAAGTTTGAAAAAGAAAAAGCAAACAAAATAACCCATTAAGTTTATACCAGCAAACAAATGACCCAAATAATATAATTATATATAGAAAGTTTCTTTTATATAAAGTTTATTAAAAAAAATAAGTATTTGAATTTCCAACATTCAATTGCCAACCACTACTACCATTATCAAAATATTCAGCAAAATTTTAACAGCAATTCAATAAGCATAATTAAAAAATAATAAATGCCTAAATAAAATGTATTTAAAAATTCATCATATTGGGGAGAAAAAATACAAATAACAGCTACATGCACATATGCATACATCATACAAAATAAAATAGATAAAAAGTAATGTAATATGCTTCAATTTACTAATAGAAAGAACCACAGAATCATTTAATGAGTTGAGCGGTTGTTGGAGGCTGATTCATTGAATTTTTTTCTTTTTAAAATTCCATGATAACTAAAAGCATGATATCAACAGAAATCCTAGCATTCATTGCTGCTTAAATTTTCTTTAAAACGGTGTATCACAATTTGAAATCAGATAAAATTTGAATTTTTTGTTAATATTTTTATTAATAGGTGCATTTAATCTTTTTATTTTCTGGTCAGTTTACTAGATTACATGAAGACGACAATGGCAGAATTGCTTTATCAGCAGACTCAATAGTAAAATGGATTAAAAATATGTTGATTTGAATTGCAAGGCTTCAACTGGATCAAAACATAATCAGAATATCAGGTCGTAAGTATGCAATTTAAATTTTTTAATTATTTGAATAGTATTTAAATTTTTTTTTAATTATTTAATAAATGGTATAATTTATTAATGTGTTTGCATTTGTATTGATATGTCTGCGTAATATATAAATTATATAATTTTATGCTCTTTATTATACAGTATATAAATTTGCATTCAAATATAACAAAAGTGGTGTATGTACATTGTAATTTTGGGATTCTGATTAAGTTTGAGGCAATCTTATTTTATAGACATAATGATTCTTAAAAGGTTTAATAATTTATTAGTATGTTTATATTTCTATTAGTGTATGCATTTGCACTTGAATGTCTGTTTGTGTAACAATGATTTTTATATATATAAATTATAGAGCAGTGCAATGTAAATGTTAAGACTAATTATCAGATGTACAAAAACATTGCAGTTGATAAAACAATCACAAAATATATTCAGTATACACTTGGATCTCGTTTTATGCGGTAGATAGGTTCCTCAGAAAACACGCACAAAAGAAATCACACAAAAATAGACTTAACTTACCTTGAAAAATGGGGGATACATACTGTAATTTTCCAAAAATCGCATAAAAGCAAAGCAACAACAAAAATTACTTTAAAATTCACATAAATAAAAAATAAAAAATTAAATGTGACTAATAAAAAATTTCAAATTTGAAAATTGATACAAGACAAACTTTTTTTATTAACTACAGTATTTAATTTTATTCAAAACAATATATTTTTATGCGTAATTTACATTTTTTCATACGTGTATGGTATTTTAATTATTATCGCTATTTGAGACATCAGATTCATCATGATGTGATGTGAGGTACTGTAGCTTCTCCTAAATGAAGTCAAGAGGAAATACAACTAAGATGTTTTCTAATCGCTGTTGATCCTTTCCATATCTCTAAGCAATCTAAAATTGAAATTTTTGTTTCCAAAGAAATTCATTTTCTTGGATGGGTAAACTAAAAGTTTAAAATAAAAATAAGAACTTAGACTTATGATAATAAAAAGACACCGACTCACTACTGTTGGGCAAAATTTAATTAAAACAATTAAAAATTAAATTATTTTTGTCTTTAATTTTCAATTCCGTTTAAAAATCAAATTTCATTGTTTCAGATCACCCGTTACGTAATTTTTAAATTGTTAATTACAATTAAAAATCAGATTTTAGTTGCCAAATTTAATTGTGCCCACCGCTGTTACCTTTTAAAAATAAACTTGTGGCCACTAAATGATTAATTGATTACGTACTTGTTTTATAAAAAGCAAAAATTGAACGAGATTTAAAATGCAAAAACAACAACATACACCGTATAGGCATCTATAACGTTTGAACGGATTTACATTATAATCTTGTAAAATTTATTACATTGCGGACACTGAATGATTAATTAATTACGTACTCTTTTTATAAAAAGCAAAAATAGAACGTGATTTAAAATAAAAAAACAACAAACAGTATTTTTCATCTATAATGCTTGAACAGATTTACATTATAGTCTTGTAAAATTTAATGTGTGTATATAAAATGGGGAAATTCTGATTTTAAGTGAATTATGAACTTCTTTATTACATAAAATCTATTACAGTACTATTATAAAGCGCTGAAAATATTGAAATTATTAGATGGAAGTCGAACTCCAATAATGCACTATTACTTTAAATACGATGTGAGTGCGCAAAATTTATAATATTTAAAGTAATATCGCGTTAACGGAGCTCGACTTCTGATCTAACAATTTTTATCGCATAAAAGAAAACCACATACAAAGATATTACGAAGAATCATGAATTGCATAACTTCAAAATCACATTAAATAAATCCGCATGTGGTGATAGCTACAATGGTTATGAATATACCACATAGAATTGTATGCAGGTAAATAATCAAATTCTGATTCTTGCCTATGCCTTGGTACTCATGCTGTGGAGTCAATAGTTTTGTCACATCTTGAATCACATTATTTTCAAGTTTATAGCTAACAAATGGACTATATGCAAATAAATTATATCTATGTGATACAGTAAATATAACAAGATAGCATTACTGGTATGCATAAAGAATATAAACATCACTGGTGTACACAAAAAAATATAAAATTAAATGATGAAACTCATTTTACAGTAGCCTACAATTTCTAGTTTTAGATAGAAAAAAAGCTAATTACTATGATGACAACTGCATATCCACCTTCTGGAAATGATTAGTTTTGTATTTTTTATTGGGATGAATCTTTTTCTTATAGACAGCTTGAGATTTGTTAACTTTTGGGGTACAAGTAAAAATGAAGAATTCTTTATGTGACTAGTTTTGGAGATTCTGAAGCTATGGATTATCTCAGGGAAGAAGCAGTATATGTGGTTTGAATGAGAATTTTGTGAAGAATACAAATAAATTATCAATGAAGATGTAATTTAAACTTAATTAATAATAAATTGGAAATTATGATAAACAATAAAGTAATAATTATTTCAATTATTGAAATTTCTTTTTTTCTCTTATTTTTAAGTGGTAATCACTATTTGTCTTAGCCTTGTTTTCCTTAGTTTTTTTTTATTTTCTGCCAATATATAACATTTTGCTCTAACATTATTAATATTGAAGTTATTGTAAAAATTGGGTGTCAACTTAGTTGTTTTTTTTTTTAAAATTCAACAAGGCTCCTGGACCATTAACTAGTTAAAATAAAAAATTTTGATATTACATTTACAACTATGATAAATTCTATCAAGACATCTCACATACATGAATTATATCACTTGATCAAGTATATAAAAACTTGCATCAATATTTTCCAAGAAAAATGTAAAATATTGGGGTCCCTTAAATAGGCATTTTATAAGGAAAATAAATAACTCCAGGAATATCCTATCAAAAAAAAAAAAATTTTGCTTCACAAACAAAAACCAATGGTCAAAAGAATACATATACTGGAAAATTAATCACTCTTCCTTTCTTACAGTCCCGCCAACATTTGTTGAAAAGATACTGGCTGGACAAAACAAACACTTTTAGTATACCTTTAAAAAAATGCTATAGTTAAGTTCACCTATCAGCCTGAATCCCTTATTTTAGGATAGCCCAGAACAAGATATATTCATATAGCTATCTTATATAACATGGAAACTTATCAAAATGAGGAATCTACTCATCCAAACAGAGTCCATTACTGGTCTAAATAGAAAAAGTCTGATCAATAGAAAAAATTCTTTTAGCAGATTGATATTGTAATAGTAATGGGAGAATGAAAATCTCTAGTTTGTCCTTCATGACTAGGTCCATAATCTTTAGTCTTAATGGGTTCATACAGATTAGTCTATTAGTACTGAAGAGTGCAGAACAGGGATATTTTAAATTTGGAACTTGTGCAACTGGATGACAACCTTATTCTAATTGATGAGAAGGGTGGGAATTCTATTAGCATTTCCAACAACAACAAAAAAAAAAAAGTATTTAAAAATATAAATGAAATATTTTGTGTACCATGTTGAATAGATTCCTCGTTTTGACAAGTTTCATGTTACATAAAATAGTTGTATGAATATATCCTATTTAGGGCTATACAAATACAAGGGATTCAGGCCATTAAAAATGATGACACTTTCATTACATAAAAGACTTTTTAAAAGCATGTTTTTCATGACCAAACATGCTTTGGGAAAATTGAATGAGATAATGGAATATATTTCTGATATGAAAATCTTATTTAAAAGAACACAAGTTTATTATCATGCTCATTGTCAAGACAGATTACTCTAAATAACTGCAAAACTAAGATTTTTCAAATGAAAAATAATATATGCCCAGGTAATAAACAAAACTGAACAAGCTAAAGTGAGTTTTCTAAGAGATTTCTGAATTGTCAATACAAACATGCTGACCACTCACTTTGCTAACTGATTATTGCCAAGACAATTAACAATGTTTAAACCCTAAAAAACTGTGCAAAACTAAGATTTCTTATATAAAAAATGATATATATAAAGGTAATAAACAAAACTGAACAATCTAAATAGTTTTCCAAGAGATTTTAGAATTGTCAACACAAATTTTCTAACAATAAAATCAAACATAGTAACCACCCACTTTGCTACTGCTTGTTGCCAAGACAATAATTATAGATCTTAAAACCCTCAAAAACTTCAAAACATTTTTCAAAAAACCATATATATACAGGTAAAAAACAAAACAACCATTTAAAATTATTTTCTGAGACTTGAATTTTTATATACATTTTCCATAAAATAATTTTCCAACAATCAAATCAAACAGCATAGCAGTCACCACCTTGCTACTGCTTATTTTCAAGATAATGATTAAGCAACCCAAAAGCAAATATTCTAAGTTTAAACTCAGATATTTCAAATCAACAAAGATGAACAATTTCATGAAGCTTTTATCCAACCAATTCGGGAATTGTTCAATAAATAAACAAACACATGTTAAAAAAAAAATTGTGGCCACTATGTCAGGTGACCAAGTGAATGGCACCAAAAAATCTTCAATAACAACCAAAACATTAATCACCACAAGGGCTTAATGCAAATGTAACAAAAGCTTGCAAATTATAAATAGAAAGGATTTAACAAAATAATGCCAAGATCTAGAAAAACAAACCAACAACAAAAATAAGCTGGATTTAAAAACACAAGAGACCCAAGATACACCTGTATGAACTTAATGCAACATAGCAACCATGTAAGATATCTATTATACCACAATCGATTACATCAAGAAATCTTTGTAAAAAAAAAAAAAACTTTCTCTGTGCTGTATACATAAGTAATTATTGAATACTAAACATGTAATAACCAATGTATAACATTTATATTTATGTACACATGCAACTTGCATAAATCTATAAAATCAAAATATCACAGAGCTTTAAATATCTAATTGTATGTCCCTTAAAAAAAAATATTGTAATTTTATCTTGACCTATGTCATGTGAACTTATGTATGCAAATAATAATAATGTACAATTTATTTAATTCAATAAAGTTCCTTTTCGAGACGTAAGTTTATTATATTGTTGGGAAAAACACCTCAACCTCTTGCAACTTGCACAAGTCATTTATTTTAGAAATCTGGAACTATCTGAACCTGCAGAAAAGCTTGCACTCATCATTTTCATATCTTCATTTTAATAAATTGTAAAATTTTTGCTTGCTACTATAAATAAAGATGAATTCCAAGCAAGAAAAATTTTGGTAGTTTATATGTTTCTTTTATATTGTTAAAAGTTTTATAACATAAATATAACATCTATATTTTAATAATATGTTGGGACTATTTCCATCACATATAATTAAATGTTGAATGTCTAAAAAAATTTTCACTTTAAACTTTTTCAAATACAAATAACTGTTAGTAATAACACACAAATAAACAACATAGTTTAGTAAATTACACCTGAAGAAGAATGGAGAATACTACCCCACTTAAAACATTATGCAATCTGCTAACCTGTGTTGTCTATTTGTGTATTATTACTAACAGTTGTTTGTATTTGAAAAAATTTAAATAAAGTTGAAAATTTTCTAGACATTCAACATTTAATGGTAACTGATGGAAATCGTCCAACATTTTATTATATCTAAGATATCATCATCAGTAACCTTCAGGTTATTGCGATTATATTTCAATAAATCTTAAGAAAAATCTAAAACATGATCCATTTATTTACTGAATTGTTGAAATTCATTTTCTGAAAGTAATCATACAACTGATATTAAAAAATCTAAGCAAGATATGTTTGTTAATCAATTTTGAAATTATATATGGCATGAAAATATTTGAAAAGTTAAAAATGTAAATTTCTTAAGTATCTAAACCTATAAGTGAAAGAAAATACTAAAGTATTCTGACAACTGATGAAGCAAGTATTTATAAATTTATTGCTCCAGACTTTTCACTCGAATATTTGGGGAATCTCTTCTAGAGAAAAAACTTGATCAACCTTATGCAAGATTGAAAATGTATAAATTAAATTGAAAGACTGCAAACCTTTCGCGCTTATTATAATACTTATCTGACAGCCAATCAGATGTTATGATGGCTGTCTGAATAATGATCAAACCATAAAATTCTGTCTTGTGTTTACTGTTTGATCATTATTCAGACCGCCATCATAACATCTAATTAATTGGCAGATAAGTATTATAATAAGCGTGAAAAGTTTGCAGCCTTTCAATTTAATTTCAACTAACTATATGCGCTTTACATGAAAATGTATAAAATTATTATGGTTGTATTCTCATCCTTGGTGTTCGCCTTAAGATGGCATTGATGCTAATCAAAAACGGGCCGGACCTAAATGATCGATTTGATCTAAAAAGATCTGATTTCTTAGATTCGTAATAAAATATTCTACTAACTAATACTATTATATGATGTTAGTTTTTTTCATTTTTGTAAATATTTATTAATCTTATCTTGTTTTTGAGTTTGTGTGTGTGTCTTTAAAGTTACGGGGCTTTTTCAAATTTTTTTTTTTTTGGACTTTAGGTGTGTCTTTTTAAAGTTACGGTATTTTTTTTTGCAAGAGTAAATCAATAATTTGATTCAAAAGCAAGACGTAATAAGTCAATGTTTATTAATCTTAGATTGTTTTTGAGTTTGTGTGTGTGTGTGTATCTTTAAAGTTACGGGGCTTTTTCTCATTTTTTTTTTGGACTTTACGTGTGTCTTTTTTTTTAAAGTTACGGTATTTTTGGTCAAGAGTAAATCAATCATTTTATTAAAAAAGCAAGACGTAATTCTAAATCTGTCAAAAGTAACGTAATTTATATACTACAATTTAGAATTGATACCCGACTACTATTAGTAAGTACCGTCATTAAAAGACTCGATTGAAAAATCATAACCGACTAATTTCCGTTTTCTTTTTTTTGGGGGGACGGGACGGACTAATGAATCAGAAAGTGGGTTGTTTTTTGTTAAGTCTGTCTATATAAAAAGGGTACCGTTATTGAAATACTAAATTTAAAAATGATAGCCGACTAATTTGCGTTTCTTTTGACAGTAATTAATCAGAAAGTGAGGGTTTTTTTTTGGTAAATCTTGTGTATATATAAAAACAAACAAACCATAATTCAAAGACTCCATTGAAAAAAATCAAACCCCGTTGAATTTGCTTTTTTTTTTTAAAGACAGTAATCAATCAGGAACTGGGTTGTTTTTGTTAGTGTGTAGATATAAAAACTAATCTTATTATGAAATAAATGTAACAAAACAAAAAAAAAATAATACCTGTAATTTTATTTTTCGGACAAGTAATTACTAATAATTAGACAGTGGGTTGTTTTTGTTTGTGCGTATATATATAGCGAAAGTAACTGGTCAAGGACGAATTCTCGCGAAAACGGTACTTTTCGCATGATCCTTTAATTTTTTTTTCCTTTTGTACCCTTAAAAGCAATTTTTGAGGGTTACCCCTTCATAATGGAATCTTCAGGACATTATTACTAAACTTACAACAGTAAAGTAAGTTACAACACATTAAAAAAAATAGACGTCTTATCAAATTTAAAAAAAATACGACCGCTTTAAATACACACACTCTCATCAGAAACTACAGAGAATAGATATTCTACTATTACGAGAAAATGATGAACAAAATCGACTACTACGGCAGCC
This sequence comes from Epiperipatus broadwayi, assembly GCA_028023455.1. Taxonomy (NCBI): domain Eukaryota; kingdom Metazoa; phylum Onychophora; class Udeonychophora; order Euonychophora; family Peripatidae; genus Epiperipatus; species Epiperipatus broadwayi. The sequence continues at coordinate 11,633,865 of JAQFVV010006219.1, read as the reverse complement.
GATCAAGGCATTTCTTTCTCTTTGCTTTTAGCATGGAAAAAAGCCATAACCGGCAGTCGTCGGGAACTCTTTCTGTGTTTTATCATAGAAAGAAGTCTCTTTGTGTTGGCTTCTGTCGCTGCCTCCTCCGTCCAACATAACATGAGGACTTTTCTGCGTTTATAACATAGAAAAATTCCTCTTTGGTTGGGTGAAGGCCAGTGAAACGGTATATTTCTAGGAATTTACCTAGAAGTAGTGACATCTTAAGGCGAACACCAAGGATGAGAAAACAACCATTATTACTAACATAGAATTAAAACTTGTTCTTGAATCATCACAGAAAAAAATTATAATAATAAAAGTTGAATAGATGAAATAAGAATTGTCACAAGTGAAAATCAAGTTTAAATAAAACATGATTAAAACAGAGACTATAAGTTATGCACATTTTATAAGATCTAGTATATTAAAAATAATAAATTCAAAAACTAATATTTTCAAAAATACTTTTGAAGAGTAAAAGTTGACAAATAATTATATATTTTTAGCAATGTAATGATAACTAAAATTGTTTAGACTCAATCATGTTCTTAATACACACTAATTTTCAATGAAATTTTTTTCCATTAGTTCAGCATATTGTGAAAAATATCATTATGAATAGTATAAATACTCTTAAGTAATAATTCGCAATCATTCTGCTTCGACAGATAAAAATTCATTGAAAATAAAATATGAACTAGAATTTAAAAAAACACAAATTCAAAAATTTTTAAGCAATAAAATTCAAAGTATTATTACATATACAAAAAACAACAAAAATCTAAAAATAAAAAGCCCTTCTGGAAATAATTAGCTCATCTCAATGCATACTAATGTGCTTTTGAAGAAATAATTCAATCTTAAAAAAGATCTAATTAAAAAATCAATTTATCATTAATAATTACTCCACAATTCAAACTATTTATTAATTTAATTTTATAACAATACAAAGTATGAGAAGAATACCATTAATTTTATTATTTATGATACAGCAATTGCTATTTCGACCAAAATTACAATGATTTAATTTTTCATGTCGACCAGACTTTAGCTGGCCATAACTTTTAACTTATTTAAATATTTTTAATTTGACCATGAATGCATGCACAGTAGAAAAATGATGAAACACTACTGTAAATAAAATAGTATATGCAATATTTATAAATTAAAAAAAAAACACACACAACACACACATTTGGGTTACCAAATGTTGGTATCCTGTTATTTTGCTTTAGACAAATGATTTTATTTTAATTACCATTGATTTATTTTTCAACCATTTTTAACATTTTGTTAAAAAAAAAAAAATATTGCATAAAAAGATAAATATGGCATTTTCCAGTAGGCAACAGATTAATTAATATTATATATCAAAATAGTGATCTAGTTTAATAAATAAAAAATCCAAAGTTTCATTTTCATGTATTAAATTAATGTGAGCTATATATTTCCTTAAAAAAATAATAATAATAATTTTCTTTTAACACTTTTCTTTTTGTCAATTGATTTTGAGGATTGAATTTCATTTGAAATATAGGTTGTGACTTATGCCCAATGTGGCCATTTGATGGCATTGTTGCTTGCAAAAAAAAATGATGAAATGTAACGTTACCGGGTCGATAATTTTTTGCTTTCTGTTCTCCGACAATTTTTCAAAGCATTTTGAAAAAGTTTATGAACCAACATTACTTTCTAAATTACATTATACACTTCAGCGCAAAGCGCTGGCATGCATGGGGGGGGGGTCAGATGGTTTTTCAATCGACCAATACATGCAATACTTTCAGCAAAGCAAGCTTTCAGTGCATAGCGTTGCAATGTGTGGGCGAAAACAATAGTTTTGCCTTAGGATCGGCCAATACATGCACTAGTCTGAGTAAACCAAGATTATGAATTCGAAAACAACATACAATGACAGCCATTTCATTATTCTCATAGCTGTTCTCCCGCAAACATGCCTTTTTACGTGACTTAAGTGAAATGATTCTGGGACATACCTTTTTGCAATTGTTTTCACCTTCCAAGATATGTAGGAAAAGGCGGCATCGGACTTACAATTATTAGTGTGTAATAGTACATCAGGTAAGGTGTAAGATCACTACTTCGAATGCACATAAAAACACTTATGGATAGTTGAATTCCATACATCCTCACATCCTATGATAGCAATTTATGAAGTGTGCGCTATTTCCTTAGTGATGGGAAGCAGTGTGCAATACCATCTAGGCCTACTAACGGCTAATATGAACAGAACTATTCTATAGCTGTAAGTTGGGCTGCGTAAACAGCATATTTCTGTGCTTTTGCAGAGAATGCCATCAAGTGGCCACATTGGGTGTAAGTCACAACTACACATATATAAAAAAAAAGATGTTCATCAATGAGTTGTTTTAAAAGAATAACATGCCAAAATCAGATTCAATTTGATCCCCTATTTTTTCATGAATACTATTCAATAAAATTTTTAGAGCAAATAAGATGCACTATTATTCACATAATCCTGCGTACCTACTTTAAATAAAATTTAAACAGGAAATCACAGTTTTCCAAATATCAGTTCATTGTAATCACCATAAGTATCTCCAATAAATGTCATTAAATGTAGAGAAAATAAATCAAAGAATATTCCAATTCTTTTAGGCAGTAAATATATAAAATTTAGAATATATTAATATCAGTGATAGCAAATATAAATTTTGATTTGAAGTGAGAAGTAAAAAAAAGTTTTAAAATATGTTTACCAACAAGCAGTTAACCCCCTTCCCCCTTCAAAGAGTTAATACTCAATATTATATCACAACAAAATTGCATTATTTACTTTCATATATTCCTTTATAATACACACTCAATCTATATATATTTATACAACTTTAAAAAACACAAAAATTAAAATATTTTAGGTACTTACATAGTTTGCCTGCAGAGAAGCTTGCAACCCATTTTATTTTAAATTATCCATTTTCAGGGGCTTTCAGCACATGATATAAGCAATATGGCTGACTATAAGTTATTGTAAATCAATGATAAAGCTTTAATTTATTAAAATGATAAATTTTTTAATGTAAATTCACTACATCAGCTGTAAACTAATCTGTGCACTCACAATTGTTTTTGAGCCTTCTAACCACATTTTATTCCAAACAGATAGGCACTTAGAATGAACACGTTCGCAAATAACATTGTCATTGCATCTCCATTTGCACATAAAAGTGTAATATCAGTGTGCATCATATAATTTTCAGGCAGGCAATATCCTGAAATTTTGAAAATATTTCACCGCACCTTGTTCTGTCAACGAAAGATTCCAAATTTTAATATCTCCAAAAATGATAAAATAAATATTTAAAAAACCAGCATGTGTTAACAAAACATAACGTCACTTTGAACCACGTTTTAGGTTAACATTTGGACATTGTTATGAAATGAATTTATTAAAAAATGTATTCAAATTTTTAAGATTATCATTCAATTTACAATATATTTGTTAATATTTTTTAGTTAATAAGCTATACACGTTCGAGAAAATAATTAAGGGGAAAAAATGTAAACTAATACTTCAATCCTAAAATCTTTTTATTTCTTTTTTTGCTCGAACATGTATAAGCTTGTTAATTTTAAAGAATTCAAATAATTTTTTAATTAATTCAATTGACAACATAACGTCCAAATGTTAACATTAGCGATCTGGTAATACGTGGTTAAAATTAACATCTTTTTGTTGATATTCGTTAACACATGATTTTTTTAACATTTCTTTTTTGTCTTATATTTTTTGGATACATAATTAAAATTTGGAATCGAGAGAACAAGATGAAACAGAATATTTTCAAAATTATAAGATAGTAACCACCTGAAATGTGGTAATAGACATATTACACTTTATGTGCAAACAGAGATCCAACAGCAGTATCATGTGCGAACATGTTTCTAAGTACCTGTCTGTTTGGAAAGAAACATGGTTAAAAGGCTCCAAAACATAGTTTGTGAGTGCACTGAGTTTACATTAAAAAATTTTCTTAATTACAATCCTTTCAATTTTTATATGTTCAATGCAATATTTTCAAAATTAGAGGATAGTGCTCACCCGAAAAGTGATGTCTGCTTTCTGCATTTACATTAAAGGCTTGAGCGGTTGCAGCGTGATAGCCACTAATGGCAAAAGATTTGCTGAAATTTTTTCGTTTTAAAATTGCGTGAAAACTATAAGCATGACATCAACAGGAATCCCAGCATTCATTGCTGTTTGAATTTGTTTTTAAAATGGTATATTAGTATATTAAAATCGGATAAAAATTAGTTTATTAATAATTTCCTTAGTAGATTCATTTCATTTTTTTTTTCTTTTCTGCTCAGTTTACAAGATTGCATGAAGAAGACAAAGGGACAATCTTAGTTTCAGCAAGATTCCGAAGTAAAATGAATTAATGTCTCAATGATTCAAGGTCTTAATTTTTCTATTATTTGCATAGTATTATTCTTTTTTTATTTGAGAAATTATAATTTATTAATGTATTTGTATTTATATTAGTGTGGGTAGTATATAAATTATACTTGTATTCAAATATAATGTATTGGTTTATGTACAATGTAATTCTGGGGTTCTGATCCAAGTTTGAGGCAACCTTATTTTATAGATATAATTATTCTCAAAAGGTTTAATAATTTATTAGTGTTTATATATGTATCAGTGTTTGTACGTCTGTGTTTATATAACAAGTAAATAATTTATATATATACACCTGGGTCTCTTTTTACGCGGATTTATTTAACGCGATTTTGAAGTTACGCGATTCACGTTTCTCCGGAAGTCGGACTCCGATACTGCGCTATTACTTTAAATAATAAATTTCGCGCACTTACATCATATTGAAAGTAATAGTACATTATTGAAATTCGACTTTCATCTTAGTAATTTCAATATTTTCAGTGCTTTATAATAGTAAGATTTTATGCAATAATGAAATTAAAATCATGATTTCCACATTTTATGTATACACACATTAAATTTTACAAGATTATAATGTAAATTTGTTCAAACATTGTGTGTGTTAATTTTGCATTTTAAATCACATTCTGTTTTTGCTTTTTAAAAAAGAACGTAATCAATTATTAATCATTTAGTGTCCGCAAGTTTATTTTTAAAAGGTGAGTAATAGCAGTGGGCACAATTAAAATTGAAAATTAAAAAATTAAAGACAAAAATAAGAATTTAATTTTTAGTTGTTAGATTAATTACTAATTACGTTGTCACCAGAAAACCATTAACACAACATGAGAGTGACGTTGGCGCTAGTTGTATTTCATCTTGTGAAGAATCCGATTTTTTACCAGTTTGCAAACGAACCTGTTTATCGGCAAATAGCCATAATAATTAAAACGTGTACAAAAAAATGTAAATTCCTGTAAATTGTGCATAAAAATATATTGTTTTAAATAAAATTAAATATTATAGTTAAAAAAAGTTTGTCTTATATCAATTTTTTTCAAATTTGAAATTTTTTATTAGTCATATTTTATTTCCTTATTTTTTTTTTTGCGCGAATTTTAAAGTAATTTTATGTTGGTGCTTTGCTTTTACGCGACTTTTGAAAAATCACAGTCTGTATCCCCCCTTTTTCAAGGTAAGTTACGTCTATTTTTGCGCGATTTCGTTTGCGCATGTTTTCTGAGGAACCTATCTATCGCGTAAAACGAGACCCAGGTATATATATAATTTAGGAATTATATAGAGCAGTGGAATGTAAATTTTAAGATTGATTATCAGATGTAGAAAAAGGTTGCAGTTGATAAAGCAATCACAATTTACTGGGCATAGTACCATGTGATAGGTGTGGTAATAGCCACAATGATTATGTATACCACATAGAATTGTATGCCGACAAAGAATCAAATCCTGATTCTTACCTATGCCTTGGTACTCACTCAGTGAAGTCAGTAGTTTTGCCACATCTTGCATCACATTATTTTCAAGTCTATAACTAGCAAATCAATTATATGCAAATAAATTATATCTGTGGGACAATAAATATAACAAGAAAGCATCATAGGTGTGCGCAAAGAATATAAACATGACTGGTGTACACAAAAATTATAAAGTGAAGAGATAAGTCATTTTATCATTGATACAGACAGTAGCCTTTAATTTCTAGCTTTGGATAGACAAGAATATGATGACAAATGCATATCCAACTTCTGGAAATGATTTATTTTGTATCTTTTATTAGAATGAATCTTTTTCTTATAGACACCTTGAGATTTTTTAACTTTTGGGGTACAAGATAAAAATGAAGAATTCTTATGAGACTATTTTTGTAGATTCTGAAGATATGGATTATTTCAGGTAAGAATTATTATATATGATTTGAATGAAAATTTTGTGAGGAATACAAAGATATTATCAGTGAAGATGTAATTTAAACTTAATTAATAATAAATTAGAAATTATGAACAAACAAATAATAATTATTTCGGATGTTGAATCCCCCCCCCCTAACTCTTTTAATAGTAATCACTATTTGTCTCAGCCTTATTGTTTTCCTTAGTTTTTCTAGTTTCTATCAATGTAAAGCTTCTTGCTCTATCTTTATGAAAACTGAAGTTATTGTGAAAATTGTGTCAATTAATGTTTTATAAAAATTCAATGACGCCAAAGTCCCTTAATTAAACTAGTCAAAAAGTTTTTAATTACAGCCCTTTGGACTTTTGTGTTTCTTTATCATTTTAATAAATAAAAAAAACTTTAACATTGAAGACAATAACTTGAGAGTCAGCCATATTGTTTATGCCACATGTTGGAAGTCCCTAAAATAAAATGGATGGGAAGTTTCTGACAGGCATGCTACGTAAGTATCATATTTTATATCAATAAGAAGTTATGAATTTTAAAAAAGAATGCCAGTATATAATTTTTTTTTTTTTTTTAGAAAAACTTTTATTCAAATAAATCAAAAGCAAATTTTTTTTTTTTACTTTTTATTGTATTATGTGACGTTTTATGAGACTTTCTGGAACATAAGTGCAATTTTCAAAATATGGGTAACATACTTTTATTTTAATCATATAATATCAAAAACATTAAAAATAAATATTTTTTAATTTTATTTTAATGCATTTACATGAATATCTGTTTCTTTACAAAATTTCTACTGCCCTGGGCTTTTATGTCCAGTTAAATCATCATCATCATTATCAACCATTATCAATCCACTGCAGGATGAAGGTCTCTCCAAGTTTAATCCATCTTCTCCGATCTTTAGCTTCTCTTCTCCACATCACCCCTACACATTTTCTTATTTCATCCATCCATCTTACATGTGGTCTCCTTCTGGGTCTTTTACAATCTCTTGGAATCCAGTTTAAAATTTCAATTGTCCATCTATTATCATCTCTTCTAGCAATATGTCCAGCCCAACTCCACTTCAATCTTTTAATTTTTTCAATGAGGTCAGTAACACCCGTTTGTTCTCTTACCCATACATTGCGTTTTCGATCTCTTCTTGTTACTCCCAACATACATCTCTCCATACTTCTTTGAGTGGTCTGAAGTCTCTGTATTGATCTTCTATTAAGTGTCCAAGTCTCAGATCCATAAGTAAGAACTGGTAAAACACATTTGTTAAAAACCTTTCTTTTCAAACACATAGGCATATTTCCTTTTAATATCAAGTTATTTCTACCAAAAGCACTCCAACCAAGTTTAATAACAACTCAAATTGTGAACAAAAAAATACATTGTTTTTAGTACAAAACTGCCCCAATTAAATAAAAGCATTTTTTATAAAATATTTAGCAATGGACTTTGTAACTATAAATAATAAGTTTTAGTTAAACAATAGAGAAAGTAAGATTCCATCCTTATTTCTTTTTCTATTTTAATTAACTGTAAATGCCCTTTAGTGAATTAATCATAAAATTCAATAAAAGCACACTTTTTAAAAATATCCATCATCTAGTGTCCATCATTAAAACTTATCAACTGATATCAATGTCATCTGAAATTCAGCCCCATCAACACAGACTAGATAATAGCAAAATATTATATTGTCATCAATCCCTAACAATGTGTCCAAAATTAAAAATTCATTAAAGAAATCAGTTTGCAAAAATTTACCAGATAAACAGAATCCCCAAGTTAAATAAAAATGTTTCAAAAATTTTCCCAATTCACAATGAAGATGGTTTCTTCTAACTAAATTGATGTTTCCCACGTCATATTATGCCACATTTGATACTGTAATAATAGTGAAAAAATTATAACATCTTATAAATAATGTAAGACATAATATATATATATATATTTTTATTAAGTATTTTCTAATTGTATAAGCGATAATAACTATAAGTTGACTGTCTTAAGATTATTAGTTATCTTTTTTTCTGAAATTTATTCTTAGTTTTATTTTGTTTAGAAAACTAACTTTTCTATGTAGTAAATTGGTGAAATGTATTGTTTTAATGACTTTTTATTCTTTAATTTATTTACTATTAATTTCTTCTATTTATAATAATACTGCTGCATGGCAATAATATAAAGCCTAATAAATCCCATTTAAAATTTAATTTTTCTGGGGGGGGGGGGGTCGCTAACATTTTTAAATTCCAAAAAAATATATCATGTGGAATTATATATGTATGCAAAGTATCAATTAGCCTGAAAATTAGAAAACCAGTGAAAATTGAGTTATAAGATTTTGCAGATCTTCAGAAAAAAAAAAAAAAAAACAACCAATAACTTGAATAAAAAAGCATACAATGAAGTTAATTTTCCTTCTTCAATTTCAACTTAAAAAACCCCAAAAATTAAATAGTATGAGCCTAATTTCGAAATAATTACTAATAAAAATTGGACTATATTTTTCATGATATTCATTTATATAAATTAAAATCAGCTTCTATCTTTATTTTATCGCTCCAAAATCATTTTAAAATCATATACTTTCTATTTCTGTTTTACAATCAATATTAAATATTTGTTTTGGAATGTATATAAGCCTTCAGAAATTAAATGAAATTTATTTCACTGGTATCTCGTTAATTTTTATATATTTAAATTTATGCTTTAATAGACACATACACAGCTGATGTATTTTCAAATAGTGATATCTGTATTTCAATCATACTTAACAAATTATCATTCAGCTGCTATTGAACTGCAATTTTTAAATATTTAAAATTTCTTTGGGTAAAAGCCTGAAATCCGGGCACGGCCGCTTGAGGCATTGTTTACATGTCAAAACACATAAAAATGTCGTTTTCGGCGACCGCGACCTATACAGGTTAATACAACATTTACGTATTGTCTTAACCCATTAGCTAGGCCGCTTTACATGACATTGCACAAAAATATTACGGCCTGTTTTGTGCTTCGAAGCTATTTGTGTGTATTCGTTGTATTCATAGCTGATTACCGTATCACTTGAGGGTGTTGAAATTTCAACGTGGTATGACTTTTTCAAATCTCCGTAATAGAGTAATGTCATTTCGATTTAAAAAATGTTGTTAATTATTAATAATTGTCATATGGTCCCCACCCTTCCCTAAAAAAAGGTTACTATGTAAAAAAATTGGCAAAGTGTATGTTCGAACAGGCTTTGACAAAGCTCACGCGCTAAGTCACGTTTCAGCCTGGAAAATATTCAAGACCACTAAAAGGTCTGAGAAGAACGTGCAATTTTGAAACTTTTCTGCAGAATTGCTGAGTACAGAAAGTGTGTGAGGTTGTGTCCTTTTTTTCAGGCACATAATGTCCACTTTTTATTACAGCAATAAAAGAATAAATAATTTTAAAAAAGTCCAAAGTTTGTGTCCTTTTTTTTTTTTCATTTCATTAGAAATTGACAAGTATTTGGATTCAATTTTTTGCAGCCGGGGGTTAAATAAATGACGATTTTGGTGTGGACTTTTTGTTAATAATAATAAATTACTAATTCCCCCCCACCCCCAAAAGCAGTTTCTTGTAGAAGGCCAAAAAAAAAAGTAATTCAAACGAAATAGAAATCAAAGTAAAAAGTGAGAAAAAGTTGTTTAAAAAAAGAAAATGGTAAATTCTTGACTTTTTGGTTACAATTCTTTTTGCGAGTGTGGGAGTGAGTGTTTGAAAACAATTTTTTAATCGACAAAAACACAAAAGTACATTTTGATTTAATATTAAGAAAAACAATTACGTCAAACAAAAATGAAATCAAAATTCTAAACAAATCCTAAAGTTGATTCTCTTTTTTTCAGCGCTGTTAAAATAATTGACTATTTTGGTTGACTTTTTGTTAATAATAACAGTACGAAATCCCACCCCCCGCTCAAAAAGCTGTTTCTTGTAGTAGGCCAAAAAAAAAGGCTAATTCAAACATAATATAAATCAAAGTGAAAACAATGTGTTTAAAAAAAAAGTAAAATTAATAAGAAAAACCATTTAGTCAAGCCAAAAAAAAAAAAGGTAGAAGTTCTAAACAAGTCCAAATAATTGTATTCTATTTTTTCGGCGGTGGGAGATTCAAACAAATTTTTTGAAGTTGTGAAACGGTCCAAAGTTTTAAAATGATCAAAAAAAATAATAAATAAAATTAGCAAAATTTGTTGAAAAAATGTCAGGTTCCAAAAAAAAACCACAAAAAGTAACAAAAATGAATATCAAAATTTGTTTAATAATAAAGAAATCATGTTCTAAATGAAATAAAAATTATTCGTTTAATCAATATTAAAAAAAAAAAAAAACATCTAAAAGAAAGGAAAAGGTTGTGGCAGCCCAGTAACGTTATATTTCATAGATTTTGTCTAGCATCAATGCTCCAAGCGGCTTTGCCCGGATTTCAGGCATTTACCTTTCTTTGTCCTCACTTCAAACTTGTGGGAAACTGTACTATCATGCATTAGTCACATCATTCTTTTCATTGACTATCAGATGCTATATGTTATATTTTTCTATGATAAAATTTGAATTCTTTATGAATTTTTATTTAAAGAACTTCAATTAATCTTCCCACACTATTAGTTTATTAGATTTTATGAAGATCACATTAAATTTTTAAATGGAAAAAAATTGTTTTGGACAAATTCAAACATCAAAGATTCTTTTTTAATAACTAGGCTATTAACTCCAATGATGTATGATCTAGCAGTTCCCATTAATATTCAAAATTTATTTTTGGAAGATTAACTAATTCCTTTAGTAGCAAAAAATGAATAAAGGATAAATAGCCTGCTTGCAGAAATTAGCAATATATTAGGGCTCTTTGTTCTGACAATTTCTGAAAATCCCATCAAACATAATAAAAAAATGAATATAGGCCTTTACACAGACTCCAGATTTGAAGATTCTCATTACATGCGAGAAAGAGATTTTATATTTTTTAATTATTTTTTGTTAATAAAATTATTAGCGAAACTAATAAATATGCCACTATTAAAAAAAATGCAATTTTGAAAAAATATGTCAAGTCGTGGATTGTCAATTTTTTTTTTGTAATAAATTTCTTGTAAGATATATATGATGTTCAGTTGGTAGATATTATAGATTTGCATTTAGATACAAGTCCAAAGGAGCGTTATTTTGCCAACATAATTACTAGCAATAATTTCATAATTTATTATCATAACTGCATAACAATAATAATGCTGAAAAAAAAAAACATGATAACAGAAGCAAACACTGAGTACAAACATCATATTCAAAGCCATACATTAGATGTATAGAAAAGTAATAGGAGATTGAGTAATCCCTACATTTACTGATAATAGAATATGACAATATTACTCAAAACTAGTAGAGCAAGATTAAAATAATAGGGCTATACACCATATGAAGTATATATAGTTTAAAATATAACTTCTTGTGCTAGTCAGTGACTGGATACTCAAGCTATGCTTTCAGAAAGATTTACAGATTACAGCATCTGTCTAAAAAAAGTGTATGAAAGGTTTTTTTTTTTCTGCATCAATGAAGATCAGTAAGCAGTGAGTGCTTTATTGCTTATCAATTAAAATTGAGATATGCAATGTGCCTTCTTCAGGAATGCTAAGCCAGTTCCATACAAAATCTTTTCTGTGTACATGTTTTATTTTGTGATCATTTATATATATAAACTTTTGGCGCATGGTTACAATAATATTTTATTATTTATAAGCAACCATTTTGGAATAATCAATTGATTTTACATTTTAGGTAGAATTTACCTAATAAAATGAAATCTTTTTAACAACATGTAAGACTTAAGACAGATAATAAAGAGAGCATTATTATTTTATAATGCAATAAATCTAAACCCTTTTATTTCCTATTTAGCTCTACTATGTTGAGATTATTTAAATCTTGAGAGATATGTTTTTGTTAAAAGTTTTTTTTTTTTTGTAATTCTTGGAAAAACGTTGGGCGGGAGGGCATGTTTCCTTGGAAAATAAAATGTTAAATAATTGAACTGTTTTAAAAATGAAAATGAATGGAATTAAATTTTATGCTTGTTCATTGTCTTAAATTTTGAGTCAGTTCTGAGTGCCATAAATGGGGAATGAAAATGAATATAATAAATATTTAAAGCCATACTTAAGTGCCTTTATCTTTAATTCAATTATAAGGTTAGCATATATTGTGTTTTCTGGTATAAACATCAAGGATATTTAGTAGAGTCCGCATAAGTTTACGCCTTAAGATATTTTGTGACCGCAATATATAAATTAACATTATGCTCATTGAAGATTCTTCACAATCTAGTGATGTTCATTGTCTTAAATTTTGATAGTCAGTTCTGAGTGCCATGAATGTGGAATAATGCACTGTGATTTCTCCTTATACGGAGTCAGGAAACTCTCAGCAACTATGTCCAGAGAAACTTGTTAGCCACTTTACCTACCCTTTCCACTCCCTGCCCTATGTTTTCCCATATCCTGTTCCATCCCATTTCCACAACATAATTTTTATCAACTCCATGGCCTTTAATTCCAAATCCCCCCTTATCTTTTCCCACTGTCGGTATAATCACTTTGCTTATATTTAGTCTTCCACAACTTTATTATTTGTACCCTTTCTGCTTTCAGGCATTTACATTCCATTAACAGATGCCTAATATTTTCTATGCCTTCCTTACACAACCTGCAGACTAAATCACCCAGATTTTTCCATTATATTATTCTCTTCCATTCATTTTGCAACCCTTCCAGCCATCATATATAAACAAACTTTATAGAAAACTGATGTTATCACTATCGGTCTATAATTGTTTAACTTTCCATGATGCTTACCCTTTCCTTTAAATAGTAGCCTTATTCTTGTATTACTCCACCTACCCAGAAAAACTATTTTCTGCGCCTATCTTATTAAAGCAAAACAATTTTACTTTTTCCTTACGACCTAAGTTCATTACCATCTCTGCTGCCATTTAAACCTTTCTTGCCTATCCACTTTTCAATTTCTTCCCTGCCTCATTCAGGTCATTATCTTTAAATCTAATATTCCCATTACTATATGCTTTCATGTCTGCTATCACTCTATCCTTCACATCTAACATCTTTTCTATACCCATTACATACTTATCTAATATTGAAGCAATCACTCTGTAGTCAGTGAGCTTCATGTTTTCTTTCCTAAAAACTAACCATCAACATGGGTTCAAAGCCAGCAATTATATTTAATGTACTAATGTTACCATCACCTACTACGTGGCAATACATATATATTTAAAATATGCTAAAACTTTACTATATAATAAATATTTTATAATTTTGATATCTTGATACTTCTGAATATTTTAAGCTTGTGTTTTTTTTTTGTAAAAAAAAAAAAAGAATTTAAATAATATCATTTGTAAAAATTTATTTGCTTTTAAGTTCGATTTTGTAAAAATTTAAAAGAAAATATAACCAAAATAACAGGTTCAAATTAATCCATTGTAAAGTTTCCTTCACTAATTAAATATTTTAAAAGCTCAACTTTCATTAATTAAAATATTGTTTTCTTATCAAAGTCATTTTTATTTTAACTAAAAATATTTTGTTAATGGAATATTTTTGTTTCATTTTTATTAATTTAAATTCTTTCGAGCTGGAATATGATTTGAACCTTATCATCTTATGTCTTGTTTTTAATTAAAAATGGACTATGAACTAAGACATTCCTATCACAGTCAGGAATGTATAAATAGAATAGATTGGAGATAAGGGGGCTTTTGCTTTTTTCCCCCTGCTTTTTGACTTCTCTTTGCTCGTGAGTTTTTCCATATAAAAAAAAAGATAGCGCGATAGAAGGAATGTCAGTTGAGTAGGGGACCCGAATCATCTTTTCCCACTCTCAGGACTGCCTCCGGAATGCTGTCAAGAAGCTCTGGCCATGGAAGAATGCTGTCACCAATGAAGAAGTAATAGTGACCAAGATTGCTGACCACCAAGCTGATTATCCTAAACTGAATCTCAGAGAGCGAACTATCCAGCTATTGACCCAGAATATGCTGAGGAAGCAGTCCAATATCCATGTAAAGTTGTCTGTATTTGCCTATAAATATTAATGTTTTTTTTTTTTATATTTAATCTTTGCATGTAAGTCTCTCTGATCCTATCAAATATATATATATGCAAATGCTTATATCTATTCAAGTTTAAATCCTACATTTTATTTAGTGCAGTAAATTTTACTATTATAATTATTTGCTATTTTATTTATATACCAAGTTAACTCAACTCCGCAAGCCTATATTTTAGATTAGTCTTTTAAATCCCCAGCACTTCAGGGATATTGTAATTACTTTAAATTATTTGTTTTAAAGCCATTGCTCGCTGGGTTGAAAACTAGTTAAATGATATCATTTCTGTTTCTAGGCAGATTATTATTATAATACTGCCATAAGTATATATTTATTGATTATAAATTTACTATTATTCAAAAATGCTATTGCTTAAGTTTTTTTAAATGTAATAATCATTTATATGTAGCGCCTTGAGCATTATAGTTTAAATAATGCTTATTGATTCCAAATTCATGTGGGACCCATTTAATGAAGGGAAATGTAATCGTCTGTCATAAAGACATTCATCTAGTTTTATCTTTCAGTTATTTAATTTGGTTTAGTATACAAGTCATGCCATTATGCCCAATTAAAACTATATTAAGGCCATTAGTTATTTTGACATCATTAAGGGATAGTTTCATAGCGTTTCCAGCATAGGTTAGCCATCGTCATTATTTGCTTTATCATAATGGGAACTCCGAACCCTCCATCTTCACTTTAATATTTTAACTGGCATCGTAAATGCCCTAGGACACCTTCGGAAGGAGTAGCGGAAACTCTGCATTGGTACCCTATGCGGACAATTGCATCTCCCTACCTTCCTTTTGTTCCAGGTATGGCCTGCTAGAAGATGGGTGTACCATTTCTTTTCCCCACTTAAATGATGAAGAGTCTATTCGGCCAAAATGGACCGAATTTTATATTTTGCTGCCTCATGCTTGCACCGTGATTTCTTATAGTATTTTAGAATTATGCTTAAAACTAATCTGTAAGCCGTAACGCTGTGATATAACTAAACCATTTTTGTTATTTATTATTGTATTTATATGTAGAATGTCATGAAAAGCTTACATTAAGCTATTTCCCTTAGATGAGAAGCTACCATGTGCGTAAATAAATTCTCATTTTATTTTAATTCAAGAATTAAAATGTAACATTTGTTGTATTGACATGTGTTTTATAACTTTGATGTTTTATATTTAATAAATATAACGGATGACAGAGACCAATATACTTGGCATCGCAGTTATATACATGATATTGATTTGTTCAAACATTAAAGTCTCTCTTGTGAATTCTCCTGTCTAGGTCATTATTTAATCAAAATAGCATTTTTCTTCTTAAACCTCTTTATGTATTTTTTTCTCTCCAAACATTGGCATATAAATAAACCGCACTATATATGTATTAGCGTGACCTCCCATAATGATCACAGATGTAAGCATAATGAAACTATTCTAGCATGAACTACATAAATAATGTACGTTTAGAATAAATTGTTTTTATATAATATTAAATTAAAGTATCTTTTAATCATATCCAGAGTTCGAATCTTTATTTTGGCTAGTTTTTAAAAATAAAAAGGTTTTATATAATGATGTATTATTTTAATTCTTATATCTCATTCGGGGACTCATCCTCAACAGTCATAATTTGAGTCTTATATCTCTGTACCGCTGTCTGGTATCCGGTACAATATAATCTTTAATTCTTCTCTAGAGCTACTCTCTACTCCCTCATCATCTAGTAATACTATCTCCCCCCTATATTCCTTCTTTTAATGTATTTCCAAAATTTTTTACTCCCATCTCTTCCACTTTGATTAATATTCTCCAACAATTTACTATTCAATTTCATTCTCTGTCTATAATTATCTATTTTAGCCAACTTCTTTTTTTTCTAAGTACTTTTCCAATTTAACAGTAACATCTTTTTCTCATTGTTTGTTCTTAATAGCACACTAGTGCTGGGCTATATGCCTAAGGGCACCATCATGCCGGTCACTATAATTTGGATAATCATAATTTTGCAGTGACGTTTTGTAGTGTCACAATGTATTGTATCAGCCATTTACAGCCTGAAAAGTATTTAGACTAATTTATTTATCTCTATTATGTTCATTCATTGTATGCAGACATCTGTAAGAAAATATTTTTGATGTTTTGAATTAATAAATTATCATAAATAAGTTATTTAATGTCATTTTATTGAAAATTTTATAAGATATGTAATGAACAAGTAAATTTATCTATTAAAATTTAGAAACTCTGAAAAAAAAAATTTTTTTTAAATGCACAAAATCTTATTTTTTATTATTATTTCAAACACATAACTATTTTTCAGCTTTATGATATTTCTTGGTATTTTATCTTTCTAATAACATGCTAATTCAAGTTATCTTAAAAATTGTCCTAGAGTGAAACAATTCCATTGTAAAAACAGTAATCTCTTTTAAGTTTAGAATGTAGCGATATAAACTATAGAAAATGTAGAGTTAATAACTGAATTCCTAATATTACATTATTGCATTCCTAAATAATGTGCAATTATCTACATTTCAACTGCACTTTTTTTTATAACTTCAAAGTTCATATTTAGCATTCCAAATAATTCATATAAAATATTGTGTGAAAACTTTCTTGCGACTACCTTAGGGGCTATTTTTCCGGTTTTACATTCATTTAATGGTAAAAACTGGAATTAAAATATTGATTTATATAGCAAAAAAAAAAAAAAAATCTCCAAATATCAAGTCTACAGAGAAAATTACAAAAGGGCAGATAAAAGTCTAGAACATTACTGATTGGTAGATTTGATTTTGGACATATAAAGAAACTTGTAAACTCCTCTTTGATTGTTGTTAGTAATAAACAGAAATATTTATAATTCTAAATAATAATTTATTAAGGTAGTATAATTACATTGTGAAAGTTACATATTGCAATTGATTGCTATAGTAATTGATTGGGTAAAATCCGAGAGCACTGTGGATAAGTATTCAGGTCATTGGAATAGGATTGTTAATTGAGGATTTTGGTTCCAAGTTTCCATGTTTCTTCAAAGATAAATCTGGTGACTTGTGTCTTGTACCTTTCTTTAATCTTATCTGTTATTTGGATAAAGTGATGGTCTTCACCTGGTTGAGGTAGGGTATATTGCTTCTTGCACCTAACAAGCCAGATGGAGTATGTTATAAAGACTGATAGCCTAATGACAGGGATATCTCTCTCACGTATGCATTGTTTGAGGTCTAAAATTTGGTAGTAGTCAACTTTTGAGTTTTTATATATGAGGCTCTTAATATTTCCCAGACCCATACATATTTTAATAATATGGTCAAAGGTTTCCTCCTGTTTGCCACAATTTGGGCATATTAATTCAACTTTGGTTATGAATCTTTTATACCTAAGAAACCAATTGGTGGGCATAGTTTCTAGGTTGATTTTAATTATATAGTCCAGGTATTTGGGCTCCAGAGCCCAGTATTTAAATAATGTGATGAGTCTTTGGTTTGATAGTCCAAGTGTTGGCTTAATAGTGTAAGTGCTTGGTTTTAAGATGTGATGAGCATCCCACATTTTAATTTTACTTTGGAAAAGGTCTTCTGTATTGGTATTGTGTTGTTATAATGTTATTAATTGGTCTAGCCAGCATATTTTTTTAGGTGGAGGTCTATCTGTGGGTTGTATTATATCTGTTATATGGTTGTAACCATACTTCCGTATTAGATTGTAGATCAAGGAATGAGATTTTTGGTATAGTATGGTTGGAATGGAATGAAGTGACATTCCATTTAATTTTTTATGCTGTTATATATTGCTGATGCAAAATTTATCCATTTCTTTAATGAATGATTTAGTTGCAGTCATTATTGGAAGGTAGTATGAGATTTTACTGAATATTTTCATATTAAGTAGGACTACCTTACCTTGAAGGGATAGGTAGACCTTGGATAGTGTTTGGGTGATGATGTCCGTGGAGTGCAGGATCTTAGTTTGCAGTTCCTTGGATATTGCAGTCTGAGATTTGAAGATAGAAAACCCCAGGAACTTTTGAGAGTCAGCATGGAATTGTGATTTTATCTTTTTTCCAGACCTAATTGCCCATGTAGATGATTTTATTGGGTTTATTTTTAATCCTGTCTTATTTTCACAAAATATTTGTTTAGCAATTATTTTTAAAAAAATGTTCATATTTATACTTACATATTTTTTTAAATATATTTATTTTTAAAAATACAAGTTATAAAATTTGAAGTAACAAAAAAAAAAAAAACTACAATTACTATAAGCCACTATGCTTGCTCTTAACTGTTCATTACTCTGGCTTGCACTGAATGGCATTACTATACGAAGAGTTTTGCCTGTTTTAATATAATTATTATATTTTATCAAACACTGTATGTAGTACAAAAACTTTTGTGACATTTTAGTAATTATAATTGCAATTTTAAATTTTAAAATAGAATATCAAAGTTTCATAATGTTATAATAAAACTTTATGTTTAAAAAATAAAATTCAATCAACAAAGATTTCATCAATTTTTTTTTTCAACAGTTTTACCATAATCAGACAAAAAAAAAAGTAGTTGCATATTTCACTTTATAAATTTTTCTCCCCACATTTGTAAAGTTCATATATAAATTTTTTAAATTTGCGAACTAACAAATCAAGTCCAATTTATTGAATTTATAATATAATGGTTTAAATATTAAAATCAAATTTTGAACATTTACATAAATGCTACCAGAAAGAACAATGAAAATGTGAACCTGCTGAAAGATTGATATATTGCTTTTTAATAAGTGTAATTTTATTGTAGAGAAATTAAAAAAGATACTACAAAAAAATTAAGACAAATACAGTAATAATGAATCCTATACATTAAATTTAAATTAGTATAATCACACAATACAAAATTTTACATCATACTGGTTTTTTTTAAATCTTGTATAGAAATTATATATTTGCAAAACTTACTGATTGTTAAGATTCCATTTTATAAATCAGTTATCATATTCTTTTAAAAAAATTTTTTTAATTGCTTATATATATTTGGGATTTGAATATATTATTTGTATTAATTTTTCCATGTTCAGTCATAAAAATATTGTTTTTCTATAACAGTAATTGTTTAGAAACTATTTTATTTTTAAGATTACTTTCTCCTCTTTTCACATAATCTGTTTATACAAATTGTAAATTTGACCAACAATGAAAAAAAAAAAAGTTCCCTTGATAAGCTTATTAGTTAATTTTTAGACTTATAAAATTAAGAGACAAAAAATAAGTGAAACACTCAATGTTTAACCATTTGGTTAGAATAATATTAAATAAATTTTAAAAATATGCTCATAATATATACTATTGATATTCCGTCGCCTTCAACACCCAATCTCCTGGAGCTCACTCCACTCAACCTTTTAACCGAGTTTATGAAAAAATATTTCGAATACTTTTTTCAATACAATATACACAAGGTTTTTGAATTTCCCATGGTATTACAAAAATTGTATAAAATTATAAAAGAATGACATCAAACACATATACACCTGGGTCTCTTTTTACGCGGACTTATTGAACACGATTTTGAAGTTACGCGATTCATGTTTCACTGGAAGTCAACCTCCGATAATGCACTATTACTTTAAATAATAAATTTTGCGCACTTACGTTATATTGAAAGTAATAGCACATTATTGGAATTCGACTTTCATCTTAGTAATTTCAATATTTTCAGTGCTTTATAATAGTAAGATTTTATGCAATAATGAAATTAAAATCATGATTTCCACATTTTATATATACACATATTATATTTTACAAGATTATAATGTAAATTTGTTCAAACATTGGGCGTGTTAATTTTGCATTTTAAATCGATTCTGTTTTTGCTTTTTAAAAAAGAACGTAATCAATTATTATTTTCTTATTAATGACACTAATCATTAAGGTGCTCTTAAATTCCAACGAGAGCTAAATGGTTGTATGTCTGGATATCGCGAGCTTCACAAACAATTAATAAAATCATCGTCTCAAAGATTAATTACTAATTACGTTGTCACCAGAAAACCATTGATACAATACGAGTGTGAAGTTGGCGTTAGTTGTATTTCCTCTTGTGAAAAATTTGATTTTTTACCAGTTTACAAACGAACGTGTTTTTCGGCAAATAGCAATAATAATTAAAACGTGTATAAAAAAATGTAAATTACTGTACTGTAAATTATGCATAAAAATATATTATTTTGAATAAATTAAATATTATAGTTAAAAAAAGTTTGTCTTGTATCAATTTTTTTCAAATTTGAAATTTTTTATTAGTCATATTTTATTTCATTTTTTTTTTTGCGCAAATTTTAAAGTAATTTTACATTGGTGCTTTGCTTTTACGCGAATTTTGAAAAATCACAGACCGCATCCCCCCTTTTTCAATGTAAGTTATGTCTATTTTTGCGCGATTTCGTTTGCGTGTTTTCTGAGGAACCTATCTATCGCGTAAAACGAGACCCAGGTGTAGTAGAATTTAAAATAACATCTATTTAATATATTATATAAAATCATCACACAATTTTTTGCAAAACTTTTTAGGGTAGACTATATTTTTATGTTCTACTTCTGAAAGTAATTATTTATTGTGAAGAAAAAAATTTGAAAAAATCCAATAACAAGGAATATATTATCAATACTTTCAATCTTGTAATAAAGACTCTCTATCTAATACACTAACATTAATTTTTTTGGAAAAAAACATTTGTATATTTTAACAAAAACTATAAAATTACTTACAAAATAAGAATTTAAATTAACCCTGATCTAATAAGTTATACGAAATTGCCACTTGCATTACCTATTTCCATCATTCAAGATGTTATATCTATAGAGTAGATAAATAATTTTTTATTAAAAATTATTTGATTTGGAATAACTCCACAAATACAACACTTCATGCACCATGGTTTAAAAGATTACAGAAAAATTTTGATACACATTATGTTATTCAAAGTATTCCTATATATTAAACAAGGAAAAACTGTCCATACAGTAGTGCTACCCTGTACCAACCAGAGTAATCAATGGATGCCAGAAGTCTTGTGCATAAAATCCCTATCTAGTACCTACTCATCCAATATTCCCAGACTAGTTTCTGGATTGTGGCCTTCGTCAGTGAGGAGTCTGGGATCTGAGAGCACTGCACCTAGATCTTAGGATCTAATGCAACCCTCCAGCAGCCACCTTTTATCTCTACTTTACAAAACTACGAGAATGAAATTGAAAACACAATATTTATTGGGGTCTTTGGCTCTTTAACAATCATAGCTACCACTATCCTATTAGACAGGATTGGTGTTGAACCACTAAACATCACATGATCAGTATCTCTTATACACATAACTTATTAAACAAGGCAAAACTCTCCATACAGTAGTGCCACTCTGTGCCTTCTGGCATCCATTGATTAATATGGTTGGACAGGGTGGCCCTACTGTATGGAGAGTTTTGCCTTGTTTAATAAGTTATGTGCTCATGTGATGTTTATTCCTATATATCATATATCTGCATTACTTAGTGACTGTCGCCCCCTCCCATGTTATGAAGTTTCAGAAAGTTTTCTAGTGATGTTATGTTTGTATTAGTGTTAAATTTCATTTATCAGTGGCTTTCTGATTTCTTCCAATAGTTGCGTGTGATTCATTTTTCTAATTTTTAAACTGGATTGATATGTACAGTAGTGATGAGTTACAACCAGACACACCATCCAATTATTAAGGACACTCTGCCAATTGGAGCCACATAACCATATTTGCTTAACCAATAAATTGCATATTAGCATATTTCCTTTCCAACATATACATTTATATAACATCTTTTTATTTTTAAAGAAGTAATAAAAACCATTAAACCACTAGGGAAAATAGATAGGTATACTAACACTGGAATAAAACGTGTTATGTGTTACTAACTGGGGAAAACTATACCAAAAACTTGTACATAAACCTCAGAAAACAATGACTGAATTAACATCTAATCACATAGCAACCAGTTGTAGAAACAAAATTTAAAATGTTCACAAATTATTATTTTAATCATATTATATCTGCTCAACAGGATTACAAGACAAATTAGTATGTATTTCAGTTTGCTGGATAAAATAATACTGTACCTAGAATAGCAAAGGTACATCTTTGTTGGACTAGAAATATGAAATGATTGAAGTCTTAAATTTGAAAATGGTTTTCATAAAAGGCCAGATTCCATTTTCATTATGAAGGTAATTTCAGACAATTGTATTATTAATTGCTTTCATTAAAGATATGGCTGAAGATAAAATATAGTAATGTTACAATTAGACAAGAGAAAAAAATTTTAGAAAAAAAAGTTGCAGTAAGTCAGCTTTGCAAAATATCCAACCAGAAAATTCAAGTATGGTTTGTATAGTAATACTGCAGAATTCATCTTAAATTTTGATCTTTGCCTTTCTCCTTCTTCCTATTCCTTGAATTAAAATATTGTTGATGATTAACAAAAATATTTCATAAAATAGATGGGAAAATTTCAGCAAAAAGCTTTTCAAGATGTTATGGTATCACTTCAAAATTAATATTGTATTTCGTCATTGCTAGAGTTAAAAATTCAGTTAGACATATAAAGACATAAATTGCAATACAATTTATACTTTTTTGGTCAGATAGGTCAAGATACTTGTTCAATCTCATCTAAAATCATAATCTATTTTTCTGGATCAAAATTTTGCTTCAATATATTTTCAAAGTTAAATATAACTGTTCTTCTTAAATAACATTTAAGTAGATTAATTTCAGATCCTGAATCAAATCAAATTTTGATGATATAGTTTAAATTTCACCCGAATCTCTAATAATGCCAATGAAAAAAGCAAAAAAGTATATGTGAAAGTTGTTCTCAAAAGTAATATTATCGACTACCAATGATTCTCTAATTCCAGTTAGAAAAATACTGAATATTAATATAATTTCCATTTGCAATATACAGTATAAATATTTAACTCCTTGAGCCCTGCGCAAAAATTTTAACTTTCGATTGCATTTGTAAAGTACGTTTTATAATTTTTCAATTTTTTATTTTTTTAGATTTAGTTAACGTAATATCATTTCTACAGGAAAAATGACTTCTTTCTCCGGCAAAGTTGATTTTGATTCCGAGTCTGATTCAGACAACGGTTTTCCTATTGAAGATGTCTGTATGTCTGGGGCTTGTTGTTCTGCGATTTTTAGCGACTCATCAGATGATCGAGAAGCCGTGGTTTCAAAAAGAAGGTGCAGCGAAGTCATTGTAAGGGTGATGAGGGCCTTCATCTCGACCTGAATCAGTTTCATTTCTTGGTAATGAAGCATGCGTGGTAACCGGAACATTTACTAGGTCTCCAGAGCTAAATTTCCCCATTACCCGCGAGTTCTCAATTACTGATTTCTTTTATTTATTTTTTGACAGGAAATTATATGACCACGTATGTACTGAAAGCAATAAGTATGCTTCAGAGTGGAAAGCAATACCGAGTGGGTCAACCTGTCACCCACTGAGATGACCGCATTTTTTGGCATGGTAATTCATATTTATAGCGTAACATGCGTGTCAAAACTCAAATATATTTGGTCTAAAATTGAATTTCTGCATCAACCGTTACTTGCTAAAGTTATGACTCTAGATTGATTTTTTGGAATTCTAAATAATTTGCCATTTCAATAATAATAAAACCATGCCACCAATTACTTGTAAAGAGATGATAGGATTTATAAAATAAGGCCAATCATAGATCACTGTAACGTTAACTTCAAGGCTGCATACCAGATGCACTAAGAAGTAGCAGTTGACAAAGCAATTATGAAATTCAAGGATCGTAACTCTACGAAACAGTACGATTCCTCAAAACCGATAAAGCGAGGTTTCAAATGGTGGGTCTGTGCAGATAACCATAATGGATGTGTCCTAGATGGAGTTGTATACAGGCAAAGATACAACTGCAGATGCTGGCCTCATTCTGGGAACCCGAGAAGTGCTGTCAGTGGTTTTGCCACAACTTGCTAAACAGAATCAGTTTTTTGTGACAGATACTTTACCAGTGTACAATTAGCAGAAAAGCTGTCTGCAAGTAAAATCACTTGTTGTGGCACAGTGAAAGCTGATAGGAAGGATATTCCAGTTAGCATCCATGAGAAAGTCAAAAATTATAAAGATATGTTCTGTATATGACAGTGGTCTTGAGTTTCTAGTGTGGATGGATAAGAAGCCAATTATTATGCTTAATAATGCTTATCCACCATCTGGAGCTGGTACTGTTGTTAGAAGACACAAAGATGGTACACGTCATACATATCCATGTCCAAATGCTATCGAAAAAATACAACTGCTTCATGGGTGGGGTTGATTTAGCAAACTGCGTACAGCTGAGATAGGAAGTCGAAACGTTGGCCTATGCACTTATTCTGGCATTGTTTTGATACAGCTATCACTAATTCCTATATTATATACAGACTATACATGGCCCAAAAGAAAATGCGGCCTAAATCACACCTGGAATATAGAGTAGCAGCCTTATTGGTGACTTTACAACCAGAAAAAATGAAGCCTTCAGTAATACAGCATCTTCAGTCTCCATCTACGTGCCATAATATAGCTGATCTGCGCAGTCATAACAAGACCATCAAAAGAAGGTGTGTTGTAAGTCTCAAAAACAAAGCATGACATGCATCTTACTTTGGCTGGTGGAATGTGGATGCATCCCCCCGTGTAGAAGTGAAGAGAGGCTGCTTTGCTGCTTATCATGCCAGAAGCAGCACAAGTACACTGCTATGTAAACACTGATGGCACGCACACAGGCTCAGAATCATATCAATGCTGGTTTTCCAATAGGTAAGATATAACATGATTTTATTTATATTGCTGTTTATTAGTTTGATGATTATAGTAACATTATATATTCATTTGTTGTAATTTTGTAGACACATGATTCAGCCCCTGCAACTCAAACCACCCTGCTTTATATGTTGACAAAAAAACCATATCTCCACTTGGTTCTGCAATAGGTAAGATATATCATGTGTAACGGTAAGAACTCGTATAACTTAACATGTTGCAAAATTCCACCACCATACTCGAAGAGCAGCACAATAGTAGGCTGGTTCAGGTCCTACTGTACCGTGTTCGAACATAGTCATTTCATTTCACAACAGAACCCACATGACAATGCGTATACCATAACAATATAATATTTTCCAGGCCTGGTGGTCAGGTAAACAGAGACTCTAATTAAATTATTTAATATTAAGGGCCACTGCTATATACTTAATACTAGTTTGATAATGAAATGAGACATCAAATTTTATTATTAAATCAAGCAGACACGTAAACATGAAAATAGATATATATAAATATTTAATAACGATTAATTAACATACATGTAATTTATTACACTACCAGGGTATCATATTCAATCATATCTCATGCCTCACGTTTAAGTTAGGAATGTTACGAGATTACGCTACGAGGTCATAATGATGAGTGCATCTGTCAACCCGGCAATCATTCCTTACTTTCTTAATATTAATATAACTAATAAATTGTTAATAGATTAGCAGGTGTGGAGGGATGGAATTAGATCGAGCATAGATAAGCGACCGGCGATAGTTTGGATGCTGCCGAGCTATAAAGAGTCGGCTTTCTAAGAGGATGACCGCTGAGAAAGGTTGGAGGCGAGAGGGACAGCCAAACATCGTGTCGGAGCCTTTAGGAGTGGTCACGAGTGCGGAATCGGTATGAGGTCGTAGCCTTTCCATTCTCGACCACGTGACAAGGTTAGTTACCATTGGAGTCATTTCGTATGCCCTTTGATTATGGGAACTAAAACATTTAAAGTACTTCTATTTCGTTTCTGCGGTTAAAATTTAA
Source organism: Epiperipatus broadwayi (assembly GCA_028023455.1). Lineage (NCBI taxonomy): Eukaryota > Metazoa > Onychophora > Udeonychophora > Euonychophora > Peripatidae > Epiperipatus > Epiperipatus broadwayi. Next base: position 11,607,427 of record JAQFVV010006219.1, on the reverse strand, counting down.
GGCATCGATAAACAAGCGCAGTTCACACATATAATGCAAACACATTTATCTACTCTGCTTTTAAAATATAAAATCTACCTCCAATCCCCACATGACTAAGCAAACGATTTACTACCCCCCCCCTCTTCTTTCATAAAACAATACTGCTATATATTTAAACACTTAACAAACTAACTTTAAAATGAATGATCACCAAGTAGCTAATACACTATATATTAATAATTATAAAGATCTCGTCTTCATAATACATATTGAATTAAAATTATAATTCCCGAGCTGAGTATTTATTAACGGATACGGGTTTATGTGAGTCTAAAATCGCAAAAGAGTGCCAACTCTTTTGCTAATAAAATAAATGGGAAGAAAACATCAGCTCGGAAATCAGGCAGGCATGAAATATAATATCTAACTAATAATAAACAAAAATTTAGATAGCCAAGTAGAAGAATAAGAATAGATTGATTTAATGAGTTATAAATATAATATTATTTTTACACTATTTACAAAATCGATATTAGAGTTTAATGGAAAATTACACTACGTTGGATTTAAGATATGAAATATTAAAGGTACAGCAGAGAATAAAATTTAAAGTCAAAAGACAGTCTTTTAATCTTGGGTATCGTTTACCTTTGACTAGTGGAAGTTTGCACACCTGATGGGAGAGTCCGAGGTTTCATGTTAAATAGCGTTCACATTTAGGAGAAATATGCAGGCAGCAGTCTAAGTTCGAGTTTTATTGAATTTTTATGGGAAGCTTCGTGTCTCCATAGCCACAGTCCAGAGAAGCACAGCGGTCGCCTACTCTTCGCACATTACTAAATGAAAATTAGGATCTGGATAAAACATAAACGGTAACAGCATACTTTCCAATTTAATAGCTCTGATCTTTTGTTATAACCAGTTGTTGCTTTTATTCTCTTTTTCTTTATCTCTCGGATCCATCGAACAACTGCGTCATCCATACAAGCGGTCTCTCTGGTCTGTGCTATATATCCCTGTAGGTCATGGATGCATTATGGGCACATGTTGAAATTTCAATTTCAATCCAACCACCTTTTTAATTTACCTTACATGACGTAATTAGAAATGCTTTTAACAAACCTTTTATTTACAATTATAAGTTTAAGAATACTTTTTAGTTCTGTAATCTTTTCCCCCTCCCGCTATGATTTGCACTCTAATTAGCAGGGGAATATCTATTTTTAAAATATCTTTACGTTTACAATTTAAAAGAACTTTTTAGATTTATAATTTAAATATAACATAAATCTGACCTAAATAATAATAAATGTTTTCACTTAAAATAAAACTATTTTAGATTTTATTAAGTCGCACGACAAATCTAATAATCATTTGCAGTGCGTTATTTTAAAATAGACAACATTGGAGTGTGTGCATATATATATACGATGCTTTTAAATAACTATACATGTTATAGTATTACGCACAAAGTCCAATATTCAAGGTCAGGACCTATGTAAACTAATAATAATGGGTGAGAGGTGGGCGATGACAGAACTAAGGTGAAACTAAGATTTGAATACAAATCTTACTGTTTCACATGATTTTATTTATATTATTGTACCTTTATGGTATTATAGTAAGATTATATATTCATTTGGGTAGTTGTAAAGTATTCACTGTACAGCCTGTGGTGGCGCTGTTGCTAATTAAAAACATAGCGATTTAACATTACCTGGCCTGTAGATTTTTCTTTTTTTTGTTCTAATATATCGTATTTTGACATATGGCTATTTTTTACTTTTTAATATATTGTTGTTTTTTTGGTTGACATAATTATTTGTCCATTTTTTTTCATTTGATAAATTTAAAACTATAATGGTCACTTTTACTTTTTTTTTCGATCTCAAAAGTACACAATTTTTACACACGACTTTTTTTTGGGGGACTTCGATTCTAAATATACTGTTTTTTTACAAATGTCTTTTTTTTTTTGGGGGGGGGGGGATTCGATCGATTTAAAAGTATAAGGGACACTTGTAATTTTTTTGGATCTCAAATATATACACATTTTTACATACGACTTTCTTTTTTTTTTTTTGGCTTTTAATTTACTGTTTTTTTTAATGGACGTCTTTTTTTTTATTATTTTATTTAGAATCGACACTTTTTAAAATTTTTAAAAATGCGGGTTGCTGTTGATTGATTTAGAAAAAATTTAATCCAAGCTGTCAAACAAACTCCGCCTCGGATGGGTATTTGCTTATAAACGAAAAGAAAATTGGTATTTTGACTAAGATATCGATCAAGAGTCGATTCTCTTCCGACTAAAAGAAGCATGTTGTTGATTGATTTGAGAAGAATTCGAAGCTGTCAAACCAACTCCGCCACACTCGGCGGTAAAGCCCTACCCTTTTAACACTGACATTCTGGGTGTGAAATGACTTACAGATCCAAATAATCACAAACAAAACACAGATTCTTTTCAATCAAATAAATTTATTCACCACGTATGAACTAAACCAAATCAACTGCGTCACTTTCTCGGTTTGGGACATCCCCCAATTGCACTAACGTGGTAGCCATTTTGGTATTCTTTTGTTACTCTCGTCTGAGTAATGACAGAAACAGTACTTTTTCGCCAATAACTACAATCGTCTGACAAAGACATTGACATCTTTTTTGGGTTCCAAATAACAACAAACCCAACAAAAAAACAAGCTTGGACAAATCTCAAGAATACACTGATAATTACTAGTACGCAAAAAGATCTCAGTTGGGGAAATGCAGAAAATCATAAATACCAACAAACAGTTGGAAAAAATTCCACTGCACACACTCTTCAGATTCAATTCGAGTGACAATACAAACACTATGCATAGAAATTCACGCCGCGATGAAAAAGCGGCAAACTATACGATCGTATTGTCTCTTAAGCGGCTAATACGATCGCTAGTCGTGTATTAGCCATAAGGTTTGCCGCGAAAGCGGTATTATTCTGTTTTTACACAGAAACAGCGCCACCTCGGGCTGTACAGTGAATAGTTTACAATTGTAGTCACATTTTTAGTCACAAAGTACAATTGCTCCAACCCCTGCAACTCAAGTTACCCTGCTTTATATGTTAACAAAGAACCATATCTCCACTTGGTTCTGCAATAGGTAAGATATATCATAATTTTATTTATATTACTGTTCATGTATTGCAAATTTAGTAATTCTTGATTTCTTCAGTTTTAGGTGAGGCAATTTCAATTTTACTTCAAGGTCTCGCATTACTTATAATTTACAGTATGTATCTTCAATGTTATATAATATCAAAACTCCACTCTATATATAATTATTTAATTTATTTTTATCTTCAATGTTATTTTTCTCTTGATTTGCTTTATGTATTTGTATTTTCAAAAACTTGAAGACTTTTAACTGCCCTCAATCCATCCACTCTACCTCATACAACTTATATACGTGACTACACATTGTGAAAAGGATGACTCCCAATGCTGAATCAACAGGCGTCAGTTGGTCCACATCATCATCTCCCACTCATATATAATCATTGCTTGTAACTCCTTTGACTATTTATTTTGTTAACTTATTTGCTATGCTTTTATTCATTTTATTGTAGATAACTTTTTAATTGTTTGATATCATACTTTGATATTATATTTTGTTATAAAATAATATATAAGCCCCCCCCCCCCCCCATTTTTCAATAATATAGTAAATAATTCCCCCCCCCCCCCTAACTTACAATTTACTAAAGTTATTACTGTTATTTTTTTTTGACACTCACTAAAACCCAAGTATTTCTAATAGATATCCTGCATGGAAGGTCTAGGAGATACACTGCATACAAAAGTGAAACATATAGGCTTGGAAGTAAAAAAACTAAACAGTAATTGTCTTCTCACACATTTCATAAATAAAATCTAACTCGGGTAGGTCATGTTATATATCATTTTTTTTCCAGCATTTTATGACAAATGTGATGAAGCTGTCTATAAAATTGTAGTTTTAAGTTATACCTTTCAAAATTGAGAATTTGTGAACCAATGTAAAAATAAACATGTTTAAAAATGTAAAAAATCTTTTTTATTATTTTTTTTTTGGTAATGACTATTTTATCAGCATTATTACATTCTTTCATATTTGCACTTTCTAAAAATGTATATATATTTATATTTATTGTAATAAATTAGAAATTTCATTTAAAATTATATGTCCTGTAATTTTTTTTAAAATTTTAAGATGGCCGCTCAGAATTCAAAGACAATGAATGAATTCAAACAATATATAAATTTACTTTTTTTTGCCTATTATTTTATAAAATGAATGAATCTGTTATAGCTATGAATTAAGTGGCAATGTCTTAAGTTTGTTTTTAATTTCAGCAAAACTAAATAATATGTAACTTTTATTCAGTACTTCTATTTGAACTACTTAAAAAATTTTCCCAAAAGAAATTAAAAATTAAGCAATCCATCACCATGATATTAAAAAAATAAGTTTTTTAAATTCTATTTTTATAAGAAACTGTGTTTTATAAAAAGTAAATCAACATTCTTTCTTACCGACTGTGTGTTCTTGAATAATCATCATGATAATCCAGTGAAGTTCGCCGTCGCTTGTGTTTTAATGAACTGCTATAAACACTAGAATTACGACTTATTGATCTAGGTCGTCGCCTTGAACGCGGCATCTATATTTATTAAAAAATAATAAAAAATTCGTAAAAAAAAAGCTAATCAAAATGAGAATATTTATGAATATAATAATATTCATATCTATTATTATAAAACAAACAAGTATAAAAATAGAATAAAAATATTCCATTATAAAAATAAAAACATTACTTTAAGTATACAAACAAAAAGTTACATTAGAATAATACAATTAAATTTTCTGCTTTTACAAATTTTAATTCTCTTTTACTCTCCATAAAGTAAATGATATAATTATGACAGACTATATGAAAATACCCTATAGCATGCACTCAAATTTTACATTGTTTTTGTAAACTATATAATAAATTATAACACTATACATATAAAAATAGGCTATTATTCAAAGAAGTTTCTTGCTTTTTAACAAAGCTGGATTATATTATTCATCACAATATGTAGTTGCTCTCACTTTTCCACACACTCACTAATCATGGTTTGAAAAAAAAAAAATCAGAAAATTTTACATTTGCATTCAAAATTTCATGCATATTTTCCTTTAAGTCATTAATCACTTCTTGAATTATTACTAGGTTTTTTCATAAATGTATTATTTTGCTTTTCATTAATTATTTTTGATGTTTTAATTGATATAATTCAAAATTACATGTATTAAAAATATATAGTTTGATATCCGCAGTACAAAATATTTGAGCAAAGACTTCCTAACTAAATGGCTAAGGAAATGAACAAACACGTTAAATATTCAGTATGATAAAAATATTCCCAAGATAATGCAAATAGACATTTTCCTCATAATATATCATGAGTAATGCTAAATGATTTATCATGTCAAAGTTTGAATGTCAATTGACCAATTAACGAGCAATTATTGAAAGAAACCTAGCAAATAAATAAAATCCTCATAACTGATTAAAATGAATGTGTGACAAATTGCTGTAGAAATTATTACAAATATTTAAACTATTACAATAGTCATGATATATAAAAATTATTACAGATTTGAATATATAAAGTGGAAATTCTTATAGTAATTCAGACTTTTAATCCTTTAACAACTGAATAAGTATCTGAAATAATAAATTAAAGAATGTGTGTTGGGGTGGGGAATGGCAAATAGCGAAAGTTAAGCTTAGTGTAGCTTTACCTCAGAAACCTTATCTATAATACAATGGAGTTCTAGATTTAATACTTGCAGCAATTATCATGGTGTGACTATGATTCAATATTTGTAGATTCAAATTTTATAGCAATTTCAATCATTTCACGATGCATAGCAATTTCTTTTAAACATCTTTTAAAATATATTATCAATATTGAAAATTAACTAAGATTGTGCTAAATAGGAAGCATTATTAATTTCTACATAGATTCAACTATTGATATTTTGATTTTCCAATTTATAAAATTTTATATATCCACATGAGCAGTTGTCATTTTTAAATAAATATTGTAACTACAATATTAATTTTAAAAAAGTATTGTATGAAAAATATAACTTAAAGCTAACCTGGCTAATCTCTTGCTATTAATATTTATTACCGGTATTAGAAACTTGGCAACAAGTCTTCAAATTTAAATATTCTAAATAAAAATTATATGATCATTTCGTATGCTTGTTGAAGCTATCCATTGATTGCTCTGGCTACTGTATTGTTTTGTCTGTCCTAAATAAAAATTGTGAGATTATTTATTTAATTCAATTTCTATTTCTGCAAAGTAAAAAATTCAAGAAATCTGAAGTCAATTAAATATAAAAAAAAAAAACTAGTCATTTACTTCTTTCTCTCATAACAACAGTTTATAATCATTTTCAATTAGTAGTCTGATTAGAGGATGAAATCGCTGATCAAATCTAATTAATAGCTTCTCCATATCACCCAGCAAACCTCCTTATCTCATTCATCTGCTTCTACAAAATTCCATACAATTTTTTGGAACTGAATTTAGGATTTGTTATATGTTCAGTCCAGCTCGATTTTGACCTCTGTAAATTATTTGAAAGTCATTAATATCTCTTTTCATCCTTTCTCATTTCTAATCTCATTAATCACAATCTTTATATTTTCCTATTATTGTTCTTTTATTAAGAGTCCAAGTCTCGGACTAATAAATAAAATCTGGTAAAAACCATTTATTAAAAATCTTCCTTTTCAGGCACATAGTCATATTTCCTTTTAATAATAATTTACAAGAAAATTGCGGTTAATCTTAAAACCAGTTAATGAAATCCAGTAAACTTACCATACTGATTCACAATTTATTGACCAATCAATATGGTAAACATTTTGGCAGTTTTTAAAATAAAAAATGAATTAAGATGTCGAGGTGTAGCACTTAACAAGTTAAAAAATCATCTCATATATATAGTAATATATTTAAATCATTAAAACTTAATTATATATTGCAAAGATTCAAGTAAAAGGCTAGTGCAATAAAAATGTATCCAAATCATCCCAATATTTTAAGAATTTTCTAGATATAAAATACCAAAAAGACAATGCAACCTGCCTTAGCTAGTCTTAAGTTATTAAAAAAAAAAAAGACAAAACCTTGCTCAATGTTTATTACCAATTATTTGGAAATTTAATTAAAAAAGATATTTACATTGCTAAAGAAAATTATTAACTTTAAATGTAATGATAAAACTATATATGAATCGAGTGAAGTAAAAAAGAACGTTTTATCTTGTTGTTTTGTTATTTTCTCCCGATGAACATATAAAAATAAGAGTAAAGTGTAAGCAGAAAATAAGCCTAAGTAGATTATATGAAGCCGTATTAATGTACTAATGACGATGGTAACCAAGTGCAAATAATTAACGGACTGTAAATGATAATAGCAAGAGATGAAATTTAGACTCTCTCTGCTTGTAGTTCTTCAATCTGTTACGGAAAAAAAGTTATTCTTGTTAATATTATTATTTCATACGTACATATATATTATTATTTATGCAATTTCAGCTGAGATTTAACTCCCTGAAAACACTGCACATGGCGCAGTCAGACAGGATTATGGAGGTCGTCGTTTTGTAAACAAAAAAGATAAAAAGCAATTTCGAATAGCTCGTACAAACATGGCTTTTCCTGCACAAAACATCAGAGAATTTGAGATCGGAAATCCAGCTGGATGGACTCTATACGTAGAACAATTGGAACGATACACGAGGCTGAATAACATCGAAGACGACGAAACTAAAGTCTCGATATTATTACTTTTCGCCGGAACAGATGTTTTGCAAATTGCCAAACAATTAGCAGACAATAAAACCCCAGAACAGTTATCATATACAGTATTAGTGGAAAAACTTACTGCATATTTTCAGCCTGCAGTTACCAAGAGTAGCACGCCTACGGTTTAGAATGCGAAAACAGCACTCACACGAAACCTACTCAGAGTATAATATTGCGTTGCGAGCCTTGGCACGAGATTATTTATTTCCTGATCTTGACGACATGCTCTTAGATCAATTTCTCTATGGCATGATTGACCATAATTTGAAAAAATTATTGCTCAGCGAAATAGACATAGATTGCAACACTGCAATTACTGAATGTATTGCTCATGAGATAATGGTAACAAACGCGATGGAATTCCAAGCTGGAACTAAGGAAGCAAATATTGCTGTAAGCATATGTAAAACGGAAACAACGGAAACATCATCAAAAACTCCAAGAGAGGATTTTACTTGTTTTTGTTGCGGCATAAAGAAACATGTAAAAAGAGTTTGCTAATTCAAAAACCTAAAGTGTCGTATCTATGGCATAAAAGGCCACATGGCAAGCATTTGCAGAAAGAATAACAATCAACAACGGACGCATGTAAAATTAACCGGAACCATGAACAAAACGTCAGAAATTAAGAGTAAAAACTAAGATAATTGAACAGATTATAGTAGATTTAATAATCGAGGAAACTAAAGTCACAATGGAGATAGACAGTGGAGCAGGACTGTCCATCATGTCTCTAATAGACTGGAAAAAAATAAATTCTACACACAAGTCAAAATTTAATCTAGATGAAACAAATGTAATTGCCACAGATGTGAATGGTAATAACATACCAATCTGTGGGAAGGTTTCTGTTCCAGTAAAGTTAAATAACAAAAACAAAACTCTACCTTTGTATATAGCCAAGAACATCAAACCCTTACTAGACCGAAATTGGTTCCGGCCGTTGGGCATATGCATTCAGATTATCAAAACGGTAAAACTGGAAAATATAGTGTGTAAACAGTTCCCAAAAATCTTCGAGGAAAACTTGACTGTTTTAGGAATAAATCCAGTAAATATTCAACTAACTGAAGATGCACAACCAGTGAGGTGTAAACCCCGGAAGGTTCCTTTTGCACTCAGAACTAAGGTTGAAGAGAGTGTAGCAAGTCTTGTAAAAGAAGGTGTGTTATCACCCATAGAAGATTCGGATTGGGCCACTTTAATTGTGATAGTAGCAAAACCTGATGGAAGTTTACGGATCTGTGGAGATTATAGGGTTACAGTAAACTGTTATTTAAACAAAAGGGCATATCCTGTTCCAAATGTCTCAGAAATACTGGCATCACTTCTGAAAGCTGCTATTTTTGCAAAAATTGATCTGAAGTCAGCGTTCCACCAGATCCCAGTCACTGATAAAACAGCCAAAATATCTTTGAGTACACATATCGGATTTTTCCAATGCAACAAATTGCCATTCGGAATTACCACAGCTCCCAATATCTTTCAAGCCAAGATTGATCAATTAATGCATAATGTGAAGGGTGTAATCCACTATCTGGATGATTTGTTAATTTATGGTCAATCAAGAGACAGAATTGAAAGAACATGTACTTACCGTATGTGCTAGACTGGAACGGGTAGGAATTAAAGTTTTTGGGACATATCATTAACCGAAGGAATTAAAGTTTTTGGGACATATCATTAACCAAAATGGTAAACACCCAAATCCAGAAAAGGTTATGGCCATAAAAAATGCTCCCATACCAAAAAATGTAAAGGACTTACAGGCTTTTTTGGGATTACTTTGTTTTTTTTTTTGAAATTTTCTTGAAGGGAAAATCACACAAATTAAAGCCCCTGTATATACTACTACGCAAAGGGCAACGCTGGAAATGGCAGGCCGAACAGATTGCATTCCAGACAGCAAAAGACATTATCTTCAGAAAACTTATTGATACACTATCAGAGTGATCAAGAAATTATAATCGCCTCAGATGCTTCCGAGAATGGCATTGGAGCTGTAATCTCTCACCAAATAAATGGTCATGAATGTATATGCCTCCCACACATTATCGTCAGCTGAAATCAACTACAGTCAATTGGACAAAGAAGCCCTAACTATCTTTGCAGTGAAAAAGTTTCACCAGTATATCTATGGCCGGAAGTTCACCATATGTATGGACCATCGTCCATTATTAGGCATATTGGGGAAAAACAAAAAAACTCCTGACTATAGCAGCCAAAGAATGTTATGATGGATAAACATTCTTGCAGCTTATGATTATAATTTAGTGTATAAACTGGGAAAACAAATACCACATGCCGATGCTCTATCACGCCTATCGTTAAAAGCTAATAGGCCACATGAATTTGTGGAGGTAAATCTACTAGAGTAGTCAAATTGAACGATACCTTGAATAGTACCAATGTAGCTGAATGGACATTTAGAGATCCTGGCTGCCATCAGCTGAAAACATGGATCAAAAAAGGGTGGCCTAACCGCCGCCCAAAAATTCTACATACAGCTATCTAGAATGCTCGTCAGTATCTGTCACTCTGTAATGATTGCATCACTAGAACAGATAGTGTTCATACCTATGGAAGGACGCTCAAAGGTATTAAAATTACTTCATTCTAGACATCCTGGGATTGTAAGGATGAAGGCCCTATCTCGATTATATGTGTGGTGGCCGCATATTGACCAAGATATTGAAAAAATGGTAAATCAATGCCATAATTGCCAAAGTGTGGCCAACTTGCCAAATAAAGCATTTAGTTCTTGGTCTGAGCCTAGTAAACCCTGGGAACATGTTTACATTGACCACGCAGGCCCTATAAATGGACACTTGATTTTAACAGTTGTGGACTCTTACAGTAATTGGATTGAATACCGTTTAGTTAAATCAGTTGATACCAATTCTACCATAAAGGCTCTCCAAGAAATTTTTACCACACATGGTTATCCAGATATGCTGGTATCAGATAATGGTACAGGTTTTACATCCACAAATTTTGAAAATTATCTGTCTGACAGAGGGATTCAACATGTCCTGACACCTGCCTATCATCGTGCCTCAAATGGATTGGCCGAAAAGGCAGTCCAAACTTTAAAAAAAAAACATTGAAAAAAAACAAGCTATAAAAAAATGGATGAAGCATTAACAGAGATCATGTTTTACCAACATTTCCTACCTCGATCAGATGAGAATGCCTCGGGAGGAAAGGGCTACAAAAATCTATCCAGACACTTATAAACACTTCCCAAAGTTTAAAAAGGATGAACTAATATGGGTGCGAGACATTATAAAGAAAAAGTGGATACCTGGAATGGTTATAAATCCAGTATCTAGAGTTATTTATATAATAAGATTAGAAAATGGTCCTGTACAAAGACATATAAACCATATAAGGAGAAGGTCAGCAGTTACACCATTAGATAATAACAAAACTCTTATTGAAACTGCTCGCCAGTGGGAATATTTAACAAAGGGGGACAGGGAAATGCTACCACAAATTCCACAGGAAAATAATCTTGCTGACTCCACTAGCTCTGCACACAATTAAACAGACCAGGAAAGTGACAGACCTGTTCTCAGAAACTCACAAGAACGCAGACTATCAGTCAAACTAAAAGACTATATTCTAGAGTAAGGGGAGGTGTGCTAAATGGACTGATTAACTCTAGAAATAATAACTAAAAGGGGTGGCGAACGTAGAAGCGTTGATGAATCGAGTGAAGTAAAAAAGAACGTTTTATCTTGTTGTTTTGTTATTTTCTCCCGATGAACATATAAAAATAGGAGTAAAGTGTAAGCAGAAAATAAGCCTAAATAGATTATATGAAGGCGTATTAATGTACTAATGACAATGGTAATTAAGTGCAAATAATTAACCAACTGTAAATGATAATAGCGAGAGAAGAAATTTAGACTCTCTGCTTGTAGTTATCTTCAAATTGTTACGGAAAAAATAGTTAATTCTTGTTAATATTATTATTTCATACGTACATATATATTATTATTTATGCAATTTCAGCCGAGTTTTAACTCCCTGATAACACTGCAATATAAAAAACAAGCAAGTCATTTTTTTTAAAAACTAAAATAAATGTTTAATTTATTTTTAATTCATTACTGGCTTTTATCTTTATTTTTAATTAGATACTTCTACAAACTAAAGGCATCTCTAACAACACTACATAAAGAAGCTTGCCAAGTATAAAATGGTGAGTTTGAATCGTTTTCCATATTTAATTTATCATCTAGCCAAGAATACTGTATTTATTGACCAATGTTGGATGGTTAACCCCATTGCCCATAAGTTAGCTACCAGAGAGCAAAATTCAAAGATCTCTATTAAATATACATATATAATGACAATAAAATATGTGGGCATGTAAAATATACAAAAGTAAATTATGCAAACGTGTTGCAGTATCAAATAAAAATTGACATTATTCATATGGTACTCCCCCTATTTTTCATTTTTATTATAAGTTATATATATATTGCAGTATAGGTGTGGAAGAATCAAAATATATATTGATAAAAATAGTTTGAGTTAGTGGTTTATGCAACAAATCTGTTGCATTCAGTGATTTTATTATTTATCAACTACCAGCAACTGATTTCTAATTAATTAAAAATCCCCCTTTGTATAAATTACTTTCAAATTTTACCTAATTACTTTGTTTTGTAATTCAAAATCATTATTACAAATTTATTCTTATAATAGTGATTTTGTTGGTTTCAGTGAAATTATTTAGAAAATGTACAAAAGTGCAAAAAATAATGCAAACAAACAAGGAAGAATCTCAAATTAGATCTATCTCTATAGTTTAAAATCAAAATCTTATATAAGCCATTGTCAGGAATATACTGCATTAATCATTTAGCAAAAATTATTTTAAAATACTTAGAAAACTATGTCACTGCCAAGCAATTTCCACAAATAACACATTTTGAAAAGGATTTTAAAAATATAGATATTACAAACAGGCAAATATTAAAATATTCAACTTTGAAACAGAAATGAATAGTTTTAAAAAACAAGTATCAATTTTCTCCAAATATTATAAATAGAAAATACTGAAAATATTCAAAATAATATGCAACTAAATGTGAAAGTAATAAGATTGTGATTTTACCATCGCCCGTCATGTATTTGTAAAGTATCAATAGCGCACAATAAAAAGGCATTGTTATTTATATTTGTGAAAAGTATGCTTCACATGTATAAAAATTGGCATTTTTTAAATAATAATCTTTCCCCATATTTTTAAAATTACATTTATTTGCATGGAAATATTATAAGTAGTGACCAGAATTACATAAGCATTATATGTTTATAAAGTTAAATACATTATTATTGCATTAAAAAAATGTTACCAAGAATTCTTGACCTATAAACTAATAATATCATATTACAATTGTTATGATTTCCTTGATAAAAAAAATCTTTTGAAAAATGTAAATCTGAAGTAAAATTATTACTTAATTGTTAAGAATATACTGCCAGATGCCAATAAAATAGTCTTTTATGATTAAATATAAATGTCACGTGATTAAATCTAACTATCTTGCTACTTCACTGAAAAATTAAACTGAGAAATACTGTTTTTTAACCTTTGTTGTTTTTTTTTTTTTTGAGAATTTAGTGGCTGACTGGATTAAATTTATAACTTTTTATATGATAAAATTGATCTTTATTATATTTTCAGAAACATTGAATTATTTGTTAGAAATTGAAACAGTTTCACCTCAGTTTTATCAACTCTTCACCTTTCACCCATTATTACCATTTTACCTAAGTTTAAATCTCGGATATTGGACTGTGTGCGGGTATTATTATGAAATATATATACATTTTCAATAAAAACATCATAAATATGCACACTCCGGTATAAAAAATGAGATTTAAAGGCATATCACATTATTCAAAATAATCGATAAATTAATAAATGCCAATAATATAAAATAAAATGTGTTTACAGTTAAGATTTATTTTAACTTAATATCCAAAAGTTATTCCTTTAAATAATATTTTAAAAAAAGGTTAAAGCGTTATAAATCGAGATGTAAATAGAAATCCCCGAGTCTTCTGTCAGAATTACAAGTTATAGTGGGAGGGGAAAAAGAGATAGAACTGAAAAGTATTCCTAAAACTGGTCATTAAGTAATTTTGTTAGAAGCATTTTAAATAGGTCAAATGTAAACAACAAAAAAAGTGGTCGGATTGAAATCACGAGTTCACCATGTGGGTCTAAGCTACCAAATCGAGGTAGAGAAAAACGTGGCTGGATTGAAATCGCAATCTCAATGTGCCACTAATGCATCTTTTACCTGAGGAAATATAATAGCGCCAAGCTGAGACCTTTTAGTTTTATGATGCACAGTGTGTTGGATCCAAAAGATAAAAAAGAAAGTAATAAAAGCTAAAGTTTCGTATCAAAAAAAAAAAAAAAGACAACAGGGAGAAGTTCTCTTGTTCTGTTGCTGACCCGGGCTATGTACAATTTGGTAAAAGGATATTTATTTAAAAAGTGTAACGTGACAATGTGTGAGTAGAGGCCATCATTATAATCCTCGGACTTATGGTTATGGAAATGCTGAGCTTCCCATTCGATCTACATGAAACAAATCGAAACCAAACTGCTGCCTACGTATTAATGTAAATGCTGATTAGAATAATCGAACTTATGCTATTAACAAATGAACTCTGAATTCTACAAAGTGAGTGTGCACACTTCGAACAATTAAAGGTAAATGATACCCAAGATTAAAGACTTTCTTTAGGATTCAGTTTAAATTTCTATTAATTGTTCCCGTAAATTTGAAATCTTACCCTAATCTCGTAAATCTTAAATGAAATTCTGTATAGTATATTATGTAAATCTAATCAATCCTATCCTTGTTTTATCTATTTACTTGGGTATCCATTTATGGAAACAGAGTAGATGGATCCTTCTTCGAGACTCACTCCGATTGTTGGACATAAAGAAATGATCCCGTGGTAGATGACCTTGTCATGCGGTTGTAAATGGAAAGGCAAAGGCCTCTCACCGATATCTCATGTGATTACTCTGAAGGGTTCGGCCAGACGTTTGGCCATCCTCCTGTCTCTGGAGTTTTCAAATGCTTTCTCAATAGCAAAACCCATCCTTCCTAAATACATGACATCACTTACGCCTATCACAGATCATTATATTTGTAGGCTTAAACATCTGCACTAAGAATCATTCCCACACCTTGCACATTGAATGCTCTAGTAATGGACCCAATTAATAAATTCTTTTCTCAATATATATGTGTGGTGATCGCTGGGCTGGCGAATACATGCATGTTTTGATCTCGTATTGTAATCTCGCATGAATTCCATATTTAGCTGTGAGGCATGGGATAAAAGTATATAATGATACCCGAGTGGCATGTAAATTGTGGGCTAATATAGAGCTGTATAGAGTGTTATTTTATTCTCGTACTCTCCTTGTGTAAATGAAATGAACCTCATTAAATATTTATTTCGATTTATATCTATGTGTGTCTGTTATTCCTAACTTTATCTCATCTCAATCATGATTAGTGTATCAAACAACAGTAGTTCGTGGTGTTAATGTAACTAATAGGGTCTACCTGACCACTGGGTCTAGAAAGATGTTTGCTATTGTTTTGGCAGGTCCGTTGTCCTGTAGTTGTTCGTTGTGAAATCAACTGCCTATGTTCGAACACAATACATCAGATCCTGAACCCACCTGTTGTGACGCTCTTCGAGCCAAGGCATACGAATTTCTGACTATTACAAAAATATAATGAAGCAACAAACTATGCTGTATCAATATTCAACTTCAATTATCTTAAAAATATGTGCACAAATAAAAACATTAAAATTTGCAAATTGAATACTCTTTATGATACACAAGCAGCCATTTTTCCTTTATCTGAACACTGTACGTAATGACATTCATAAAAATTAAAATTAAAATAAATTTTACAATACATTAGCCATTTTTCCAACTCAGAACGCTATACATGATCACATTTTATTCTTTTATTTTTTCCAAATTTGATGCTTATTCTAAGTGTAATGCTGAGTTTTACAAAATTTTAGAACATTTTAAAAGTTGATACTTATCTAAAAGCATAAAAACAATTAAAGATCACACAATTTCTTGATAATAAAATTTTCCTCCTCTTCTTATGTATATTGATTTTTATATTTATATATCATACCTTTTCCAACCTTCCTAAACAATTCAACAATATTATTTTTTATGATCAAAACCTGGCCTGCATTCATTATCATCAGAGCTACAATATCCTTATATATAATTAATAAATTTATATATATAATTAAATACACAATTAAAACATAAATCTTAACCTGAACATTTTCCATTTTATTACTCTATTCTTAATTAATTTTATCCACATTTATTTTATATTATTTTACTTTCAAATTATTTTAACTGTAATTTTAATTTTTTCTTTTTACTTATATTTTTAATCAACTTCTAGCCTTTTCTTCTTTTTTATTACATATTTTATACCCAACCGTTAACTTTTTTACATTATAAATTACCTTTTTACATTACAAATTACCTCTTTACAATCCTATTTTTAAAAACCCAACTGACAAAATTTTCAATATGTTTATGTGATGTATTCGGCTTCTCCTTAAACGAAGTCAAGAATATCTCGGCAATTATATGCCCAGATAAACCTGTTAGCCACTTTATTTTCCATTCCCCACTCTAAGTCTTCCCATATTCTGCCCCATCCCATTTCCACAACATAATCTTTGTCAACTCTATGGCCTTTAAATCTAAATCCCCCTTATCTTTTCGCAAACCCAGCATAAAAACTACTAACTCACTTTCTGTATTGTCACTTTGTTCATACCTATTCTCCCATAACTTCATTATCTGTACCCTTTCTACTTTCAAGCATTTACATTCAATCAACAGATGCCTAATATTTTCTATACCTTCCTTACACAATTTGCACGCTAAATCACCCATAGTTTTCCATTTACCTGTATATTCTCTTGTTGCTAAAGATCCCGTTCGAGCCTTAAACAATAAACTACTTTCTTTACTATTATCATAAATTAACTCGCTTCCAATATTCCGTTTACTTCTATATATATTTAAACTCTTCTTACCCTCCATACTACTTCTCCATCTCTCCAACTCCCTATTTTTTATTAATGCTTCTATTCTTTTATCCCATTCCTTACCACTACAACACTCAACAATCCTCCTAACACAATCATCCCACCTTTTATACAAGTATACCGATATAAATTCTTTATCCAAATCTTTTGCATACCGCATTACCTTTCTCACCCATCTTGTTACCTGCCGTTTACTCATAACCCAATTAAACACTATTTTGGCTATTCTTTTACTATCCATAAACTGCAACCTACCAAACATTTTCATTTTACTTTTTGCATCTCTCATATAGAAACATGACCATCCCATTTCTCCTTGAATTGCCTCCTTTGCTGTCCACATCTCTGCATCTAATGCATGTCTTCCTACTTCCCTTTGTACTTTCTCTAAATAATCTAAAATCCTTTTACTAACACATAATGCATCATTACCATATGTTAATTCTGCTACTGCAACTCCCTTCCATACAATTCTAGCTACATCATATTTATTATATGAAAATACTGTTAGTTTCTTTACCAAACCTTTTCTTTTCTTTGCTTCATTTACCAATTTTTTCTCCCATTCAACCAAGCAATTTTCCTGATTACATAAGATGATTCCCAAATACCTATATCTATCCACCACACTTAACTTTATATCCCCCAATAAAAAAACTACATCCTCTCTTTCCCCAGTATTAACCATCATTATATTTGATTTTTCTTCACTAAATTTAATCCCCATCTCTTTACCCACCCTTGCACATGTCCTCAACATAATATCCATATCTTCTCTTCTTTCTGCACATAAAAAAATATCATCTGCAAAAAAAAGACCTGACAAAGTATATACTCCTTTGCCACCTATTAATGGTATCTCTACCCCTCTTCCTAGTCTTTCTATTGCTTTTGCCATTTCACTCAAAAACAACACCTCCACCCCCCTCTATCATCATTTTCTTCAACTTTATTTTTTTAACCTTTTATATTCAAATTATTATAAATTGTTTATAAAATTATTGTCTTTACCCCAAAATCCCTATTAAGATTTTGTCTTGCATTTTTAATCAATATTGCTTGCTTTTTAATTTTCCTATCTCTTTGATTATTTATAATTAATTATTTTTATACTATCTCAAACCTATGACATGTTAGTAATGATTGCAAAAATAAATAGTGATCTCTTATCATATTTATTATCTAATATATGTACGCAAAATAGAAAAATGCATAAATGGAGTTTATAAAATTGAATGCAAGTCATGTAAAAGTAAAAAAAAAAAACCAATTATGTAGGAGATACAAAGAATTCAATTTATCAAAGATGAATTCAACATAAATATAATAAAAGATCACCTATTTATTTGAATTCATTAGAAACAGGTCATAGGTTTGAGATAGTACAAAAATGATTAATTATATAAATAATAGAAGGGATAGAAAAATTAGAGACAGTGAATAAACTTGCCCCCCCCCCACTCCTTTTGATATGTATATTAGCACTTATTAAGACATTATTCCCATGACATTAACATTCTCTTAAAGCCAGTAACATTACAAAACCAAGGACAATTTTTAAAAATTGCTGTTTTTTTTTTTTAGGTTGCAATCAACTCTTGATTTAAAAGTCTTCACATCAGAAGACAATATAGATGGGGGAAAATATGAAATTTATGATATTGGAATCAGTCAGTCATTACCTACAACAAATAAAGTGCATGAAATTAAAAAAAATAATACCGGTTTGTAGTGCCATTTGGAAATGTCTTATGTTTCTCCAGAACAAAATTCTTTTAAAAGAAATATTTTAAATTTAAAAATAATCAAGTGGGTAATTGCTTATATCATGTAATGTTCAGTCAATGAAAGTAATAGGTTGAGCTTACTTCTCGTTTTCTAATCTAATTCTCTATTACTATATTAGATGCCAGAGGATAATATTTTATGTTTTAAGTTTTAGTAATAATTTTGTGATAAATTGCAAACAATTGGCAGTGAATTCAGTTGATTTCAAAGAACAAATAGATATAAAATAAATGAATAAATTACAATAACTTTACAAAATATATGAGAATATATCAATTGTAACAGCTCCACACATTTTCCCTATCATGCTTGAAGTACTCGCCTTTTTGCGAGTATGAGCATATATACACATATGCGAATCGTATTATCTCTTTCATAGAATGCGATCTTTATATTATCACTTTGATTTTTAGGATATCCTATGCAGATATGATTACCTTTGATATTTTGCAACAGTATATTTATGGACATCTAAATAAAGACTCCAAATGCCAATCTCACCCGTAAAAATTATACTAGATAATATGAAGCATATAATACGATGATAAAAATGACCCATTTATGGACATCTAAATAAAGACTCCAAATGCCAATCTCACCCGTAAAAATTATACTAGATAATATGAAGCATATAATACGATGATAAAAATGACCCGGCCTATGGATAGCTTTCTCAGAGCGGGTGGAAAAATTACCGGGAGTAGGACTAATCTATTTTCATTTAATCAAAAGAAAAAACCTCAAACAAAAAAAAAAAAAAAAAACAATTCACGATTTAATACATATTTATTTGCACTCATATTTACGTGAATCAATAACACCTATTTTTTTTTACTCAACGTTCTAAAATTAAGTTTTTTTTCTGTTAACGCATACATATGATATTCATTAAACTCATTTTAAAATACATTCGTGATGGACATATTGTACCAACAAATTATTGATTTCCTTCTTTTTTTTTATAACTTATTATTTCATGCTTCTAGATTTTATTTCCCTTCTTTATTAGTTTATCTTTTTTTTTATTTACCAAAAACCCACACACACACAAACACACTATAACATGTATATTACAAGAGTTTAATCATGGAAAGATTGATATGATAACAACATAGATTAATTTAAACTTTCCATGCAAGTAAAAAAAGAAATCATAATTAGGTCAACCAACAGTTTTTCTGGATTACGTGAAGTTTAATTTAGTAAGCTTACTAGTAAATCATATGTATATGTGCAAACAGAAAAAGTACCTGTTTCCCAGAGGAAGTGATTGAATCCACCTGGTGAAAGAGAATGAATTAAATTTTTGGGCTGAATTTTATTTATTTTGCTTCTTTTTTGACAAATACCACGATGGTCATACACTATTATTTATTGAGGCAATCTTTTTCAGGCTTGATATCTCTTATCAGATACCAGCAGCTACTATACCTTTAGGGGAAAAGTTTGGACAACCCGCACAGTATAAGCATATTTCACCAATATATAAAGCTGATCTTTGGATTATTTTATATATAAGTCTAATAAGCTTGCTTTCTTCACGACTCCAAAAACTTATAATCCTTTTTAAAAAAATTTTTTATCAAGAATTGCCAACTCCGCCCCTTCTCTTAATTCTTTCTCTTCCTTTTCATTCATTTTTCTTTTATTTCCATTACCATTCCATGTGTCTTCATTAGTATTCAATTAAAACTAAACATTCCAAGGTTTTGCAAGTCATTTTTATTGTTCTATAAATCAATAGATCTTCCATTTTGGCATTTATAATTCTTTCTTTGACTTTTAATAGTTTTTTTAAGTTTATCAAACAAAAATGTTTTTATTTTTATCCTATGAATTTTCATGTTCCATTGATTTAAACACAATCATACATATACATAATAATGTGTATAGCTAGCTGGGTTTGGCAAAAAAAAAAAAATCAGAGCACGTGAATACTCCCCCCCCCCCCCAACTGCTCTTTTATGAGCTTTCCTCGTTAAAAAAATAAACCTATAGTACAATATAACCACACAAATGATCGCTGATTTATGTAAATTTTAGTTTTGTTAGTGAAGTAATATTTTCTATAATAATATGTTACGTATTTGTCTATTTATTGCAACAGGGTTTGATTATGCTCGGCCTGTATTACACAATATATAGCATCGCTATTATTTGGTATATTAAGTGTACAATAAAGCTAAACTAGTCAATAAATAATCAAAATTATCCCAAATTCGGAACTCAATTAGGCTAGTCCGTTTGAGTCATGAATTTGGGGCAATTTTGAATATTTTATAGATATATATACTTATTTATTGAATATAATTTTTTTTCATTTCTTTTTATTAAAACAGGCAAAAAAATCACTATATGTATTGCCACATAGCAAGCTAGAGTAATCAGTGGATGCCAGAAGGCTTGTGCAGAATATCCCCATCTAGTGCCTAATCATCCAATATCCCCATACTAGTTTCTGGCGTGTGGCCTTCGTCAGTGAGGAGCCTTAGATCTGAAAGCACTGCACCTAGATCTTAGGATCTAATGCAACCCTCCAGCAGCCACCTTTTATCTCTACTTAACTACAAAACTAAGAGTCTTAAATTGAAAACTCCTTAATATTTTCAATCCAAGCCAATCAGCTTATATAATCATATAGGTCTGAACTCAGTTCAGTACTCATACATTTTGGTGCCTTTGGTTTTTTTAATAACCATAGCCACCAATATCCTATCAGACAGGATTGGTTTTAAGCCAATAAACATCACATGATCACTATCTTATGCTTGCTTATAACTTATTAAAACAGGCAAAAATATCATTATACATATTGGAACAGTAAGATGTGCTCTGCAGATCTTTGTTTCACCTTTGCTTACATCTTACCTACCCTCATACATTATTTCAAACCCTAAACTTATCATAGTGTGTGCGTACTGCGCATATGCACCGAAATCCCGCCAAATTTAGACTTCTAATGGAGTACCCGTGGGGCTTACCATAATCAAGTTTCTTTTGAACTGTTTTATTTCAAACTGTCAAATCACATCCCACTCAGAATTTCCCACCACCAAACCATATTCAAACTCCATCCTTACGCATATATAAATATTTGCTTAACTATTAAATTAATAACTGATGTAGATATATAAATATCTTAATGTAATTATCTTTAATAAATAATGAGATTTTATTTTAATTCGAATACGTGTGTAATGGATGTGTATTACATATAGATGAGGGGAGATTACTTTTAAAACATATATAAAAACAAAGTGTATTATATTAGTTTGTATTTTTAAAATTATATTTATAATTTGTTTATTTTAGTAATAGCGGTGTGGAATATTCTTGAATGTAATTAAGACAATTTACCGGAAACTCATTAGTCCATCTAAAACACATGATAATTTTATAGTGTGCCGGTCGAATGATGTATATTGGTTTAACCCAGTTCGAAGACTAGGCAAAAGTACCTAGAGGCCACTCATATGCAAGATATAAAAATCAAGAATACTATGGCATCTGCCCTATTCATCTATTTTCGAGTCTAACCACGAACCAACAACATCCGAGACACGCATAAATTATTTTATAACCCTGGCCCAAGTTTGGCATCAGGATACTTAAAGAACTAAAACAAGTTAAATGTGCACATAATATAACATGAGTTAAGCGTTTGTGCATGCTTGGATCATCGGACAATTAACATAAAAGGTTTAAAGAAAATTATAAGACTAAAGCTTTTATTTTAAATATCTCCGCTATTCCCCAATTAATCACTGATGAATAATTTTCACAATGAGGTGGTTCCAATTATATATTCTGCGGTCTAGGTATTACTTTTCCAATTTAAATAAATTTATCAACTCGTGTCCCCCGATAAAGCAAAATTGAAATAACTATTGCACAAAGCATTCTAGTTTCTTTGTGCTTTATAATTTAAAATATTTATCGGTTTCTTTAAATAACTAATATTTAACTGTGGAAATAAATACGAACAAAATAAGCGTTATCGAGATAGACTTGGTAAAACAAAAGGAACCTTAACTAGTATCAAATTACAAATATTCATTTCAAACTGGAAATATTTTCAAATAAAGAAATAATTTACCCCACATAAGGAAACAAGAAATATATTTATCACATTAAAATGAGGAATAGGGAAGGGAAAAATTTAAGCATAAAATAGATGATCAAATTAAAATATTTTATTATTTCTTTTAATAAAATGACATTTTAGTTTCAACAGAATTTTGCATTTCATCATATATACACGCTTCCGTACATATATGTTTCATTAATCTTTTTTGAAAAAGAAATTTTAATAAACAATTAATTTTAATCAGAATTTATTTTAAAAGAATATTTTAAAGTAAATAGCTAATTTAATGACCGTTGAATATGCAAAATGAACACTCTAATAATTTTATATTTAATGCAAAACTGTTGATACTTGAATATAAACTTAACCCATGCTTACAATATCGGTAAGTTTACAGCAGGTTGTGAAGCATGGATCAGACTTCTGGATCCATTGCTTCAATAGAATAATGTAAAAATCCATTAGTGGAAATCTTATCCATCGCAAATTTGTTTTAAAATCTTAGATCATATTTTAAAACAATCGTTCGAGAAATTCTTAACAGGATTGCATTGTCTTTAAAACTTACATGAACAAAAGGTGCATCCGGTCAGCAAATTCCAGGTCCGCTAAGTGCTTGAAGTGCCTCAGTTCTAGCAACTAAAGTGTATTCCAAGATAAACTGAAAATAGTACAAATACTGCTAGATTTGAACCCCAAAGGAGACTCGTAATTATAAAACAGAATGGTAAATATAATCCATGCTCGACGTGATAGCAATTCAATGTGTTGTGAGTAGTGGAAATTTTCGCCTTTCTCTCCGTTCAACATTTTTATATTTTGTTTGAATTTTTTAATTTTATGGAAATCATAATATAATTTACTTTTATTTCCTATTCCAAAAATGAAATCAATAGTTTTATAGAATCGCTGACTCAGGAACGTTATATCTTTGTTTTTGCTTAACATCAATGCCATCAAGCGGCTGACACAATAAATCAGAACACTTTTTTTAATAAAAATCATTGTAGAGAATAACCGATTATAAATCAAATAAAAAAATACCAATTTTGATGACTGCTATGTAAATTCTTGCATTAAGATTTTATGATATTCTGAGGTGAAGGTGCATTTACATAATGGAATTTTTATATTATTTATTTAAAACATAACATAAATATCTTACAAATTTTTATGAAATCCATGGAATAAGAACAATGTATGTTCACAAGCCCAATTTTGGTTTGTTTCCAAAGATTACAATCAATGTTACATAAATTAAAATTTCAATACAGGTCTTAATAGATTGAGCTTTTAATAATCTTTTTAAAACTACTACTCTAAAAACATTAAATATATATATAATATTACAAAATGTCTAAAAATGTAATCTATGTCTGGTAACCATGGACTTTTATGTGCGTAATAATCAAATTAAAAATCTTAGTTGACAATGACCTACTGAATCTCACAGGCATAAAAATAATTTTTAAATAAAAATTATTAAATATTAATTGAATGGTTAGTTAATTCAAAGATCAAGACATTTAAGTATTAAAATGATAGGTAAAACATTCCTGAACTTTTAATTAGCAACTCTGTCCCTCCACCACCATTATTATGCTAAACTGCATAATGAAACCAGAAATACTAAATAAAAATATATCTAATTTCAAAATATTTAGCTTCTACTTAAAAATTCTATCACTAAATCAAATGAGATGTTATTTATACATTTTCAAATAAAATTAAAATCATGAATCAGGTTACCCACCCCCCATAAACAATAAATGTGCAGTTTTGGATGTTAAATTGAATTGAATTATATATAATTAAAAAAAATTTTTTTAATATTTTAAACTATACATACATAAGAGATGAATGTATATGTATATACATACACATCCATACATTTTTTAAGGTGCAAACTTATCTAAATAGAAAACTTACTTTTGATGATGTTCCAAGTAAGCCAAATGGTAATAAATTATCACATTTACTGAAATTATTGAAAAACAGCCAGCCAAATCATAAATTGGTTAGTTTATAACAATATTGCTTCAAATTGTGACACTTATTAAAACTTATACCTGGAAATTAGAAGAAAAGAAAAAATGATAAAATCAGTAAAAGTGAAGAATATTTTCCCAAGATGTATAAGATCTAGAAAAGCTTGTGATTTACAGACTAATTCAGGGTTCGAAATAATGTATTTAATACAAAATGAATAATCATGCATAAAGAAAAAGAAAATAGCATATGCAAACCAGATAAAAATAAATGTGTATGAAAAAATTTAAATTTTACTCTATAAATTTGGAAACAATTAGAAAAAAAAAATTTCAATATTTATTTCGAACTCTTGCCTTTTTTTAAAATTTACAAATGTTAAGCTTGCAAGCATTTAAACATTAAAAAAAGATTTCCCAAATTCCTGCCATATTTATGATTATTAATTTTTACTAAAAAATAAAATTCACTTTCATAATACAAAAATATTTTATTTTATGAATATTAATAATTTTTTCTAAAAGAATGTTTAATTGCTGAGATTTCAAAAGCAAAGATATACAAACTAATTATTTAAACACTAACTCCCATGGCTTCACTCACATTAGTAAAAAATTACCAATTTTTTTTAAACAAGTACAATAATGCAAAAGTCCATAGCCTAGCAATCAAACTTTTTAAATTTGTATATAAGGATAAAGGAAAAAATAAATAATAAATTACCAGTAATTTTAATTTAAATATTCCCAAATTATGTGCTTTAGAGCTTATTTATCCTGATTGTTTACTGCAAACTATAATCTTCACTGAAATATTTGAATTATACCCATTATTGACACTCATTTTTATTTGAATATAATTCTTTTGCACACATATTTGTTAAGCAGAATGCTATTACAATAACAATCAGTACACTACAATATTTTAAATAATCCTTCAAATATATTTTTATTAGTCTTAAAAATATAAATTTGAATGTTTGTTTGTTACTGTCCTTATCTTCTTAGTACACAATTTTTTCCCAGTGAAATAATACATTAATAATTTTTGAATTTACTAGAAAATATTACTTTTAGATGAAAGAAAAATTCCCTAGAAGCCAGTATTAGTACAAACTTACAAATTTTGCACAAGCAACTTTCCTCACATTAGTAGTAAATTCCTATTTTTTTTTTTTTTTCAAACAAGTACCAAAGCAAAAATTCATAGCCTATGCAATTCTCAAAAAAAAAAAAAAAAAAGAAAGAAAATCATGCACGATAATAAAAAACGTTGCAATATTTATTGAGTTATTAAATAATAAACAAGCAATCATTCAGACTCATATCAAATCAGAAATAACTATTTGATAAAACAATGCTGCATTGAGGATGATGGCTGGAGTGTGTACATTCAGTCTACGATAGAAATATGAAATAAAAAGATTAATCCTATTTAAAAATTTAATTTATCACAGGAAGTGGGGCACATTTTTTACCCTGATTTAAATTAATACAAAAATGCTATTATTTATATTTACAACATTCTTCAATTATTCTTAATGGCAAATGTATTTGTAAATAGAACATAAAAAAAATGAAGTTGACAAGAATTCATAATTAAATTGAATAGTTGCATTCATTGATGGTACTTCTCAAGATAATCAAAACTCATCAGATATTGAACTTCTAGAAAAATTTTTGTTTAAAAGTATAAAGATTTTATCATCAATATGAAAAAAAACTAGTTTAATTAAGATGTAAGCTTTTCTGCTATAAATGAAAATTTTCTTATAATTATTCTATTAATTCCTAAATGAATTTCATCTTATTTCATATTTTTCTTGAAAAATTTTTTTAAAATTTTAACCAAATTTTCAAATATAACTTTCAGGATATCAACACACATATGTTAAATACTAACAACTTAATGTATCTTAAAGCAACAGCATATATCAAAAAATTCGTTTTTGTGCTACTTCAATTTTCTATTCATAAAAAAAAAAGTTTTAAGAACAAGTTATATCAAAATATTTAAGATTTTTTTCAATATGTTTAAAGAAATCATATCAATTTGTTTACAAACAAACAATTTAAAATATTGCATTATGCTGATTATGTAATCACATATATATTTTAACTATTTAAAAAAAAAAAAAAAGAAAATTCGTTTAATGAGAAAACAATGCTTTCAAAAAATACTAAGATGTATCTTAAAACAATAAGGTACTTTGGTACTAGAGCTGCGACATAGGGGAGGAGATAGGTCTTTTCACACCCACCATAAATGTGTAATGTCACAATGTCAAATTAAAAGAAAATAATTCCTGCGAATATACGTGAAAACATAGTTTTATCAACACGATCTTTTTTTTTTTCACAATACTTGGACATTTTCAGACTCATTAATATGTATTGTTTCTTTGTGGTTTTGTTCCAATTTAATATGTATTTTTTTGGTTTAATTTATTTATAAAAAAATACGTTTATTAGCATTTCTGTTGAAAATCCCAACATACTCTGCAATCGAGTTCTACATTTTTGAAGAAAAATTTTTTAGTACAGAGATGTCCATTTTCTGTAATATTATTTTTTGTTTCAAGGCGACAATTCCTGCTAAATATATAAATATATTTAATGTGTTTTTATAAATATTTAAAAACCAAAATCATTTGTTTTGTTTAAGTAACAATTTTTTTGTGTAATGGCATTATTTCATTAAGATTACTTTTTTTTTTTGAATGTCCTTAAAAGTTGTTACTGTGGAAGTTGCACATATAGTTAATGTCTTTTTATAAATATTATTTAAAAACTAAAATCATTTACTGTTTATTTAATGCGTATTTAAATTATCAATTTTTTTGTGTAATGCTATCATTTCATTAAGATCACAAGTCACATTTTTTTTTTTTTGGATTTCAAATGTTCTTAAGTTGTTAGTGTCCAAGTCGTACATATTTTAATGCCTTGTTTAAAATTATATTGTTACGTTTATTTCTTTTTAGTCCTGAAACATGGAGCATGTATTACACCTACTGTGCCTGTTGACATTCGTATCAACCTCCCGACAACTTTGTAAATCTTGCCAAAATACTGTGGTCAAATCAAAAGATTACAAATTTATCAGCGGATTAATATGAATGTGAACAGGCGCAGGTCTAATACATGCTCAGTGTCGCAGCTCTAATATCAAAAGTAACAAACAGGGTAATAAAAATTAAATTTAGAAAAGTTTCGTTTTGTCTAATAGTTACTTACATCTTTATTATGAATATATATATATTGTAATCATATGTTTTGGCTCAATGATAGTAAGTTTTATTCAATGGTCCAGTATGTAAAATTTTAAATTTTAATTAGTAATAATTTATTAATCTATTGAAAATCAGTGTGTAAAAATCAGTTATAGATTAAAATACTTGTTGGGTTATAGATTTTCCAATTAAACAAAAGATCACTCATCAAGATCCTGAGTGATGACGATTTGGACTGCTAGTAATGCACTGGAAAACCTGATAGAGTGGATATTATCTTTTAAACATTTTATCACAAGTCCCAGTGGCAACTATTTCAAATATTTTAATAGTATTAAACCAATTTGGAAGTATGAAAATATTTAACACATTATTATTATTAAACAGTAATTAAAAATAAACAACAAAATCAATTTATAATTCTTCTAAATTTTCTTTATAAACAATCTTTAAATATATTACATTTTAATTTAAATTGAAATGTAACAGTCTAAATTTTTTTTCACTAGAGGGATAAAAATATTAATTTATTCACATTTTACAGTCATTGGCTCATTTAGGACAAAACATGCATTGTAACACAAGGAATAAATACTATAACAAGTTTGTAGGAGGGGACTATTAAGAAAATAATCGGAATAAGAAGACATCAATTCTATACGTATAAAAAAAATAATAATAAAGTCAAAAAAAAAACTGAAAAGTAATAACTTTGGGAAAATTTGAACAAAACTTCTAGATTATGTGAAATTAAATAGGATGGAGTAGAAACTTTATAACTGTATTATTTCAACACTGTTTTCATCGATCTTATGATTTCTAATATGCCTACTGGAAAAGCTAGAATGACCGCTATCTGGATAATTATTTGCCTCAACATATATTGTTTCAAACGAAGAACAATTCCAGAAAACGTAAGCCATTACTTTTATG
The DNA here is from genome assembly GCA_028023455.1 of Epiperipatus broadwayi. Lineage (NCBI taxonomy): Eukaryota > Metazoa > Onychophora > Udeonychophora > Euonychophora > Peripatidae > Epiperipatus > Epiperipatus broadwayi. The sequence continues at coordinate 11,578,363 of JAQFVV010006219.1, read as the reverse complement.
TTATTTATACTAGTCAATTTTTAGATTTAAAAATAACATGGAAATTTAGACTGAAAAGAAAAAGATTAGTGTTTTGATTTTTGCACCGCTCTTAAACATAAAACAGAAAAATACGTTTGTTTATAAATTATCAACTCAATAAAAATAATTCGAAATGATTTTGAAGAAAAGTTCAAGAGATATAGTAAACAAACCAAAAAGTCATTTTTAAATCATATAAAATTTATTCAATTTAAAAAGAAAAATGCATGAGTTTATGTCCTATTCTTCTTGGGAAAGAAAACTCGTCTGCCAGGTTGCTTTAGCGCCAATTTGCTTCATTATAGAAAATGGAAAGTTACAGATTAATTAACAATGCCTAGAATATCGTGTTTACAATTGAATAAATTCTTCTTAGTATAACTAAACACATCTTAATTTGATGATAGAAATGAAGTGAAATAAGTATTTATTTATTTTTTTATCTTTATTGTATAACTTGCAAAGTAATATTTTAAACTTTTAAAATCGCCCAGATCATTTAAAATTATGAGATATCTTCGCAGATGGGAAAACAAAATAAACAAATCAATAAATAATTTTAAACCTATTTTAATTGTTTTACACTCGAAAATGTTTAAATATTGTCTCACTATGCTGACATTGATAAATAAATCAATAAAAGATTTTAAAAGAATGCGTTTGTAGATCGTAATAAATCTATTTTAGTGGTATTGCCTTTGGAAAAGTGTTTAAATATTGTCTCACTATGCTGACATCGATAATAATAATCAAAATATATATGCATTACTTAGGAATATTTGCTTATAATATCCATTTTCTTGTCATTTTTGCTCATAAGGATGGATCAAACTTTGACTAATAAGATAAATCTAATGGGAGAAAATGTTCATTTATTTTTGTTATTGCTATGTTTAACATTGTAATATGTTTTTTTTTCTTTCATGTATTATTCAGGATTATATTTTTATATATAATATCATGGTATAAAATATATTTAATAAGGATGTAGAGATGTATAAAGATATATACATTTATTACACATATTTTTGCTATTTTCCCAATTAAATATCGTTTATCTGGGAAGAGAGAGAAATATTTATCTCTCGCACTGCTAAAACAGATGTTAATATTATATTGAAGGGTGAACAAACAGACCCAAACTTATCAAAATTATACACATAATGACACAATTGTTCTATCATATGAAACAATTTAATAAGCATTTTTCATTTCTTAATTTTGCCTATGAATGAACATGTCCACTTTAAATACAAAATGTAGGTTGATCATTGTTTATGTGTGGATGGCTTGCTATAACAAAAGTATAATTATTTTAAAATAATTAATGGTCATTTTACTTATATGTTGGCGGTTTGTTTATAAACACATTAATAGTTTCTGCATTGTGAAATGGAATATTTGTTTCCACTTATTATTATTGTTGTTTTACCTTGTTATTGTATTGATAAAGAGTTGTGACAGATTTTAGCTGATAAGTATGTGCCCATATAATGGCATCAAATAGAATATTAATATTGTGCATGGGCTGATGGAAAATCACCCATTGCTGATTAAATGAGAGGATGATATTGTCGAGGCTGATTAATAGTAGTGCTTAGTTAGCATAGTTAATCCTACATGAGGATGGTATCTATGGTCTGAATTCTATTTCCCTGTGATGAGGCTAAGCCCACACGTTATACTTATGGAAAGGTATTAGAATTGGCCATATTATTACACAATTAACATGTTGTTTTGTAGAGCCTCCCTTTATTGTTAGATCCCTCATGAGGTTATATAGTTAGTTTTCCGTGTATGGTGAAGTTTAGTATTTCAAAATCAAATAGCAAGGATAAGATAAAGTTAGAGTAAGGGACACTGGTCTATCTAGTGTTTGTCTAATTGGAAGTGTCTTTATGATGTTGTAGGATCTTCGTCAGTTTATAAACAGACCAACCAAAAAAAAAAACTAGTGTTTGTAGAACTATATAAAAGAGCAAGGGATATACATAGATAATGTGGATTTGTCTTCAAGTAGTGATTCGCCGATGGATCGGTAAGATCCGTTAACTATTAAATGATTAGGTTGTGGACATAGGCAATGTTTTGTCATCATGTGTGCATTTAACTTATGTCTGTCCCACATCAATACAATGAATCTTTTTATAGTAAATGATAATTAATTAATTGTGCTGCATATGATAATTGCCCTTATCATATTCGAATAAATCAAATAGCTACAGTTTAATATACTAAATTATAACTTAAAGAGTTTTTACATTTAATAAGGTGTGTATATTCCAAAGACCTAAATACGTTTTATAATTTAAATGCTAAATTGGCTTAAATAAGGTAACTACCTTATTCTATAAGATAGAATAATAATAGAAATATAGCCAATAATAATAGTGATACCATATCACTATATTAGTTTGTCATTACTTACTACGTGTATAGTTAATGGGATACCAATTAATCTCCATCCTAATGGATGTCTTATTTCATGCAATACATCTGAAATAGTTGTAAATAATGTAAATAAATCTTGTGTTAAAAATTTATTTAGTTTTCAGTGGTCTTATTGCTAATCAACACACCCACACATTATTATTGTTATTGACATATCCTATGATTATATGGAAATCGTCATCGATCAATAGTGTATAAGTCTTATATGTTGGTATATCAGAATAATTTTGTTAAGCTCTATTTTTGTAACTACAAGTTTATTGAAAGTAACATCACATTATATATGACTTGCTTTTTTAATTAAGCCCTATAATTTAAGAGTATTCTAAGGCATCATTACTTGATAATCAAAATACTGGTAACCTAGAGTGTATTATTTTAAGTGGTATACTAAAAGATTAAACATTTAATATTGGTTTAATCCATTTATTTGAACCCGCAGATCTGTCATTCACTGATCTTGATCACATTGTTAATATTTATTTGAGAAACGGAAGTTAGTAAATTATTGTGTTTTGCTATTGAAAAATTATTCCTATTTCTTGAAGCTTAAAGTTTATAAAGTTTCTTTGAAATTAATAAATATTGTATGTTAATTCGATTTGGTATTAAGAGCTGTTTTGTGTGTTATATAACTTTAAAGTATAAATTGCTTCTTTTGTCTGAAATGTATAGCTTGTTTTGATTTTACGGTGAATATTCTGGTTTTGTTAAGCTTGGAATCCGTATTTGATTTAGTTGTCTCATTATCATTTAATTCAATAACAAATTTAGAGTTCTTGACATCATCTTTCATCATCATCATTCTTATCATCTGTCATTTCAATTTTTCTTTATTCTTCTTTCATCCTAATTCATTATCCTAATTAACTCACCATTCATTAGCTCTTATTCCATTATCATCTTATAACTTATTCTACCATCATCTTAATCATTCATTATTCTGATACATCTTCATTCTTTTCTCTTCATTCTCACTCATTTCAGTTTATTTAATTATTACTTATTTTCATCATCCATTTAGTCATCTATATCCTAATTTATTTATTGCCTAATTTATATTTTTAATTTCATATTCATTCCATCTATCTAATTATTTATTTATTGGTTTGACAAATATTAAGTTTATTTCATAGCCTTTTGTTTGTGGATTTTGAAGCTAGTTTGACCAGAAGTTATTAATCACCTTGTAATCTTTAAGTTTATAGTATCATGCGAGCTTAGTCAATAAAGAAATGTCTCTTTAGTTTAACATTTATTTTAGGTTTATGTTCTAGATTGATTAGATTAGTTGTAGCTAGGAAGGTTGCAGAGGAAGATATGGTTCCCAAATGCGGAATTTGATTAGCTAGATGAGTAGACAGGTTACAGGGGAGAATATGTCAACCTAAAACATGAGTAGATTGATTAGACAGTTGCTGAAAGTGGGTTACAATATATTCTTTCTAAAAATAGGTTATGGTAACCAGGCAATGCCCTTTATGGTTTAATGCAGCGATAGTCAAGAATAAAATCCTCGATCAATTCCAGGTGCTCAAGCATATGAAATCTAGAGTAACAAAAGTGATTGTTATTATTATTAACCAGACAATATATTATAGCAAAATAATATTTAATCAGTGGATAGTATGCACATATTCTTTTAATAATTTTATTCTAATATCTCAATATTTAATGCTATATGAAAAATCTTAAAATGGCAATTGAATCATTAAGGCCAAATAGTTAATATTATTATAATTTCAAATGAATTTGTGCTTTTCAGGAAAATGATCTAATATGCATATATATGGAAATCCAAATTTATCACTATTTCAAAATGCATACCAAGAAAAATAAAACAAAAAATTAGACCATAAAAACAATAATTCAATATGTAATATATTATTCTAAATACATGTATCATGTTCACTTTTATAATTGCTAATACTTCCTTTTCCCCCCTTTAATTCTCTAATTAAGACTTCTTTTAAAACCATAAAACATCATTATTTTTATAATGCAATAAAAAAAATTTCAATATTTTATTTTAAAAAAATTCTAAAAAAAAATCACAATTTATACTTAAGACATATGGTTTTCCTTTCTTTAACAAGATTATTTTTTATTCAAAAAAAAATCTATATTGTAATTTTTAATATTATATATTATTCTTCAATATTTTTGAATAGAAAAAAATTGAAACAAAATTTATATTAAATACATCATGGATAACAGTTTCATATAAAAATAAAAAAAAATATTCACACTTGTGTCAATATATTTGATTAAATAATTACAATATTATGAAGTTATAAAGATTTAATCTTAGAAGAATGCTGAATTGTTCCATGACTTCAAATCACATAAAAAGTTACAACAGCAAAAAAAAAAAATTATTGTAATTCTAAAATTCTTCTTTGGTCTCTTTAAGATGTTCTGCAGAAGTCTTAAATGTCACATAATTAATTACAATACATCCTTCACAATGAATAGCCCTATTATTTAGGAATTCATTTATCAATTTCTGACTGCATAAGAGAAAAAGGGTACTTACATAGTTTGCCTGCCAGAAAGCTCCCCTTCCCCCAATTTTATTTTGAATTATCCATTTTCTAAACAATACGGTTGATTCTAAGTTATTGTATTCAATATTTGTTTTTTTTTTAATTTATTAAAATGATAAAGAAATACAAAAATTTCAATGGGATGTAATTAAAAACTTTTTAAATGTAAATACAGTCAAGAAAATAAAAATAAAACATGATTAAGCAAACTATAACTAAGATGCGGACAGACATCACTTTTACTATTCCATAATTTTGAAAATATTCCACTGAACACACAAAAATCCAAAGGGTTGCAATTAAATTTTTTTTTTAAATGCAAATTCACTACACCTGCTGCATTGTGATGGTCCATATTCCCTTAAGGAATGAAGTCTTGAAGTAGGATGCCATAAAAAATTAATCCACGATTGTATCTATTACAAATATGATAATTTAATATTTAAACATTCAATACAGATGCAACAGACCAGTTCATTCAATATTCACCTCTCTTTACTATTCCGTTATGCTCAGTATTTGAACTTGGGTTAATTTTACACTAATTCTCTTCAGGGATCAGCAAAGTTCGATAGATTCTCAAAATTCATTCCAACCAGGTTATCATGATGTTAAGTCAGGATATGTATAAACATTACATAATCACCATTTCTTATGCTTGCTTATAACTATTATTAAAACAGGCAAAACTCTCCGTATAAGCCAGGGTAGTCAATGGATGCCAGAAGGCTTGTGCATAAAATCCCCATTTAGTGCCTACTCATCCATAATTTCTGGCTTGTGGCCTTCATCAGTGAGGAGCCTTGGATTTGAGAGCACTGCACCTAGATCTTAAGATCTAATGCAACCCTCCAACATCCACCTTTTATCTCTATAAAATTTATAAATCTTAAATTGGAAAACGCAATAATATTTTCAATCCAAGCTCATTAGCTTATATACTCATATAGGTCTGAACTCAGTACAGTATGTATACATTTTGATGTCTTTGATTCTTTAATAACCAGAGTCACCATTATCCTATTAGGCAGGATTGGTTTTAAGCCAATAGACATCACATGATCACCATTTCTTATGCTTGCTTATAACTTATTAAAGAAGGCAAAACTCTCCATACAGTATTGCCACTCAGTGCAAACCAGACTTTGGCTTGCTCTGAGTGGCAAAACTCTGGCTTGCATTAAGTGCCAATATTGTATGGAGAGTTTTGCTTGTTTTATTAACAGTTATAAGCATAAGAAATGGTGATCATGTGATGTCTATTTGCTTAAAACCAATCCTGCCTAATAGTATAGTGGTGACTGGTTATTAAAAAACCAAAGATACCAAAATGTATAGATACTGAACTGATTTCAGACCTATATGACTATATAAGCTAATGAGCTTAGATTGAAAATACTGTTTTCAATTTAAGACTCATAGTTTTGTAGTTAAGTAGAGATAAAAGGTGGCTGCTGGAGGGTTGCATTAGATCCTAAGATCTAGGTGCAGTGCTCTCAGATCCAAGGCTCCTCACTGATAAAGGCCACAAGCCAGAAACTAGTCTGAGAATATTGGATGAGTAGTCACTAGATGGGGATTTTATGCACAAGCTTTCTGGCATCCATTGATTACTCTGGTTTGCAAAAATGTATGGAGAGTTTTGCCTGTTTTGATATGTATACATGGGCATGTGTTCAATTTTATTTTATTATGAAAATAAAATAAATAATTTAAATAAATCAGGGACCTTAAATTTTAAAATAAATTTAATATTTATTAATTGAAAACAATTTAAATTTATCTTTGTATAACAAAATTTTTGATTATAAGTGTTTAAATACATTTCTACTATATTAGTATATACATTTTAAAATTATACTTTCCCATAGTAGATATGTATCGTAGCACAAACAATATTTAATAGATTGCAAAAATAAATAACATTTTATAATTTCAAAGATTATGACAAGACTAGCTAACTAAATTTAAATTAAGCAATCTAAGTATAAATGAAGACTTTCGTAATATTGAATCCTTTTGAGGAAATTCCATTTTTATAAAACCTCCCATCTATGTATGATCCCTATTGTTGAAAGAAAAAAACCTTTCATCCAAGGATATTAGTCATTTATATCGAATAATAAACAAATAATAAATTAATTAATTTATTAAATTCATTCACTTACGACATGAGAGAATTCTTATGAAGAACAATAAAATCTTACCTTCATATTAAGTTTACTTATTAACCTGGTCAAGTCGCTACATAAGGAAGACCTAAATTTTATTAAATAAAAAAAAAAAATTTAACCCAATGATTTTTTCTCATTTTTCATGTAATGATTTTCCAAAATGGATTATTCCAAAGTAGGCAGGTTTTAAAGGCAAAGAAAATAAAATTAAATATTTATAGATGTTGATATGCAAAGATAATATGATGTATTTAAAGTTTATAGTATTGTCCCATTCATTTTCCAAAATTTAAGTAGCAATGTTCATTAAGAATATGGTTCTTTTATTTCCGGTCATCAAACATCAGTGAGGCAATCAGTATACTCCGTTGTTCCAGCAATATTCCTCTCTCATGACATTGACATCCCTTTCCTTAAATTATTTCGCTCTAAACCGAAGTTGGATATTGAATTACATAGATGATATACATATATATTTTAGGCATTTCAGTAGGAATGAATAATTATACTGCTTTAGGTTAGAACAATAGCATTTGTTCCTATGGCAAAATGTCTACTCATAATGCATTCTCTATAACTTTAAATTTTCTTAAAATAAATTTATTTAAATGTGTTTGATATTTTATCTTCCTTGCAATTCAAGTTTAGAATAATATCGTTAAGAATTTCTCTAATTAATATATTAAAGATAATTTCGCTTTTGAAATTATTCTTGACTATATTCAAGAGTAATTTATTTACTCTTTGCTTGAGTGTTATTAGACTTCTCTGCTAACAAAGATTTTATAAATAAGGAAAATTTGTCCAAACTATTGATTCATCTTTGTGACTAGTTCATTTTTGATGAAACTGATTTGGAAATTAGTTGATTTAGTTTTTATAGTGGAATCGACTTCCAGTAATTAGCATGTGTTAAATTATTATTTTATTTCATGATTTTGTATTCGTTTATTGTTGAATGCATAATTAATAATTGTGTAATTGAGTTCTAATTTTATTTCCTTTGCGTTTAGTTGCTAAGATACAACTTGACCTTAGGTTATCTCTAAGTTTTAAGTCTTGATCAGTGATATTTGTTAAAATAATTATACATATATATGATGATTGAAATTAATTATTTTAATTTTTGATTTCATTAAAATAACTATTTGATTTGACTTTTGTTATTAACATTTTATAATATAATGTTTAAGTTATATCAGTGTGCATATGGGTGTTTTAACTTAAAAGGATAACATTTACTGTTTATTAATTAAAATTATATTTTTATATTTATAGTTTGATATTGCACATAAACAACTGAGCTTAATAAGATTGTAAGTTACTCTTATAACATTGATGACATAAAAATTACACAGGTGAAAAATTGCTTTTTCATCAAAAACTGCTATTTAAACAGAGGTACATAACCTTTTAATGAGTCTAAATGCAAATCCATAAAAAATTTGATTCAACAAAGCCAAAATATGAATCTTTATGGCAAAAAAGTACATTTATTCCAATTATGATTATTTTCATATTGATCATACTGGGTGATGTTACCACTTTATTGTGTTCTTGCTTTCAGACCAATTGCAAACTTAAAAAAGAGGCACTTCCCACAAACTTATTCAATCATGTAGACATCACATATATTGGAAAATTTCTTGACAAATCATAAATTAAGATTTTTAGTGTGTTCATGAATGGTATCAATAGCATTCTTCATAAGATTGCTTTTTGAAACTTAATTTTTTACGAGTATACAAATGGCTTATTGCTAAAAAAAATATTTACCTCCACAACTTAAGTAAATAATTTTTGAGGAAAATAAAACAATATTTTCCAGACTGATACTCCTTAGATTTATTGCTATCTTATGGATGTTACCTATTGAATCTAGTTTAAATCTCTACACATATCACTTTCAAGTCTGCTTTCTAATTATGTGTGTTCCATGGTTTAATGTAACTTATCAACAGTATGATTTTTACAGCTTCCAAATATACTCATATTTTTGGATTTCATTACTGGTGGATTTATTGCCATCAATTTTTTTTTTGTTTTACTTTTAGCACTGCTTGTCTATTAACTTTGTTTTATTTTATTATGGAATTCTGTTTGTCCTAGTTACTAATTTAATTTCTACAAGAATGTTTATATACATCATACTTAAAAATATTTATTTTTCAATCAGTTTATTTGCTAAATATATTGTTTTCAGATTTGTTGTATAAGTAAATTATATTATTTTCATCATTTCAAATGTATAACTACTTTCATATTCTTTTTTTCCAAAAAATGTTAAAAACATATCACTCATCTTTTTCTTCAATAGAAATACAGTATACGTGCAATTAGCATTAATTTTGTAAGACTTAAAAATCACTTAAATTTATATTTGGCTCAACATATCTTATTCAAATCTTCTCTAAATGTGTTTTCAAGAAAAAACTAATTAGTATGCTATTTTAATTAAAACCTATTGCAGTATCAATCTAATTCCTATAAAATTAAATAATATCACATTACCTCCTCCTCTTATGCTTGTGTAACTTGTTAAAACAGGCAAAACTCACCATATATATTGCCACACACAGCATCCATTGATTTCTCTAGCTTGCTGTGTGTGGCAATATATATGGTGAGTTTTGCTTGTTTTAAAATTAAATAAGCGTTGTGTTTATAAAATACTTTTTGTGGAATTCGATGTTAACAAAACTTATTTTTCAATAAATATGTAAAAAAGTTAGTTAGAAAATGAATTTCCAGTTTAAAAAGTTACTACAATCCACAATGCAATATTAACTACTATTGTTATTATCTGCAGATCTAAAATGATAATCGACTAAAACTTTTTGGATTACTGTTACCAATCCCATAATCATTGCCTATCACTGAGACTTATCTTAAGCATTAGTCGTAAGCTGCATGAAAAATCTAGATTCTACCTCAAGCATAAATTAAATTGCATTTCAAAAGTTTACACACAGATATATTGTTAAACAGACAAAAAGCTACATTAGTTCTTCAAGTACCACTATCATGTGAACTATAACTCGAGAAAGTTAAATCAGCAAGTATTTCATAAAATTACCATAATGCTAATAGTAAAATTATTTTGTGAAGAATTTTCAATATCTTCAAAAACATATGTATAGAGTGATGTTATATATCTATTCAGCATTTTTCTGATTTATATTTGCAATTTTGTTTGACAAATATATTTAACAGACAATATGCACTTGTTAAATATTTTTTCTTTTGAAAATATGTATTTAAATCAACACATCTTTCACGTTGCTAACTAAATTATTCCATTGTATATTTCAACAATAAAATTGTTCTCTAAAGAAATAGTTGAAAAATAGTCTATTACACTTTGCTTATGTTGTTTAAAAAATATTTATATATTGAGTTATCATTTCAAAAGTTATTTCATATGAATATTGCCATTTATTATTAAAACTAATTTTTTTAACCCAATATTTTCTCTATATTTATGACACTGATTTTCTCTCATATTTTTACTGATGCAATTCAGTAATCTGAAATCTAACATTAATAACATACACGTTTAAACTCTTTTATTCAAGGTACTTGTATCATAAAACTCATAAGAAGCATTGTTTCTATAACATCTGGTTTAAGTTTTTTAAGAAGTTGATCAAGCATTAGTCATATTTTGTTAGATTTAAAAAAACAATTAGGTATAGAATGAATATTTTTGTAGTGTAATTTAAGGTACACCACTCAGTATACTGAAAATCATTTTTAGATTATCTCTAGTCTAATAAAAATTATTAATTAGGCGAATAATCTGGCTAAACTCATTTTCATTTGTTACATAAATTGACAATAAGTATAAGCTTAATAATTTGACCATATTTTAGTTTAAATAAAAAACTATCCACTATCATGACATATCTTTTGATTCTATTGTAATATATTATTTTCATATCAAGAAAGCCAAGTAAAAATCAGCTAAACTTTTTCTAGTACTTGTTTTTTAAAAATATCAGTCTAATTTATTTCTAACAAAGGCATAAATAAACACAAAACAATTGAAGAAAATAGAGCATCTAGTCAATTCAATGTTTCTAGATTCAGCTCAAATTTCTTTGATCTCCAGAACAAGTGATTCTATAATAATAAAAAACTAATCTTTCAACTTTTATAAATCAGAATCCATAAATCCCACCTCTCTAGTTTTTTTTTTTTACAATAAGTTAAATAAACTATATTTTCTAAAGAAAAAATACTATATTTATTAAATGATTAATTATTTGCCAACAAGTCATCTTTTGTTACTAATACATGTCCATCCATCAACTAATTATCTTCAAAAACTTTTCAATGAAAAAATGTAATCAAATATAAAGTAGAATTTTTTTTTTTTCAATATTTATCAAACTTAAAAGAACTATTTTCATGCTAATAATTTGTATAATTTGATTTATCACCATATATAAAAGACTATTTTTGTGCTGTAGTCTCAATTAAATCACATTAGCCTTAGCAGTAAAAACTTGGCTTCATTAATCTTAATTTTTCTATATCAATTTTAAATGAATTTTTACATTGCAACAGTGCTCCAGTGATTTTTAAAATTGGTTTATATTTTCATTCCTTTCAGACTTTTTCTAATATGCACCTTTTTCCAGAAATTTAATTTTTATACTTGTGACATATCATTTTCCCCCACATTTTGATACATCTAAACAAATTTAAGTCCTTTATATATTATGCAAGTTTTACTTTGTTTATTGAGAAATTTTTATAATTTTACATTTCAGTATTGCCTGGTATATACTATCTTAAATAATATTTTATTTATTTATCAAAACATTCATTTTTCATAATTTATCTTTTCATTTCTTTTTTAAAATTTTTTACAAGATTAATTTTTCAAATTTTTCTCAACAATGATTCATAAGCAAAGGTAAATATATTTGTCCACATTAAATCTGGTTATGAAATAGTTTTTGTATAAAATTTGATTTCAAATGTACGACCACTGCTTAAATTATGGCGACTTTCATAATATCCGGCTAACAGGTATTTGCGATTGTTGTACCCCTCCACTACATTAAATGTATTTTTGAGTCTTTATTAAATTTATTCGGGAATAATTGAAAATATATATATATTGTTCGTCGTGTAAAAAACTGCTATCATGAACTTAATCGGGTTAGTTTTTTGATCGATAAAAATTACAATAATGTTCAACTATAGATAAATCAACCACGTCACGTGATCAAAATCGCCATGAACATTTTCTCTCGATTTTATAAATCGTTTAACTTAGTTACAATTATTATTTCAAAAATTCACACCACTAATAATGTTTAATGTGACTATTCGTGGTTACAGTATAATTTCGACTGATTTAAGATATATTTTAATTATTATCTCTTGAATTTACAATTACTTACACTATTCAGATAGGCGATAGTTTAAATTACAATAGAAATTTTATATAATGAACAAAAAGTTTCATAAATAAAATGTTAAGCAAACAAATTATGGTTTTCAAATTTATTAATTTTTAAATAATAACCAAGTTTTTTTTTTCTTTTTGCCGCCCCACTCAATACTATAATTAATATAAGCCTAAAAAATGAACCTTTACATTCATCTTTAAAAAAAAAGGCATTCAATAATATATTTTTTTGGAATATATAAATTATAATTTTCGAAATTAGTTTTCAATTCTTAAAAAAAAAAAATAATGTAATAGTATTTTAGGATTTCAAATTTTTGGGCAATATCGACGCCATATTGAAAGCTTTTTTAAAAAAATGCTTGATGTTAAGAGAATATAATTAATTCTTAATAACACCTAAGTAATACTATTGGATAATTTTAACAGATTAAAAAAAATTCCAACAAAACTTACGTTTTTAGATCTAATTTTGTGGAGACTTTCCCACAAAAAATCCACGATTGATTATCTTTACCACGAAACGCCAAATTTTACCCTTTTGACGACAGAGTGAAATCCGCTTTCTTGAATAAATCTTAGACTACGATTGGCCGTTTTTTGTTTTTTTTTTTGTTTCAAATAAGTAATACTGTATTGAGATACAAACTTAATTTTTTTGTTTAAAAATTTGCGTTACTATCATATATACATATTTAATGAAATATAATCTGTAAAAGTATTATATATTTTAAAACAAGAATTGATTTTGATGATAATAAAAAAATAATTTTAGCCAATGAGAATGAAAGTATTATTTTTAACGATCTTGACTACAATGGCGATGAATCCCGCAGTTTTCAATTATTTGCGACTTCTTTCGTTGCGAATGGTTAAATCTGTAAATATTTCATTTGATCCGTTTCATGAAAAAGTGACTTCTGCAAGGTATGTTATTTATAAATATCATTCACGCTTTTAAGTTTATATGCTAGCTACTTAGTCCTGGAGCAAATTAGAAAATATGTTACATAGCAACAGCTAATTTAAGTAGGACTTGTAATTCAAAAGGCGAACATGAATGCTTTTTTAATCGATTCAAATTAAAAGTTCCACTTTCAAATTTATTGCTTCGTAATTTCTCATTCATAAAGTTGTTTATAAAAAGTTTTAAAAATCACTATCATAAAAATCGAAAATAATATTGGATCAAGTGCCCATCCTGGCTTAATACCACTTTTCATTTCACATGCCTCAGATTTTTCCCCCTATGTAATAATTCTGCCTCATCCACCATCTAGAAGTGTATAATATTTAATAAACTTTTATGGACAAACAAATAATGTCAAAGGATTTTACTAAAATGCTTTGCAAGGAAAAACTATGGCTATAGGGATTGTTGTTGCTCTAAAGCCAAGTTGAATCTGATGATATTTTACCTCTGATTGGAACCAATCTATTCCACAAAATTCTTGAAAGTATCGTTATTGTGGTGGATAATTATGGTAGTCTATGGTAATTGCTAGATTTTTATCTATTTCCATTATTTTTAAAAAATTAAAACAGCATCATTCTTAAGATCAGCCAGTATAACTTCATGCGTCCATGTATTCCTAAACAATGTTTAGAAGCTAACATATAACCACCATATAAAACTTTCTATAGATATTTCATCAGGACCTGTAGCCTTTAAACATAACATGATCACCATCCACAAGCTAGAAACTAGTCTGGGCTTATTGGATGAGTAGGCACTAAATAGGGATTTTATGCACAAACCTTTAGCATCCATTGATTTGCTATGGGTTGCACCGGTTTACTACTGTATGGAGAGATTGTTACTAGTTATGATTTATTGATATCTAATACAGAGCAATTATTTCAAAAGTACATTTCATAAAGGAGCATAATAGGTTATGAGAAGTTTTAATTAATATTATCATTCATTGACAATTATAATGAAGAGTCAGGTTATAAATAGTCATTGAAAGAAAGATTTATTTGAGAAGGAAGATAATGTTTTGAGGCCTAAGTTGGGAAATACATGTTTATTGATCGCCATTGAAAGAAAGTAAAGTTTTTCTTTTTTTTGTATAAAGGGTATTGAAGAGTAAGAGAGGAAACATAAACTTAAATATAGAATAAGGGACTTGGAAAAATAAGGAATATGAATTCCATTTTTAATCCCACAATGCATATACGATGGTAGGCATGCTTTGTTTGAGTACTGTATTTGGTGATGTTTATTATTTGAAATGTTTAAATAAGACTAGAAAGGACATAACAGGTTTATGGTTATGTAGACAGTGTGTAAAGGTAATAGAAGTGGTTTCTAAAGAGAAAGTCATGAGAAATGGAGCAAAATGTAGCAAAGTATGTTTTTAGTGGAGTGACAAGAGATATGACTGAAAAAATAAATAGTACAATGGAGATGGTACTCCATTGGCAAAAGTAGATCTTTAAAATGGATAAGTGGACCACACGGGATAATGGATATAATACTATGGCTGTCTAATCACCATAACACCTGTAGACAGTATTTGACTACTGAATTGAATCGAATACGAATCAGTTATCTTTTGGAATTTTATAAAATTAATATCTAGATCTTGCATAGATCTTATCTAAGAATTTAAGTTAAAAGTTTCCCCGGTGGCCATTATCTCTTCAGTAAGATATATCAATAAACTTTTACGGAAAAAGTATATTTATGAGTGTCAGATGGTAACTGACCTCAAGCGCCAATGTCACTAGTGCAGCGAGAATTATACTTTTTTTATAACTTTTAATGATCCTACTTACACTATCTCTAATGAAGTGCCCGACTCTAACTAGCTCGTCCTCAGGGTTGGGAGGGAAATCTATCGGATGAATGGAGGTATATGGGGAAATCTGTGTATTTGAAAGATCTCTTTCTAAATCTCTTAAATCTGCTTGCATAATAATTTGCAATTAATTGTACTAAATTCCCTATCTTTAAATCTTTATTCCATTCATTAATTGCTCAAATTTATTTCTTAAACTTAAGGTTTGAGTTTAAAATCTATGTAATACGTACATGCATATCACGCGTATTTAACTAGTTTTGCAATATATCTTGGCATATAAATGATAAATCTATAGGTAATTTCAGTGTTAAGTATATAATTTTATTCTTATTTTATTTATTAAAACTCATATTCATAAGACCAAGAAAAAAATATAATTCTCATATCAGAATATAACAAAACAACAGCAAAAAAAAAGTTTTTACCAAATAACACATAAATGTTGAGTGGGACAAAAAAAATATACAGTTATAATACGCTACAACTCAAATTAGTAATTTAACCGTAAATAATCATTCAGAGGGTAACAATAGGCAATCTATCCCAACACACTCCTACAATAAAGCACTAGTGAACACTGCTTATAGTTCAGTTTTTGCACAGCACCGAACTTCAGCTGGTCACGATTGCCAACCTGGAAATCCAGTAGTGGTTTGCAGAGAGTGACACGATCTTAAAAGGAAGATAAAAGAGGCTTACTTTATCTCTAAAGATGGCGATGCCATAAATAGAAAAGACTCTTGCTACAAAATATCCAAGAAATGGAATGCGTAATCATTTCATTTGCATAAATTTACATCGCTATTAATCAATTTCTTATATTTTTACAAAATGGCTATGAATATGAGGGTTTTGACCCTTGAAATCGCTTAGCCATTTGATTAAATATATATATTATATTAAAATAAAAATAATATATACTTTATTTGTTTTTAGCTTTGTGTGCGTGTTAGCGCATTTTATATATATTTTGATTTATAATACAAAGTAAATCATATTACCTTGTGGACCCCGGGATTTTAATAATGATACATTCACTTACATATGTTTAGGTAGTTCTAAGTTCACAATCCATAAGAAATCGAGGTTTTATTTTATTTAAAAGAGATATCTGCTATTGGCGAAGTCCAGCTTTAGTGTCCATTTGTAGTATTAACTGGAAGGGAAACAAATAATAACGATGTCAATTAGTAAATCTTTCAATGGGAACTTGTTTGTCATATTAGATTTGATTTTTTTCCTTTAACTCTATGTATTTAGTATAGCATCTCAGTGAGATTCTTAGGTTTCTCATGCTGGCAGGTGGTAGATTGAATCAGCTTCGTACTTGTAGCAGATGGATGGTGATGATCCTTCACGTATCTGGTGTTACTCCAACATTACAAATGTCTATATTTTATAAGTTGATTCAAACCACATTTCTTCTGTAAGTTAGTTAATTCAAAAACTTTGATGTCCTTTATAATCACAAAAGCATAGCCATCCGAATTAATATATCAAAAAATATATATATAAATTAATCTCACTTTGTTCTCTCCTGCTCAGCCGTTCCAATTCAATTAATTTTTTCTTTTTTTTTTTTACTTTCTCAAAAAAAAAAGTTTATCAGCACTTCGATCTTTTTCTCCGGAATGCTTTTAACATTTTTTTTCTATTATTTTTGGTATTTTTGTCCACTGTACATTCATTAGAGTTTTCTCGGAATTTAAAGTAGTTAAGTATTGTATCAAATAACAAAGAATTGCCTAGAGATATATATAGCAAATTCTTTTCGTTACCCTCATTAAAGTAAGATATGATCAAAAAAAAATGTATAATTGAAACAATAAATAAATAAAAAAACCTAGATATTTGCGTATAACTGTATTTCTCAAATTTTTAATAACATATTTTTTAAAAAAATATTCTGAAATAAATAATTATACTTCTTTTATCCCTTTTTCTGTTTTTTTAAAAAAAAAAAGATTTCAACATCTATCTCCCTTACATGTATATATCTCACTCCTCATATATCATATTTAAATATATTGAAGACAATTTAAAGAATTATGTGTATCAAAGTCAGTTGGTAGATGCTATTTACTTCCCTTGTAACAAGGTTTGAACCTGTCTACTGTTACAGTAAGGAAGTTCAGAAGGTGGAAGAGAATATTATGGATGAAGTAGGGAAAGCGAATTATGAGACAGTATTGATAGGAGATTTGGTAATTAGAGAATGTTGAGATATAATTGCAAGGGAAAATAATAACAGGTATGTAAGAATATGTCTGCCTGGAGCTAGAATTAGGGATATTATAGATAAGGTAAAGAAGCAATGGAGTAGAGATGTGTATGTTATGGTAAGGATAATTTGTCAGAGCCATTGGAGAGAGTATTGGAGTACATAGAATTGATTAGTAATTTTAGTAAGATTAAAAGAAGTGGAAGAATAGTTGGATTATTACCAAAATTTGACAATAGGTATATGTTAGATAGGGTATGTTCTGTAAATGAGAGATTAAAAAAATAGTGTGAGAGAAATGATATTATGTTTGTGGATGTATGGGATTTTTTTTATAAGTAAGGGAAGTTATATAGTAAAAATGGATTGCATTTAGCAAAACAAGTAAGTGAAGTTTTAAGGAGTTTGTTTTATAAAGAATATAGTTTGGAAAACTTATAAAGGGGGGTAGGATTTTAAGTTGCAGTCTTACCAGGAAAAAGAATGGATGGGATGTAGAAATAAACAAAGCATAGCTGATTTAGTTAATGGATCTGTAAAATTGATAGTAAACAAATTATTTACAAATGTAATAGAGAAGAAATAATCAAAATAATTTATAAAAGAGTAGTTAGGAAAAAAGAAATTGTTAAAATTGGATATTTGAATATGCAAAAGGGTAGAAGATCATAAAAGTGGCTGAAATTAAACATAGCAGTTAAAAATGAATAGCCTGAGATACTAGCAGTAGTAGAAACACATTTAAGAGAAGAAGAACCTATACCGGAAGACTTGGTATGCAGGCTATAAATAGAAAAGAAAAAAGGAGCGGTGGTATAGGAGTTATGTCAAAAAAAATGTTTAAATATTGTTAAATGTCAAGAACATTTGTGGTTTGAAATAAGGTTAGGACAGACAAGAATGGATGGTGGCTATAATATTTATAGCCACTAGAGATAGTCAAACGATAATGGAGTGGAACAGTAGTATATATGAATGCCTAGTTAAGGATATGCAGAGTTTCAAAAAAGGGAGGAAAGAATAATAATTATAGGGGATAGGAATGGGTATATTGAAGAAATTGATGATATAGATAACAAGAATGGACAGCTTTTGAAGAATTTTTGTCAGAGAGTGAATTTCAGCATTAGGAATCTGTCAAATGTTTATGAATGACAATACATATGGTCTAGAAAACTATTAACAAGCTTTGAGAATATCCCCAACTCCAGACCGGTGCTAGTATATTCGAGCATTAGATTAAAAATACCAGGACAAGCGCAGCACTTTATCTAATGTATAACTATTAAGTAGAAAATCTGAAATTTTCAGACATCTATATATCTTCCAATCTAGCTATCTAACTTAAATAGCCATATGGGACTGAACTAAGTTTAGATACACCATATATTAATAGCTGGGTTTCTCCTGGTATTTTTAATCTAATGCTTGAATATTCTAGCACCTCACTGATGACGCCAGTAGCAGAAACCGGTTTGGGGTTGGGGATATTCTCAAAGCTTGTTAAAAGCTTATTTTGCGAGCTCAATATATAACATTTGTAAATACAAGCTTATTAAATTAGATCATGTGACATCTGACTTGATTTTTTTTTTTTTGTAATTTTACATAGTAGATTATGTATTAGAGAAACAGGGAATGAGTAAAGTATGGAAAATTAAAGGGTTTGATAATGAAGAGAGTATGTAATAGTGATCATAAATTTTTTTATAATGGAAATGGTTAGTAATGTGATGAAAAATAGTAATAAAAGTAGAAAGAATAGTGAAAGATGTGGATGGAGAATGAATTATAAGAATAAGTTAGAAGAATATAAAATAAAAGTTGAAGTAATCATGGAAGAGTTGGTTGGGAATGAATATAAGGACTGGTGTGGTGAAGTAGAAAAAGTCGCAAATAGGATTTTAGGTGAGAATATTCAGAAGAATAAAAGTAATAGAAAAGTGAGAGTTAGTAAAAGGGTTAAAGAGAGGGAAAAAGCATGCAGAGAGTATAAGTGTGTTATTAAGAACAAAGAAAGTGAAAAAGATGTTAATGTTAAATGGGAAAAGTATTTAAAAAAAAAGAAGTTGGCTAAAATAGATAATTGTAGAGAGAGAATGAAATTAAATAGTAAATTGTTAATATTAATAAAAGTGGAAGAGATGGGAGTAAAAACTTGGAAATACATTAAAAGAAGGAATATAGGAAAGAGAGAAATAGTATTACTAGATGATGAGGGAATAGAGTGTAACTCTAGAGAAGAATTAGAGACAATCTTAAACATGTATAGAAAAGATGTTAGATATGAAGGACAGACTGATCACAAACATAAAAGCATATAGTAATGATATTATTAGATTTACAGAAAATGAACTGAATGAGGCAGAGAAGAAATTGAAAAGTGGAAAGGCAAGAGGTTTAGAAGGATGGATAGTAGAAATGGTAATGAATTTAGCACATAGCGCAAAATTAAACTTATTATCATGTTTTAATAAGATGGCACAGAAGAAATATTTTCCAGATACTCCAAGACTAAGGCTACTATTTAAAGGGAAGAATCAGAATCATAGAAAGTTAAGCAATTATAGATCAATATCGGTAACGTCAGTGTTATATAAAGTTTTCACATATATGGTGGCTGGGAGAAATGCAAGGTTTTCAATCGGATAGGCATATAGGAAATAATTTATTTATAGTTACACAACTTATAGATATGAGTAGAAGTAAAGGTAGACAGTTATATATGGTTTTTGTAGATATATAGAAGCCATGATAGAGTAAATAGAAATTGATTATGGGTAACTGTATTTTTATATTGGACTATTTCCCTCATCTAATATGTGTGTTGAATGTCTTTAGAAAAGTTTAATTTTTAGTTAAATATTTCAAATGCATTCAACTGTTAGTAATATCACAGCAAACAGTTTAGTATATGCACCAACTGTTAGTAATATCACAGCAAACGGGTTAATATATGCACTAACTGTTAGTAATATCACAGCAAACAGTTGAATGCATTTGGAATATTTAACTAAAAATTAAACTTTTCTAAAGACATTCAACACACAG
This sequence comes from Epiperipatus broadwayi, assembly GCA_028023455.1. Classification (NCBI taxonomy): domain Eukaryota; kingdom Metazoa; phylum Onychophora; class Udeonychophora; order Euonychophora; family Peripatidae; genus Epiperipatus; species Epiperipatus broadwayi. The sequence continues at coordinate 11,557,670 of JAQFVV010006219.1, read as the reverse complement.
ATTATGGAAATAGTCCAATATAAAAATACAGCTAGAACACCATCATCACAAACCTTCAGAAAAACACTGATTATGGGTAAATTTGGGAATGGATGGGCATTAGTTGATCTTATTAAGAGATTGTATAAAAATAATTATTATATGTATCAATCAGGGAATATAGAATCAGTTAAAGTTAAAAATGGGTGTAGGACTAAGGCAAGGATGCTCTGTGTCACCTATTTTGTTTTTCTTGAATTTGAGAGAAATGGAAAGACTAGGAAGAGGGTTAGAGATACCATTAATAGATGGCAAGGGAGTATATACATTATCAGGACTTATTTGCGGATGATGTCTTCTTGTGCAGAGAAGGGAAGATATGGAAGTTATGCTGAGTATAAGCCCAAGGATGGGTAAGGAGATGGGGGATTAAATTTAGTGAAGAAAAATCGAAAAATAATGATGATTAATACTGGGCAAAGAGAAGACAGAATTTTTATTTGGGAAAATAAAGATAAGTGTGGTAAATATGTATAACTATTTGGGAATCGTCTTAGTAATCAGAGAAATTGTTTGGATGAATGGGAGAAAAAATTGATCAATGAAGCAAAGAAAAGAAAGGGACTAATAAAGAAATTAACAGTGTTTTTATATAATAAAAATGATGTAGCTAGAATTGTATGGAAGGGAGTTGCAGTAGCGCAGGGTTAACATATGGTAATAATGTGTTATGTGTTAATAAAGGGTATTAGATTACTTAGAAAAGGTACAAAGGGAAGTAGGAAGACCTACATTAGATGCCGAGATGTGGACAGCAAAGGAGGCAATTCAAGGAGAAATGGGATGGTCAAGTTTTTATATGAGAGATGCAAAAAGCAAATTGAAAATGTTCAGTAGATTGCAGTTTATGGATAATAAAATAGCCAAAATAGTATTTAATTGAGTTACAAGTAAAGGGCAGGCAACAAAATGGGTGAGAAAGGTAATGCGGTATGCAGAAGATTTGGATAATGAAGTTATGTCAGTATACTTGTACAAAAGGTGGGATGATTGTGTTAGGAGGATTGTTGAGTGTTATAGTGGTAAGGAGTGGGATAGAAGAATAGGTGCATTAATAAAGAATAGGGAATTGGAGAGATGGAGAACTAGTATGGAGAATAAAAAGTTTAAATATATATAAAAGTAAACAGAATATTGGGTGTGAGTTAATTTATGATAATAGCAAGGAAAGTTGTTTACTGTTTTAGGTTCAAACAGGATCTTTAGTAACAAAGGAATATACACATAAATGGGAAAATGTGAGTGATTTAGTCTGCAAATTGTGTAAGGAAGGCATAGAAAATATTAGGTATCTGTTGATTGAATGTAAATGCTTGAAAGTAGAAAGGGTACAAATAATAAAATTATGGAAGAATAAATATAAACAAAATGATTATACAGAAAGTGGGTTATTGTTTTTTATGCTGGGTTTGGGAAAAGATGTGGGGGATTTAGATATAAAGGCCATGGAATTGACAAAGATTATGTTGTGGAAATGGAATGGAGCAGGATAGAGAAGAGTATTAGAAAAATTTAGGATGGGGAATGGAAAGGGAAGGTAAAGTGGCAAACGGAATTCTCTGCATAGTAGCTGAGAGATTCCTTACTCTATTAATAAGTCACAGTGCATCGCGTACTTTTTGACCTTTACCCTTTCCATTTTTAAGATTACAGAGAGATATTTTGCCTTCATTCAGCTGGATATCTTTGTCCCAATCTAAATGAATTGATAAAATTGATATATTATTAAAAAGTCATCATCACAGTTTTTGTTGTTGTTGTGGAAATGGAACGGAGCAGGATAGAGAAGAGTATTAGAAAAATTTAGGATGGGGAATGGAAAGGGAAGGTAAAGTGGCAAACGGAATTCTCTGCATAGTAGCTGAGAGATTCCTTACTCTATTAAGAAGTCACAGTGCATCGCGTACTTTTTGACCTTTACCCTTTCCATTTTTAAGATTACAGAGAGATATTTTGCCTTCATTCAGCTGGATATCTTTGTCCCAATCTAAATGAATTGATATATTATTAAAAAGTCATCATCACAGTTTTTGTTGTTGTTGTGGAAATGGAATGGAGCAGGATAGAGAAGAGTATTAGAAAAATTTAGGATGGGGAATGGAAAGGGAAGGTAAAGTGGCAAACGGAATTCTCTGCATAGTAGCTGAGAGATTCCTTACTCTATTAAGAAGTCACAGTGCATCGCGTACTTTTTGACCTTTACCCTTTCCATTTTTAAGATTACAGAGAGATATTTTGCCTTCATTCAGCTGGATATCTTTGTCCCAATCTAAATGAATTGATAAAATTGATATATTATTAAAAAGTCATCATCACAGTTTTTGTTGTTATTCTAAAAATGATCAAAATACTCCTTTCATTTTTTCAAAATATCATCATACAAGAATGTCATTGCTAGATTTACCAGGATTATTATGCTGTTTTTCAAATTCGTATGTTGTTTTCATTGCATCAAAAAAAAATTAGAGTGATCACAACCAGAAAATATCCATTTTCTTTGCAGTTTAATTCACTTATCATTTTAAGGCTTCTGTCAATTTCTGAACTTTTGTCTTTTAATCCCTGTATTTATTTTTAAGCTCATTTATTATTCTGCCAATTAGAAAATTCCATGTTTCCTATCCAATCGCTAATAATAAAATCATTGTCAGAAAACCAATCACAATTTTTTTTTAATGAACCTAAAAATAGATTTACTTATATCCATTATAGTAATGTGACAATTTTGACAGTTCAAATTAGCAACTTTAGTGTTTAATCGCTGTTTAAATTTAGCATGTATAATACCTATGTTTCAAGAACAATCATCAATTTTCTGTTAATATAGAATAAGACCTATTTTTTAATGCAATTATTTATTATTTTAATCGATCACTTCAACAATCTATGCTTGTAAATAGTAGTATAATATGAACTTTTATATTCTGACTCCTATCTATAATATTATTAAATGCCATTGTTTGAGAATGTATGCACTCATGTTCCCTTGTAAAGATTGTTCTGTCTGAACAAAATGTTTATGAGAGTCAATCTATGTATTGTGCAAAAATTCAATAACGGAAGACCAAATTTTCTTACTTGTATGGCACATGCATTAAAAATTTGATCTTTTAATGGTATTACTGTAATAATGTTATCCAGCACGAAACAAGCTCATTTTGTTTGCATCTCTAATTTAATGTTGGAGCATATACTCTAATAAAATGTACATTGATATTATTGTGCAAGCCAACTTTTAGATCAAATCTTTTATTTATACAATGAGGAATTGTGTGGTGAATATATATAACTATTTTGGAATTATCCTAAGTAATCAGAGAAATTGCTTGGATGAATGGGAGAAAAAAATGATAAATGAAGCAAAGAAAAGAAAGGGATTGATAAAGAAATTAACAGTATTCTCATATAATAAATATGATGTAGCTAGAATTGTATGGAAGGGCATGGCAGTAGCCGGGTTAACTTATGGTAATGATGCATTATGTGTTAGTAAAGGAGTATTAGATTACTTAGAAAAAATACAAAGAGAAGTAGGAAGATGTGCATTAGATGCAGAAGTGTGGACGGCAAAGGAGGCAATTCAAGGACAAATGGGATGGTCAAGATTTTGTATGAGAGATGCAAAAACCAAAATGAAAATGTTCGGTAGATTGCAGTTTATGGATAATAAAAGAATAGCCAAAATAATATTTAATTGGGTTATGAATAAAGGACAGGCAACAAGATGGGTGAGAAAAATAATATCATAAGCAGAAGATTTGGATAAAGACTTTATGTCAGTGCACTTGTACAAAAGGTTGGATGATTGTGTTAGGAGAATTGTTGAGTGTTATAGTGTTAAGGAATGGGATAGAAGAATAGATGCATTAATAAAGAATAGGGAGTTGGAGAGATGGAGGACTAGTATGGAGAGTAAAAAAGTTTAAATATTTATAGAACTAAACGGAATATTGGGTACGAGTTAACTTATGATAATAGCAAGGAAAGTAGTTTATTGTTTAAGGCTTGAACAGAATCTTTAGCAGCAAATGAATATATATACTTAAATGGAGAAATGTGGGTGATTTAGTCTGTAACTTATGTAAGGAAAGCATAGAAAATATTAGTCATCTGTTAACTGAATGTAAATGCATGAAAGCAAAAAGAGTACAAATAATGAAATTGTGGAACAATAATATAAACACAGTGATTATACAGAAAGTGCTTATTAGTTTTTATGCTGGGTTTGGGAAAAGACAAGGAGGATATAAATATAAAAGCCATGGAGTTGACAAAGATTATGTTGTGGAAATGGGATGGAGCACTATAGAGAATATGGGAAAACTTAGGGTGGGGAATGAAAAGTGAAGTCAAAGTGGCTAACAGGTTTCTCTGAGCATAGTTGCTGAGAAATTCCTGGCTCCATATAAGAAGTCACAATGCATCACATAACATCTGTTAAAAGGTGGCAAGGGAGTACATACTTTGTCGAGTCTTTTTTTTTTTTTTTTTTGTGGACGAATCTTTTTGTGTGCAGAAAGAAGAGAAGATATGGAAGTTATGCTGAGGACATGTGCAAGGGTGGGTAAAGAAATGGGGATTAAATTTAGTGAAAAAAAATCAAATATAATGATGATTAATACTGGGGAAAGAGAGGACGTAGAATTTTTATTGGGGGATATAAAGTTAAGTGTAGTGGATAGATATAGCTATTTGGGAATCATCTTAAGTAATCAGAAAAATTGCTTGGATGAATGGGAGGAAAAAATGATAAATGAAGCAAAGAAAAGAAAGGGGTTGATAAAGAAATTAACAGTGTTTTCATATAATAAATATGATGTAGCTAGAATTATATGGAAGGGAGTTGCAGTATTGCAGGGTTAACATATGGTGATGATGCGTTATGTGTTAGTAAAGGGTATTAGATTACTTAGAAAAAGTACAAAGGGAAGTAGGAAGACATGCATTAGATGCAGATGTGTGGACAGAAAAGGAGGCAATTTAAGGAGAAATGAGATGGTCAAGTTTTATATGAGATGCAAAAAGTATAAGTGAAAATGTTTGGTAGGTAGTAGTTTATGGATAATAAAAGACTAGCCCAAATAGTATTTAATTGGGTTATTAGTGAAGGGCAGGCAACAAGATAGTTGAGAAAGGTAATGTGGTATGTGGAAGATTTGGATAAAGAAATTATATCAGTGTACTTGTACAAAAGGTGGGATGATTGTGTTAGGAGGATTGTTGAGTGTTATAGAATGCATTAATAAAGAATAGGGAGTTCAAGAGATGAAGAACTAATATGGAGAGTAAAAAGAGTTTAAATATATGAACCTGATTGAAATCCGGTTCAATGGTGTTGTTATTAAACAAAAAAAAAAAAAGAGAAATTTATTAAGCTTTTAATTTTAATTAAATGTAGAGTTTAAATTTGCAATATTATTTAAAAAGAATGCGTGTATCCAAGTATACACGCGTTTATATGTAAAACAGATTTTTTTAAAATATTTATTTTAAAATAGTTTTCATATACCGCCTGTTTTTAAATCCATTTGATTTAAAAACAAGCTGGCTAGCTAATTGCATTCCTGTTGCTTTTATTTTAATTATTGTAAACAATTTTGATAGCGGAGATTTGATTTTTATGTTGTTTTCATTTCAATAAACCCTGGGTAGAATTCTTAGATAGATTGAGCGGGAGATTAATATTTGCCCTGTCTAAGGCGTAGAAATTGGACAACAAGTAAAGTGTTTCGCGGGAAATGGAGCAACGTATAAATAGCCCCGAAAATTTGGAGTGTCAGTTAATTCATTGTTCGTTGATAGACAAGCTGTTTACCAAGTGAGAATTTATATCAGTGCGGACATTTAATTTCTTAAAGGACATCAGCTGTGATTAAATACTTTTGCCTGCAACAAAATGAAAAATTCTATACTTGTTACCATCACCCGAATGGCTTGCTAACTCCACAAAAGACGGATCCCTGACTTCCAAGTTTGCTCCAGTAATGCCTTGAACACCTAAAAGAAGCCGGAACCTCTCTACATCTACCTTGCTGCCTAAAGAACCTGAAAATGAACTTAAGTAAAAGTGCGCACTCTACGTGAACTTTGTTTTATCGAAAGGTAACTATTTTCGTTTTTATTCTTCCCAGGGTAAATTAATTCTCATTAAATCTCCGCTCAAACTAATCATAAATATGTCTTCTTAAATCAATATAGCCTCATATCTAATATTTGCTGTGTTTTCCAATATTTTATAGTGTGTCTTGGAATCTTAGTTTTAAGATTCCAATTTGCTTTCAGTTTTGTTTATTGGAGAGTGACGAATGAGTTTTATATTTTATGCCTCGCTTTTATAAATGCTTTAGCAGTCTTATATATATTTTTTTCTTATGCTTACCTGTAATTATTTAGTATTCAATAATTAATTTTATACTCTATGTTTGCCCTCTTGCTAAACCTCCAAAAATCTTTTGGCTGACGACTTTATTGTCTGATTTTCGCAGGTGGAGATTTCGTTTTTAATATCTCTAAAGGCGGAAATTAGAATTGTGTTTTTCTTTGTCATTTTATTAGTCGTCAGCAGGAGGATAAAATTTATCCTTTCTTAAATTACAGGTGAGCAATACTTTCGTTCTGCTAGAGTATTTAAACTTTTGATATTTCGTACTCATGTGCACTCTCCGATAGATTTCTTTTTGTAGTTATGTGTGCTTTAAATTTATCAGAGCATGTACTCAGAATTTGTTTGTAAGTTTATTTTCTTTTCTTTATTTGCTGGGGCAGACGTAACTGTTTTTCTAATCATTTACTTGTCTCTTATTGGGACCATTAATTATTAATTTTAAAGTAATTTTCGCCAATCGTTTGGCTGGGATTCACCAGTTTTAATTGTTTCTTCATTGCAGTCATGTTTGTCGGTTGTTCTTGAGGTGGATCAATCACCGTTATTTTAAACGTAGTAATAGGTGCAGCTCATACCGATATAAGGACATTCAAGGTCTGACTAATTTTTAGATCTCCAACAGCTCATCGGCGCTGGAGTCTTTGATCTATTTCAGGGGCATAGGGTTTAAATATCTTTAAGTGAAAACCAATGTTTAGGTGAATCCTCTGCTGAATGAAATTTGCTTCCTCCCTTTTAAATTTGTTTATTAGAAGATCAGTCAGTCTGTCATAGCTTTGCCTTTAGTATGTCTGGTACACGCCTGAGTTAACCCCCATCTATTGTGTCATAAACTTATATTTAATAATTTATTTTCTCATAATAAAATTTATGAAATTTGTTTAAACTTAATTTGGCTGACGTTTGTCTTTGTGCTTTTGTCTCAATTGTCTAAACAATTTAAGATCTCTTGTTTCTCCCTGAGTCTAGTCGGCGCAAACCATCATCATCATCTATTCTGATCACAGTAAACAAATTTTCCAGACACGTAGTGGTCTGGTGGCGCCCTCTGTTTCAGAATAGATTGAGTATCCGGTATAATATATAAAAATAAACGAAACATTGGATGCAAGTTAATTTATGATAATAGCAAGGAAAGTAGTTTATTATTTAAGGCTCGAGCGGGATCTTTAGCAATAGGAGAAATATACACGTAAATGGAAAAATATGGGTGATTTAGTCTGCAAATTGCAGGGAAGGCATAGAAAATATTAGGTATCTGTTAATTGAATATAAATGCTTGAAAGCAGAATGGGTACAAATAATGAAGTTATGGAAGAATAAATATGAACAAAGTGATTATACAGAAAGTGGGTTATTGTTTTTTATGCTGGGTTTGGGAAAAGATAAGGGAGATTTAGATGTAAAGGTTATGGAGTTGACAAAAATTATGTTGAGGAAATGGGATGGAGCAGATTATGGGAAAACTTAGGATGGGAATGGAAAGAGGAGCTAAAGTGGTTAACAGGTTTCTCTGGACATTGTTGCTGAGTCTGCGTCAATATTCTTTTCAAGCAAAACAATCTAGATCAAGTTAAGAATAATAAGTCCGAAACTTTTGGCCCATTTATATGTTCTTTTATCTCTTGTGTAATCTTTCTTTTTATGTTTTTAATTAGAAGTTTTAGCCCAGGGAAAATCTTTTTCTCACACTCAATCTTAATTAATAATTCTGACCAAGGCTGTTATCTTATTTAAAAATTAAGTAATACAAAATTAAATCTCCACTCATTTCAAAATAAATTAAAATAGATTACAATTAACAAAACAAGAAGGCAATAAAAAAAAAACTTTCCAAAATTAAAATGCTTTGTTCAAAAAGGATTAAAACTTTTTCCTTTTTAAATTAAAATCCTTTTACCAATGGATTAAAAAAAAATGTCAAAAAAAAGTAGATTTTAAAACTAAAATCTATTGCAAATATAAAAAAAAAAAAATCACAGACCTTTTTTTTAAAAAATAAGCGAGTATGTGTGTTATATCACATACTCTTAATACATAAAATAATAAAATTTAAAACTTTAATATAAGTTTCTTTTAAAACTTAAAAAAAATATGAAAGCCATTTTGAATTTCACAATGGAACTTTTGAAGCAGATAGAGTATTCGATTCAACTGCCCCATCACGCAAAAAAAATATATATATATATAAACATTTCTTTGCTTCTTTTTTTTTTAATTTTTAAACATTTTTTTTAAAAAACACATTTAAAACCCCCAGCTGAACATTTGCCCTGCATTTTGTCTAAAAAGAATTACTTTATTTTATTAACATAGCCTTCTCCATTTTCATAATCCTGTAACCAATGTTTTTTTTTTTATTTGAACTCCCATTACAAGGGATCCAAGCTCTGTCAGGCGATTCTTTTGGAAAGTTTGGTCACTATGATTAACTTGAACCTGTCTACAGGTTACCTTGCTAACTGAAATCTACTGATATTAAAAATTTTGCCATTACTTCTATCAGTCAGGCATTGCTGCTTAGCATCATTTGCTGTACTGTAGGTGGCCTGGTTTTTCTAATGGTCTATATGATTTGGTTATCCGAAAGAGGAAATGCGGTCAATGTCTTCAATTTTGCAATCTGCCTAAAGAAAAACTGTGCGTTTCCCCGCGGCCAAAGGATATTTCTCCTGGGATATTTTATAAAGTATCCCATCTTGTCTGGTTTCACTCCAAAATATTCTCAAAATCGAGTGTCTAATCCTCAAATGTCCGGGGTTTAGTATACAAGGTATGCCACCAATCCAAGGCTGTTCTATAGAGATGCTACTACCAAGAGTCATTTTATCTCTCAGACCATTCTTGATCTCAAAACAAGCTGGCCAGATATTCCAGGTGACTTAAGGGGCTTTTCCTCCACCTCAGCCTTAAATATTTCAATCAGAAATTGTTTTTCCAAAAATCTACTAATCTGACTTTCTTGCCTTTTACTTCCTAACTCCTTATGCTCCACTGCCCTGAGGTTTCCACTCCTAATTTACCTTCTATTCTTGCAACCCTACATTCGAGATCTTTCGTCATCCCCACACAATTTGCTGTATTTCAGACTTTAAAGCAACTTTATTTTTAACTATATCAGAATACACCCTCTAACTTTGTTACCACTTCCTCTATATCTTGTTCTATGACTTTCTGAAGTCCATCTTCCTTTAACATCTCTAATTCTCCTTGCATTATTTTATCCATATCTGCCCATTCCTGACACATTTCTTCCACCCGCACTATCTTCATTTCTAAGTTACCTGTTTTAATACTATTTTTTTCGAATCCATTTCTCACCTCTTTCATACCTTCTTTTACTATTCCCACTTTCTCACTTTTTTTACTCAAATCTTTCTCTATTACTTCAATAGCTACCTGATTTTTTTTCACCTCTTTCATAACTTCTTGGTTCTGAACTTTTCCAACATTGCTCTATTCTCTTCCCTCATTGCCTGCTCACTTGGTTTAATTTCTTGACACATTTCTTTCATTTCAGTTTTTATCATATTCATCATTATCTTCATCATTTGAGTCTCTGACACTTTTTGCTTTTCTACTACTTGTGGATTTTTGAATGACATTGATCTTTCTTCTAACCCTATCCCCTTATCAATTTCCTCCTTAACTTCCATTTTTACGATGAGATTCAATCCAATTTTTAACTTTTATTTTCAGTTTTTTACACAATGCAATAAAAAAAACACTTCTTAATATCTTTATTTCTCATTTAAATTCAAGATTAACTCCAAATGAAAACACTATTTAACTGTTTACTTATTTCTCATTTGAGAAAGACGAACCCTTACCCCAAACTGTACCTACAATACACACCATTACTAACACAAACTGATCCCAACTACTTAAATCTTGCCTCCTACACTGCAACATTCCTCAATTGTCTGAACAAAATCTCACATGGGTTTTAAACTCAAAGCCGCAAGTTGGTAGCGCCAAAATTAAATATACTATGTACCAGTTTTTTTATTTCTTTTGATTACCAAGGGTGCCATCAGGTTACTGCATACCTGGAAAATTTAATTTACAGTGATCAAAAGTTAATGATGATGATGATCGACACCAGTTAGACACAGGGAAAGCAGGAGCTCATTAATATTGTTTCAGACAACAGAAATAAAACTGACAAATGTCAGCTAAAGTATTTATAAAAAATTCTAAGATTTATTAAATTCAACAAAATATTTAAGTAAATCGTCAAACACAATAAAGTCTGACCTAGTTTCACAGCATATTTATCAGGGTGTGTGCATGAATAAAACAAATATTAAACACCTTGGCAGATAAGTTCATTTTCTCATGAATTTAAAAGGAATTTCTAATATCTTCCTGCTGGTGATTTATACAAACCAATTCTAACTTTCCAATTCAGAGATAGCAAAACAATAGGGTCTTGTAGTAGCATTTTTTGGCCCAGAATAATGCATTGAGACCAAGGACGGTTTGTGATATATCACTTTTAAAGCAATTCATGGTTGATTTCAAATACAAGACCAGAAAACATAAGAAATTGTTGCGATCTTATGTAGTCTTAGAAAGAAGAAACAAAATCTCCAACTTCATGAAAACAGAATACTAAATCTCTGATATAGGAAAACCAGAATGAAGCACTCAATAAATCTCCAGCCAAAAGATTTTCAGTTTGCAGGAAATGCAAACTACGCTTATTCTAACTTAATTACAGTATCTCAACAGGAAATGGAACTACTAATATCTGCCCAAGTTTTTACCAAAGGTTAGGAATAAAAAAAATACACATTAAGAATATAAAATATAACTTACTACACTCTCCGATACAAAAGCTTAAAATCACTAAAATGTAGTCTCAAAACTGAGATGATGTTTCACGCAATAAAAAATAAAAGCCAATATATACAATAAAGATAATATTAAAGGAATATGAAAAATTAGATCATACATTTACTTTAAGATTAAGCAAAGAATTTAATTAGACATTTATGCCCTGGAATGAATACTAAATATTTACCTTACGGTAAAGCAGAGTCCAGTGAGTCCTTCGATGTGTTTGCACAGTTATTTTTAAGGTCAATATTCAGGTGGCTTTATCTTTTCATGGCGGCAGGGGTAGTGGCATACTTTGGGATCAGTTCTAATTTAGGCTTTCATGGCATGAATTGGAAAGAACAGCTTGGGATCAGGAGTCCATCTTTAGGCAGGTTTAGAAGAGCATGTTATGGATTTGAACACTCATTGCGTGTAATTTTGATATCTTGATCTTGTGAAAGCAAAAGCTATTCAGCAAATGTAGCTAATAATAAGACATGAGCAATAGGCTTCATGACTGGCAGCAGAATATATATTATCAACAGCAATCTAAGAATGTTTACAGCAATCTTTTCCAATTTGTGGTAGGACTGCAAACTGAATAAGAATCTCGGCAGAGTGATACGAATGAATAATAATCACGAGCAGAATAAAAAAAAAGTCTACGTCAGTATTTTTTTCAAACAAAAGTAATCTAGGTCACGCCAATATTAATAAGTCCAAAACTTTTGGAGCATATATATGCTCACTTATCTCCTGCATAATCTTTCTTTTTTTTAATTAGAAGTTTTAGCCCAGGGCAAATCTCTATCTCATGCTCCATCTTAATTAATAATTCTGACCAGGGCTGTTATCTTATTTAAAAATTAATTAATACAAAATTAAATCTCCGCTCATTTCAAAATAAATTAAAATAGATTACAATTAACAAAATGAATGCATTAAAAAAAAAAAAACTTTCCAAAATTAAAATGCTTTGTTCAGAAAGAATTAAAACTTTTTTCTTTTTAGATTAAAATCTTTTTACAAATGGATTTTTAAAAAAATGTCAAAAGAAAATAGATTTTAAAACTAACATCTATTGCAAGTAAAAAAAAAATACAGACCTGCTTTTTAAAATAAGCGAGTATGTGTGTTATGTACTCTTAATACATAAAATATAAAACTGTGATATAACTTTCTTTTAAAACTTAAAAAAAAAATACGACAGCCATTTTAAATTTCGCGATGGAACTTTTGAAGCGGATAGAGTATCGGGTTCAATATTTAGAAAAAAAGTAGTTTTATACTTATCTTTAGTACTACCACTTGTTTTCTTTTAATATTGTTAATATGATTTTTTTATGTTTGTGATAGAAGGATTCCTAAATAACACTTCCTAAACAAACTTATCTCTAATCTAGTTCCAACCTAACGCATTAGTGATTATACTGCTTTATGCAAAGATTACGACTACACCAGCCTACTCAATTAATCTTTAGCTAAAGTAAACAAAAAATGAAAAGGGAAATTGGATTCAGAAATGCTGTACATGATGTTTTGAAAGAATAAAAATATAATTATACAAAAACACATAATTCTATTGTTGTTGATCATAGAAAGAGATGAGCAGCAGATTGAAATGCTCATGATGATTATATATGCATGAAGACAAGAAAGAGAAAATATAAATGTCTATATTGGAAATGGTATTGAGCCATTGATAAATTAACATTCCATTCTACAATCAACAGGAGGTACTTTTTGTTGTTACACTGTTTATTTGTTATTCACAGTGAAGATTATTCCACTAGCTGCCATCTATAGAGCCCATCAATATTCTGAACATAATTAATGTTGAAAAAAAACTAATTATTTATTAGCCAATGATGAAAAAAAATCCTCGGCAGTTTTTCCATTTGATAAAGTAGTCGATAGTTGCTAAAAGATTGTTTCTGTTTTAGCAGATTGTGTAAGCATATGAAACGGTGATCTTTGTGATATTTTGGTGGTTTAATTTTTACTTGGATGGTTATCATCTTAAGAATATATGCCAATTTAATTAGAGTCTTCAGATGAATCTAGAAAAAAATGAAGAGAATTGCTTTTGGAAAGATATGAATAAGCCCTTGATAAAAACAATAATATTGTGATTGATATTAATCTTTCTAGCAGCAAGGTAGTAGGCGCTTTTACTTAATATAAAACTGAAGTCTCTAAAATTTCATATCCCATATTTCATTGAATTTACATATTGTACACTTTTAATCACTCTTCAATCATCACAGTTTAAAATTATACCATATTTCAATATAAAAAAGTATTTATTTATTAAGTAATTTTTTTACAGATAACTTCTTTTTAAATATATTTGGTAATTTTTTTTTTTTTTGCAAGCAAATAGTATAAACTGAAGCTTTGTAAAACAGAACTTGTTTTTGCATGTAAAAATAATAAATGAAACTTTTGAAATATTAAAACAGGCACTAGATCAGAAAAATGATCTATTTTTATTGATCTAACATTTCATTTTCCTCTAAATATATTTTTAGTGCATTATCCAATTATTACATGTACTTTTTATTACAGTAAAAGGAAATTAAGATACAATAAAAATAATTCTGACCATGCATGGATGAATGAAGTTGAAAATGGAATAATTTATAATTTTTATTTATAAAACAGGAAAATAAAAATTAGTAATTGCATACAGAATTTTAATTTTTATTATTTACTTGCCAAAAAATTATTTATTAACTGAAAAAAAAAAACACTACTATTTATAAATAAATGTTTTATATATTGAACATATTACATTATTTTGAATAGGCCCACATGATTATTTGGACTGTAATTAAAAATGCATGCTATAATATTGAATTCATGTAATGAAATGCCATAGAATTCTAAAAGTATATATAAAGAAATTGAACTAGTATTAGATCTATATACTGTGCAAAGCAAGTTGAATTGGCTTGGTTTTAAAATCTTAGAGTTGTTTTTTTTTTTAATTTTAGGCTATTAACTTGAATAGTAAAAAGGTGTGAAATGTGTCTGTTAGATGCTTAAATGCAGTAATTCCAACTTTAAATGCCAGAATCTTGACTGATGTTGGCAAAAGTCAGAAACTGATCTGGGGAATGGGACATTATAGCATTATAATATCTGATGCCCATTGATTACTCAAGCTTATAGTAAATGGCACTAGGATAAGAAAAATAGAACTATTCTTGGAAACAAATTGAGAAAGACATGAGTTGTTTTTATATTTATTATCGGAAAAAGAGTCACTATCAGTTTTATTGGTTCTGTTATAATGACTAACTATAAAGATACACTGGGAGTTTTTTTTTTTACTGTCAATTTTTTAGATATCTGGGAATTCTTTTGACTGCAGTGACATACTATGTCTAACTTCTTTTTTTTTGTAGTTGATTATTTGCTGACTTATGCAAGTGATATATATATATAGCCTAATCAATTGAAATGGTTAATCTACATGTGTGTACTCTCTTCTCATATATTATGTAACCATCAAGTATTTTATTTTGCCCATACTACAAGCTTTGCTGAATGAGTACATGTGCCCCTGGATTAAATTATAATCAACAGAGGTATTTAGTTTATCTTAAAGAAAATAAAATATTTAATTTTTCCACAATAGATTTCTTTTGGGGAAGACAATGTATTGGTCTTTTTAGATGTTTTAAGTTGATTCCTGCTCGTATCCTAGTTTAATTATGAAAACTATTTTAGATTTTTATACTATGAATATCATGTGAAGTAAATTAATTAAACTTTTATATAAGAGCATTTTCAGCAATGTCTGATGAAAGACACCTGATCACAATCCTTATTTTGCTTTTTTTCTAACTGATGTATTTGTTTATTCATAAACAGTTGGGCCAAGACTATTAGTGAAGGGTTCAAAAGAGAAATGCAGTAACACTCTTATTCTGTCACAATTTAGATAAAGAAAAGAAATAATAAGTTTTGTATTTAAAAATAGCTTGAAATAATGATTAGTTTTTCATAAATTATTTTTTAATAAAGTGTTATGTATTTATATAATATTTCTGTCTATTGCATTTGGTAGTTTGACGACTTTATCATATGTGTTGGTGGCTTGTTGTTTCTCACAGAGCATCTGGGATTGAATTAACATCTCTACTTCTGCCAATCTGGTTCTATTAATAAGAGAAGAAAACCTTGGTCTGTGAAATTATCTCATCTTTTTCACAATCATTTCATTATATTGTTTGTTATTTATTGCTTAGTATCTTTCTTAAACTCCGTGCAAAGTTTTCTGGTTAAAGAACCATATCTTTTGCTTGGATATGGATAAATAGTATAATAATTTAATATATCTAGTCAGTAGATAGCCTAGAAACATTTCGATTGGAGATTTTTTTTTTTAAAGTAAAAGAAACACTATACTGTATTGGCGTAATGCCTTGTTGCTTAGAAGGAATGCAATTATTATCTAACTAATAGAATGGGTTTGGACATCTTTTTTAGATGATCTCATGAAGAGTAAAAATCCTCACAATCTCAATACCATAAATAGCGTGGTGCTCTTTCAAGACTTTAGATGTGAATGTTTCATAATTATTGTAGACTTAGACAATAGACCTCATAGTGCCTAGTTTTGTGGGTATTCAGATTTGTTTGTGGATGTTTTTATTACTATGAAATTATGATACTATTATCAACATTTTTTTTCATCACTATCTCTTATACTAGCACATAATTGCTATTAAACAAGGCAAAACCCTCCATACAGTAGTGCCACCTTGTGCCAACCAGATTAATCAATGGATGCCAAAAGGCCTGTGCATAAAATCCCTATCTAATGCCTACTCATCCAATATCCCCAGACTATTTTCTGGTTTGTAGCCTTCATCAGTGAGGAGCCTTGGATCTGAGAGCACTGCACCTAGATCTTAAGATCTAATGCAACTCTCTAGAAGCCACCTTTTAACTCTACTTAACTACAAAACTATGAGAATGAAATTGAAAACACAATAATATTTTCAATGTAAGCAGTGGTAGCTATGGTTGTTAAAGAGCCAAAGACACCAAAATTTATGGGTGCTGAACTGAGTTCAGACCCATATGACTATATAAGCTATTGAGCTTAGATTGAAAATATTTGTGTTTTCCAATTTCATTCTCATAGTTTTGTAGTTAAGTAGAGTTAAAAGATGGCTGCTGGAAGGTTACATTAGATCCTAAGATCTAGGTGCAGTGCTCTCAGATCCAAGGTTCCTCACTGACAAAGGCCACAAGCGAGAAACTAGTCTGGAGATATTGGATGAGTATGCACTAGATAGGGATTTTATGCACAAGTCTTCTGGCATCCATTGATTACTCTGGTTGGCACAGGCTGGTATTACTGTATGGAGAGTTTTGCCTTGTTTTATAACATTTTTTTTTCCAAGAGCTGTCATTTTCTCATTTTACTTTAAGAGCTATCTATTGCAGACTAATAATAGATGAAAATCAAATAGTATAGTGCTATAATATTCTCATATCCCAGAATGATTTTTGTCTATTGCATTCATCAGTAATGCATTTATGTGTCTATTGCAGCCACCTTTTATTACTTTATACTGTTCAAACTAATAAGCTGAAATTCAAAAAATCCTTAAGATTTTTTAATCTAAGCTAACTTGCTTGCATAGTTACATAGTTCTGACACCATTTCAGTTTCTATATATTTTAGTGGTTTCAGTTTTATGTTTATAGGCATCTTTTTTAGATGAGGATGAAGAGAACTGCTTTTGAAAGCATATGAATAAGCTGAGAAAGTAATATGATGTCTACTTGTAAAATGCTTATATTTTTGTATTATTGTTATAGTGTTATCTTTAATCTTTTATTAAGCTTAATTATTTTTGAAGATTAATCATAAAACTTTCATATATAAAATATCGAATTATTTTTTTATGAATAATGATGGTAATGGTTTTAAAGAAAAAATTTTAATAAAACTTTCTAAATAATGGAAATCAAAGTAATGGTGGTGGTTTCTGCCATTTTTCAGAAAACCTGCTAAATTAGTAAATATGATTTTAATTAAAATTTTTATCTAAAATAGCACACAGTTATTATAATTAAACAGACAATTATTATAATTAAACAGACAAAACTCCATACAGTAGTGCCATCCAGAGTAATCAATGGTTGCCAGAAGGCTTGTGCATAAAATCCCCATCTAGTGCCTACTCATCCAATATCCCCAGACTAGTTTCTGGCTTGTGGCCTTCGTCAGTGAGGAGCCTTGGATCTGAGAGCACTGCACCTAATCCCCATCTAGTGCCTACTCATCCAATATCCCCCAGACTAGTTTCAGACTTGTGGCCTTGGATCTGATGAAGGCCACAAGCCAGAAACTAGTCTGGGGATATTGGATGAGTAGGCACTAGATGGGGATTTTATGCACAAGCCTTCTATCATCCATTGATTACTCTGGTTGGCACAGGGTAGCACTACTGTTTGGAGAGTTTTGCCTGTTTAATAACAGTTATGAGCTAGCATGAGAGATGGTGATCATATGATGTTTAGTAGTTCTTATAAATGTGGGCAAATAGAATTTCTGATTTTCAAATGTATGTGCTTTTTTAAATAGTAAAACAACTTTCACCTGAAAGCAGTAATTTATGAAAAGAGTAGAATGTTTTATAAATTCAGTGATGAATGGTGAAGTGGATCCTCCACATTCATTGTCTAAGATGTCTTTGGAGATATATATATACTGTAGTTATCAGAAATAAAAGTATATTACAAAAATAAAATTGTCTTACTATTTCTTAAACGTCATTATGCATGTAGCAAGGAAAATGAAGTCTTTTCTGCTATAACCTTAGATGTCTCTTGAATGTACTATGAAGAGGAATATCCTTTTTTAATTGATCAAGAAGAAAATGAAAAACCATTTTTGGCTAGAAAAGTGATGTTGCATTGTTTTGTTACGCACAATAATTAATTTTGAAACTCTTATCAAGAAAGAAAGGGAAGAAGTTGGCAGAGTCCACTGCATGAAAAGCTTTATAATAACTAAGACATTTTAGGCTATTACTGCAGGCTAATCAATTAAAGATTTAAGAATTTGAATGTATATTCCAAACATTGTGAACTTAAATTATTTTTTTGGGGTGCATTGAATACTATTACAAGGAGTTCTTAGCTAATATATTAATCATATTGCTTTATTTTTTGATAACTAAAAAAGTTTTGCATATCGAAAAGAATAGAGAATTAGTATAAAATACAATATAACAATTCGTCAATTGCTAAAACAGAGAATCATTAATATAAATAAAATAACTCTTATCAAGCGCTTTCAACTTCTATGAGTTCTTACCAAGGCAGCAAAAAACTCCTATTTTCTCCTTGGTGATAAATTCAACATGTCATTGCATTGTCCAGGAACAACTAATCAGAAAACTGATTAATTTTGAATTCATAGCACAAGATGAATTTTGTATAAGATATGATTCTTTAATCTTCCATTTTTTATCGTGTGTTTCATGCATTAATATTGCTAAATCCTTTGGACTACATATATGGCCTGTACTATTTTGGTGAACATAAAAAGCTAAATAAACTATCATTTTCCCTTGTTCTAATATATGTATATTTATGTTGTTGAAGGCGATATTTAATATTTGTCTTGGTTTCCCCAATATATATATTGCACTACAATTTATCTGTGAGCATCACAATGCAAGATTAAAGAATTATATCTTAAACAAAATTCATCTTGTGCTATCCGATTAGTTGTTCCTGGCCACTGGAATGAAATGTTGAATTTATCGCTTAGAAGAAAATAAAGTTTTTTACTGCCTTGATAAGAACTTTGTAGAAGTTGAAAATACTTGGCAAGAGTTATTTCTGATTCTCTGTTTTAGCAATTGACAAATTGTTATATTGTATTTTATAGTTGTGTTAACAGAAGTATTATATTGATTCATTATTTAGAATTAGTATAAATAAATAAATTGTTAATAGATTCAAATATATTTGAATATTTATTTTATTTTTTTTAACCATAAATTATTTGCAGTGTCTGGAGAAGAATATACTGTGATTACCTTTATTATTATTTGAAAATAGATTTTTATTTTTTTCTACCAGGGATACTTTTTATTTTTTGAAAACTGATCAAATTATGTCAACGAATGTCAGCTGTTCAGTTAAAGGAACAATTATGGGAGATCGTTCACAACCTACTGTAGACATTGTGTTTGGTATGCAATAAATTAGTTATAATTAATTTTAATATACTTCATTAAATTTATTTATATTATCTTTTTTTTTTTTTTGTAGTGTAAATTTTAAAGAATGTTTACATCTTTAAGTTTTACTTAGTACATGTTTAAAATAACACTAGGCAAGTCAAAAGCAGCAAATGGTAATGTAATAAATGCTTTCAAATTTTCATGACTAGTTTTTTTTTTTTTCATGTAGATAAAAAAATGCAATTATCCAAAAGTCTCTGAGTACTATTCAAACTAATAGTCTGATAATCATTTTAAGATCTGCCGCTTACAAATCACATGCTTGTGTAATAAGCCTAGCAAGCGCCTTCAATGATATGAAATTAATAAATACTTGTCAATTTAATTTGCCTGTTCATTGTAATCAATCAAAGGTTACTCATTTTGACATTGGCAAGTGCTATTTATAAGTACATAATATTTGTGATAGTACATGAATCCATATTGTAAACATCTTTATTTTGTAAATAAATGTTAGGTTTATTAAATAAGTGAAATAAGAATATGTTAAATTTCATCTGCTCTGAATAATATTTTACACTACAAGCATTGTCTTTGAAATATAATATATAGATATTTTGTTGTTTCTATACATGGTCACACATGAAAATATTTTTTGCAAGCCATTAAAATTCTTTTACTGTATAATCTCACATCTGATAATGTTACAAATATAAACAACACATTTGAACTAGGATCTATTATAATTTATACGTGTATACTTATAATAAAAAAATATATATAATGGTGATAATATAGTTTATAAATTTATCATATATACATTTATAATGATAAGCGAAATAGAAATGACACAGTTTATTAAAAATCCCAGATATAAATTTCTCCTATCTTACCACTCTTAGATAAAAAAACAAACTGTTGTTAAAATCTCGTAAAAACACAGCTTCTACAATAAAAATCAATATTCTGAAAAAGTATTGATAATTATTTATACTTAACAATAAACTTGCTCTGGCCTTATTAAATAAACATTAAGAAAAAATAATAAAGTTGCATTTATGAAATACTTAGTCTTATTTAACGTGAGAAAAATAGAATTAAATTTTGTAAGTAAATTTTATAGTTTTTGTTAAAATACACCTGGGTCTCTGTTTACGCGGACTTATTTAACACGATTTTGAAGTTACGCGATTAGTGTTTCACCAGAAGTCGACCTCCGATAATGCGCTATTACTTTAAATAATAAATTTCGCGCACTTACGTTATATTGAAAGTAATAGCACATTATTGGAATTCTACTTTCATCTTAGTAATTTCAATATTTTCAGTGCTTTATAATAGTAAGATTTTATGCAATAATGAAATTAAAATCATGATTTCCACATTTTATGTATACACACATTAAATTTTACAAGATTATAATGTAAATTTGTTCAAACATTGTGCGTGTTAATTTTGCATTTTAAATCACATTCTGTTTTTGCTTTTTAAAAAAGAACATAATCAATTATTAATCATTTAGTGTCCACAAGTTTATTTTTAAAAGGTCGGTAATAGCAGTGGGCATAATTAAAAATTAAAATCTGATTTTTAATTGTAATTAACAATTTAAAAATTACTTACGGGCAACTTGAAATTAATGTGATGTAAAACGAAATTTGATTTTTAAACGGAATTGAAAATTAAAGACAAAAATAAGAATTTAATTTTTAGTTGTTTTAATTAAATTTTTCCCAGCAGTGGTGAATAAATGTCTTTTTATTATCATAAGCCTAAGTTCATAAACAATTAATAAAATCATCGTCGTCGTCAACAGAAAACCATTAACACAACATGAGAGTGAACTTGGCGCTAGTTGTATTTCCTCTTGTGAGAATAATTGCTAAGATATTCTTCACTTCGTTTAAGGAGAAGCCAAATACATCACGTCACATGAGAATGTGATTTTTTACTAGTTTGCAAACGAACGTGTTTTGGGGCAAATAGCGATAATAATTAAAACGTGTATAAAAAAATGTAAATTACTGTACTGTAAATTATGCATGAAAATATATTATTTTGAATAAAATTAAATATAGTTAAAAAAAGTTTGTCTTGTATCAATTTTTTTCAAATTTGAAATTTTTTATTAGTCATATTTTATTTCCTTATTTTTTTTTTTTGTACGAATTTTAAAATAATTTTACGTTGGTGCTTTGCTTTTACGCAAATTTTGAAAAAATTACAGATCGCATCCCCTCTTTTTCAATGTAAGTTACGTCTATTTTTGCGCGATTTCGTTTGCACGTGTTTTCTGAGGAACCTATCTATCGTGTAAAACGAGACCCAGGTGTTATATATAAATATAATTTATAGAGTTGTTTTTTTAAGTTTCTTTAAATTAAATATTCTTTGAGTCTTTATTGTAACGGAATATAATATGCCGTTACATTATTTTAAAATTAAAATAAAAAGGTCATAAATAAAAATTGATTTATTAAAAAGAAAAAAACTTAACTTAAAAACTGAAATTTAAAAACTGTTTAACGTATATATAGATCGCATAGATGGACAACTTTAAAAACTATTTTAAAAAATAAAAGTATTTGAAAGTAATTTTTTTGTAAAAAAAGTAAAGGTATAAAGATTTGATATTTTTGAAAATAGAAATAATGTTGATTTCTATAATCTTAGAAAATGGAAATGATTGCTTTATTAATTAAATGATTGTTCTAAAGCACACTAGCCCTTGGGGCACTCGAATAATTAAATGGTCAGATAAAAGAATAAAAAGAAATTAAATAACCAATGCAAGCACGAAAACCACAGCACGGACTGTAAATGAAACACGAGGATTAGTGACGTCTTGCACGTTGAATCCAAAGATTTGCTGATAAGAGGCTAATAAAAATATAAAAGCCGAAGGATTATAATTATGTTAGATAGATCTGACTATTAATATACTGTTATAACAACGAGCTGAGGCCTCTGGATGACAGTTCCTGACCAAATGCATGGCAAGTAGCGGTTTCATTTCAAAGGACAAACAATCTACAAAAGTGATCATGAAGATGGACCTCTAAATCTGCTCAAACCGTAAAGTATGAACTCTTGTGTTTATCAAATAGGAACTTTTCTAAATTTGCAATTAATAGCTGAAAATAAGAACTCTTATCTGACTTAAAGAATGCAAAATCAATTATTACTATTTTTTATGCAGATGTTTAAGCAATCATTTCCATTTCTTTTGTATGTGGGTGTGTGTTATGTGTTGATTAAAATGTATTTTAATTTAAGTCGGGTGTGGATAGCTATATAGATTCGTTAGGTTTATGTTAGTTTAAGGGATTTTAATTTCAGGCTATTTGTTTCGTGGTTAGGTCGATGCTTGTGGAGGGATGTATGGGTGTTTATATCAATGTAATGTGAAGCATGTTTAGCATACAGGGCAACGTGCCCACCTGAATGCATGACCCCAAAGAGGCAGTCATATCGTTGCAATGCTTGCAGTGCCATTGACCCCTTCTTGCTCTGTGAAGGGATTATAAGTCGGCAGAAAGACTGCTGTCCCCCATACGTAGCACTTTAATTAATTTATATACGTGATTCCTTCACCAGACAGATGCCCATTCCTGTTCTGGACGAGGATCATGTCCTTCAAATAATATCACGCTGTCAGGTGCACATTCCTGTCAGCGTGGTTTTATGCTAGCATCTTCATATTGCATTGATTGCGACTATATATCTGGAAGCAGGCGTTAATTTGACTACGAACTTTTAGTCTGGGATTGAATGCTTTGTTTTGAAAAGTTATTAACTGTGGAATCTATGTAGCATATCTATACTCAACATTATAAAACAAACTTATTAAAATCCATCTGTGCAAATTTATAAAATTTAAATTATAAAAATAAAATAATAAATTTGAAATCATTTTTATTCCTCAATTGTTAAATATTCATATATGCATCAATAAAACTTTGTGTGTGTGTTAATTCTGGCAATAGCTTATTTATTTATTTTATTGAAAATTTTTTTTTCTTGAAATATATTTTAAGAAGTTATATTAAGTTTCTGCTACTTCATGAGCTAGTGACTTGGGCTGACAGTCGCAATAAAATATATATAAAAAAAAAATTTTTTTAACTTACGTATCTGCCTCCTATATAAATTTTCTAGGTTCAAATGGCATAGTGGCGCCCTATATGGCAGATACGTTAAGTCCTCCATTATGAAAGTGTTAATTCAATGTAATGCATTAGATTGTAATTGAAAGTTGGGAAAAGTTTAAGATATTTGAATCTTTCAGGGTTTTTTTTAATCCCCCCCCCCTCACTTTGGGAGAAAATAATTTGAGGGCATTGATAATAGACTCTTTGTTATTGCATTCTTCCAATCTTTCTTCTCTTTAGCAATACAAGTTTTGCAAAAAATTGTAAGTAACAATTTTATGTAATGCATTAAATCAGAAGAATTTTAAATCCTACATATATGTGTTCTGTGCCATTTTTTTTCTATTTTTTTTTTTCAATTTTAATGTAATATTGGAATTTCAAAAACTCTTTTTATATATATTGTATGAAAAGAAAAAGAAATAAATATTTTTCTATAAGCTATGCCAAAAGAGTATGGGTGGGTAGAGTGAGCAAAGGAAAGGGAGGCTGAAAGCGACTGGGAACTATGGCTATAATAATTATAATAAACCACAGAAGTATTTTCAATTAATTTCTTAACCTTTCATTTGAAGATGGTTAAGAAATTATCTGAAAGTGCATCTGCAGTTTATTATAGTTTATTTCTAAAATATATTATCACCATTGTACTTTATTATTTTTATTACAATAATTATTCTACAATGGATATTTTATTTTATATGTGTTTTATTATAACTTTAAGTTTGGCTTTCTTAATGAAAACAAACGAGTGATACTATACATTAAAGAGAGGTTTGGAAAAATAAAAAAACTAATAATAAATTTTTAAAATCTAATTTTTTAAAAATTCATTGTTGTTGTTTTTTTGCATATTCATGTCTTTATTTTACATTTATTTAATCAAATTTAATAATTACATTTCCAAATAATAATGAAATCCAATGAAAAGGCAATTTAGATATTTTTATGACTTTCAAAAATCTGATATAGTGATTTTTCTGAAAATGTTTAAGAAATCAATAATCGCTCAGTCACTGGACTAAAGTATATGTTGGATCCTGTGATGTTAAGTTTTGTATTATTTGATTTTTTTTATTTTACAGCGTCATTTTCATTGCTGCCTTTTAATTAAAATTTAAAAATAAATGTATTTATTTAAATTTTAATGTTTCACTTAGAATGGAAATTATTAATATCTGCTCTTTTACATCATGAACTATTATAGATTTAAAAAAGGGACAAGAATATAATGTAAGATACAGTCTAAAAATAAAACAAACACAACCAAAATTAATATTTTTATTTTAATTGAAACATTATAGTTTTAAAAATTTTATTATCAAAAATATAAGTAATTAAAAAGTACATTTATTTTTTAAATAGGGTGTAATTATTTTTTTACCATTTCAGGTCAAGATTTATATATTTCAAAGAACTGTATTAAGTTTAATAATTACTGAGTCAAATCAGCAATCTATAAATGAGTATTGCCATTCCAAATCCAGAAAAAAAGAAGAGAGAGAATCAGTACATCCACATTTATTACATATTTAACTCTTTAATCTGTTTAACATTATGCTATTCTTCAGTTTATTCTGGAGCAAACTTTTCTTTTTGAAAAACTTCAACACCTTACTTAATTTTAGTTTTCCATTGTATTCTATCCTACCCATCGCTATATCTCTTTACATTCCCATTATTGGTAATCTTCATAAAGTAAATTGAGATTATCTTTCCCTTGAAAACCATGCTCGTGTTCATCATAAAATATTTGTTTAGAAAATTTTACTTTATATCTGTTTCATATACTTTACTCATTAAAGAACTGCTTTTAAAAAATTGTAGATCCAATATCATCATATCTAGTAAGATGAAAATAGAGATCAATATTACCATTATATTATATCAATAGATCTGTTGGGTTTTACATACAATACGTATGTTAGAATGGCAGTCCTGTGTATAAGTAATTTAACTGAAATAATTATATCAATATAATAAAATCTCTTTCTTTTGACTTATCCTATTTTTCATTCTATTTAACAAGGTACCGAAATATTTAAAGTGATTTACATTTCCAGGCTATCATCAACTAAAAATTCAAGATTTTTCTTCTATCACTAGTTCATAAAGAACTTTTAGTTTTTTAAATTACCAAATCAAAATTTTTATAGATGGCATTAAAAATATTAAGAACATTCTATAGATTATCTTTTGAATGAGAAAAGAATATTACAAAATCAGCATGATGTAAATCTAACAATCAAGAAGTTTGAAAATATAATTTTTACTTTTAAGTTCTAAATAAAAAATTCCACCAACTCTGTATCCCATATTAATTAATTTTTTCTCATGAACGTATCTTTAGAATATTCTAAAGATGACTGTAATGTGGAAAATAAAGTTGGGATCATGATATGTTTTATTTGATTTGATTCTAATTTTCTATTAGCAATAATGCTGTATAATATGAATAAACTTGAATGAATAATGAGCTTATTTTAAATATTGCCACAAACTTTCTATTATATGGGTCAAATGCCTTGATCAAATCATGAAAGCAACATATAAATTGAATTTTTGCTCATGGTTTTTATATTGGGAATTTTTGTCTGGCCATGAAAACAGTATCTATAGTATCTTTTGGTTCTTTAAAACTGCATTCAGTCTCTGAAACTTATCTATGATTTGAAGCAACCTACTCAATAAAATCCTTGAAAAGTCAGCTCTTTGTGTCTATGCCTCCTTTTTCTAGAAAAAATGTTCCATCCCTCTTTCCTAATTTTTAGAACACCTAATTTTATAAATACTATTGTATTTACAATTTCATTTCAATATATTATGAAATAATACTCTCTACTTAGTATAGATAGATATAGGTCTTAAATGTAAAACAGTTTATTTTTATGATGTAATAATTTTTAATACAATCAAGTAAATTTTACAAAAAATCAGAAAATTAAAAGAACATTGATTAAAATTATAATGATATTTAGTGTGATGCCTAAGTATCATTAAAGGTAGGGCTACTCTCAATTCTTTTTCGATTGATGTTTTGTTTTTAAAACAGAAACAGCGGAAAAAACAATTGCACATAAGTAAGAAGTTACACATAGTAATAAAATTTCTAAAGCTCACTCGTAGCCAGAAAGTATCAAAATTTTCCTGTTCAAACATCTATTTTAATGTGCTGTCACAATATAAGTCAATCAATATTTATTGTTCTAATGTTGAATGGCCAAATATATCATATGTTTTAATTCAAACGGGCTTTTTACCCATTCATATTTTGTCATGACAAAAATCTTTAAAATAAAATGAGAATTGTTTCTATAGATTGGCCAAGTGATTATTAATAAAAAGTTTACTTCTATTTTATTTGTAGGACAAGTATTTTTGAAATTGGGAAACATATCCAAAGTATTGTTTTTCAAATTAATCATTCACAGCTCTAATTTTTTTTTAAATACAATAAGTTTATCTTTCTGCATCAAGCATTATTTTAAAACAAAAAATATTATTCCCAGTTTTCTAACTTACCTCAGTAATTGTTGAGAATATCACATAATATAAAAAAACACTTTATGCATAAGTCACTAATTATGTCTGTTGTATCAAAATATACATTACATAGCATTTATCTCACTCATGTCGTTTTGCAGAACTGTGAACTGCTGAGGCATGGTTGGATCATTTTTTTAGAAATGGGACAAAAGTTCGTTAAGCATTGATGAGTAATTTTCTTTAGACACCAATTTAAATTTGTATATTTGGTAAAAGTAATGTTTCCTCCCTTGCAATAGTCTTGGGCCCCCTAAGAGGTCACATCCCACAGTTTGGAAAACATAGATTAATGAATAATTTATTCTATATCAGTTATATATGCTTTTTTATTCCTTTTATTTTGACACATTGAAACAAGAGTTACATTCCAGGATCGCATGCATAGATTCAAAAATTTATATATTCCTAAATAAAGGCCAATCTTTTTGAATCAAATATATTACCACATTATTTTTAACTTGTCCAGGTATTCATTCAGTCAGGACTTGCAGCTTTTTGATTTTTAATATTACAAAGAACTGTTTGAACTTTATTAAGTAGGTTCAAATCAAAATGAGTTGATAGAATGATTAAACAGTATTGAATAATTAAATGCAATCATCAGAATTCTTGTATCATTATTAAAATACACAAAATTTATTTAAGTGCACAGATTCACCTTTTTTATTTATTAATAAATATAAAATTGTTAATTTTACTTAACAATATTAACAAAAAAGTGTAATGCTTTTATTTTAACTTTTTGAATAAATTCACATTTGTTATATTTTTTTTAATTTCAGTTGATGGTCAAAAAGCTCAGATTCGTACTTGTTATCTTGAAACATGGGAAGTACTTAAGGAATTGAATAATCTTGCATGGGAAAAAGAAAAACTTTTAGCACCTAAAGACCATCTTGATCTTAAGAAAAAAGGAAAGAAATACAAAAAGTAATTGTGTATTCTGTTTATAGAAATACAAAAATTGTGTACATTGTATATAATAAGAAAAGGAGTGTATCTGATTTTATATTGTAAATAGAATAAATTATATTTAAATTTTTTATTATGATTATTGGATGTAGAATATCTGCAAATCTAGATTATGTATATATTTTATATTTTAGTAAGATATCACATTTATGTGTTTAATACATTAATTAACAAACTACAAAATTAATAAAGGGATAAACAAAGAGGATGAAATTTGTCTGACAATTCAAATGTGTCATTCAAGAATCATCTATGGTCATACCAATCATTGTATCAAAATGTCGTAGATTTGTTTAAAGCAAACTTAAAATTGTCTATAAGAAATATTATCATTATACATTTTTGGAGAATTGTTATTTGAACAAACTTTTAATTAATATAATTTTTTTCATATCCACCATCATCTTTACAAAATGATTCAGAGATACAATATATGCATAAAATAAACTCATAGGTTTTTTTTTTTTTTAAATTTAATTTATTTTTTGTTCTGATATTCAATCACATCATATGGTCTTAAATATCTTTTTTTGTGGCCGTTTGATAAAAGATTGTATGATGTTTCAAAAAAATAGAAATAATAAGTAGTGCTAATGTATTTTAGGTATATGTAAAATATATATTTGTATTTATATTATCAAATATTATATCTAATATTTTGAATGTTATTACGTCTATGTATATATATGTAATTAAAATACTTCGTAGCTATGTATGTTTAAAAGTTATCAGTAAAAATTCCATTAACTGTACTAATAGTTACATTATGATAGATTAAAAAGCTGAATATCTATTTTTCTTTACCTAGGTGTTATGTAGGCTATAATTGCAAGCTTTAACAAAAGCTATTGCCAAGTTTTTTAACAAACTTACTATAAATCAATCAAAAAATTACATTTGAAAGTAGGAAGTTTGTTTAAAACTTCTCTGCAGTTCAAGATTTCATTCTGTTGTTATAGGTTGCATTTTGTAACTTTTATAAGACATAGAGTAGAATAGAAATATGAGTATTCGTCTTTTTTTCTCGTCATAATATGATTTTGGTCAATGAAATACTGTATTACTTCAAATACGAGATGCAGTTTTTTCCCAAATTTTGGACCCATAAATTGTCTTAAATTCAAATCTAACATTTTTAACATACTTATTTCTGCCAAAGTCATATTTCCCAATGATTGTGTTTTTGCTTTATGCTCTACACATGCACATAGTATTACATTTGTTGATGGCAGTTCACACTTTTTTGAGTTAATTCCATTGCTGTTTGATAGCAGCTGTATAATCATTATTAATTATTAATCATTTCTGTACATTATTATGTTATATATAACTGTACACTAATAAAATTATAGTACGTAGTGTTTCTTTACCTATATTTTATTTATTTTTACTCCGTTGATGTAAAATAAAAAAATATAGGTATTTAAAAAAAAAATTAACAGTGCTGCAAAAAAAATTCAATATTTTATTGGTTAGAAATTACAAAAATAAAAAATTTTAATTCTGCATGAAAAAAAAAACTTTAAAGTGTAAGTTATGTTCATTTTTACTTTTAAAAAGCGCATTGTGGTTGGTCGTCCCCCGTTCCCGTCCCCCCATCTTAATGCTTTATTTTAATTCAACAAATTGTGATTTCATCAGGAATATATTCTATAGCTATATAAGAAGCTAAATCATGATCAGCATTGGAAAAATTATATATTTTTTTCTTTTAAAATTATAGTTATTGAAATATTTACCAAAGGTTAATTTTTTTTTTTTAATAAAATATGCTAAGTAAAATGTTTACTCATTAACACTTTTTTCAATTTACTCTTCATTTTTTAATCAATTATGTTATATTTTGAATTTAAAGTAACAATTTTTTTTTCTTATAGATATTCATTATAATTGCTTATTTTTTTATGAGAGATTTTAATTTCCAAGGCATTTTGAAGAAATAATTGTTATCACTAAGTGCAGTAAAGGTATACTTCCTCCTAAGTTCATTTCAGTTAGTTTTTGGTTTGGACAGGAAGTTATTATATTTGCAATACTCCCACAAGCTAAATCTTCACTTATGTATCTGTCTGAAAGTACAGACAAGAAGAAAAAAATGATTTTTTTTTTGTACCTGCCAAATAAAATTAAGTCATGACTGATACTCTGATCTATAATTTAATGAATTAAACTTTTCTTTCTGACAAATTATTTTCTTTATTTCATGCATCCTCCTCCCCCCTTTGGCTTTTAATTACATCCCGTAATATTCCTTTTAATTATCACATTTATTTTGGGTTATTTTTTTAAAAAAATAAATAAATCATGAACTCTTCTTTATTTAAACTTTTCAAATACAAACAACTTATTAGTAATAACATACTAATAGACAACCCAGGTTAATATTGGTTGTTTGCTTTAAATTCGAAATTTGAGAATCTAAATTTGCAAGTTCAACTCCTATGCTAATTCTGTCATTGGAGTGGAGAATAATATTACTTGAAACCGGCATTACTAACCTGTGATATCTATTTGTGTGTTATTACTAACAAGTATTTGTATTTGAAAAGTTTAAAATTTCCTATATGATCTCTTCTTTCTATGTTCAAAAACAACAACCAAAACCATATTATTTATAAACAGAATGTATAAAAATAGTTGTTCAATCTATAAAATTTAATGTTACAATGTTATCAAATTACTTTGAATAATATCACCATTATTATTCAGATTTTTGAAAACTTACCAAGTTATTTTTTTTTCTCTTAAATACATATTGCATACTGCAAATAATAATTTTTGTTATTATCTCTTTCTTCTTCTTTTTAGAAAGTATTACATTTTATATGATACTATAATGTTATTTCATTTGCTTTGGCTTTATATTTACCTTATACTATTACTTTAGCTCAGTTTTAATATTTAATTCATGAGTATTGATTATATCAGTCTACTTCATTACCATGACTTAAAGAAAGAACAAAATTAGTCAATATTTCTGCAGTGTAATTTTCACTATACCACTCTCATGCAAGATAGGAAATGAGTTTTATCCACTTTTAACACCTTTTGGAGGGATGCAATCATAACGTATGATCAAAGACATGTGAAAAAGATGTGGCGTAGTGAAAATTACACTACAGAAATATTATTTATTATTGGATAATCTCTAGTCTAATGAATGACTAATAAAAAATATTAACAAAATTGATTATTCTTAATTGCATAACAAGAATATCTATTTTTTTTTTCAATTCAATTTTTTCTTTCATTACTTTGATTTCTTTAGGCCTACTTGTTATATTATTCATATCCAAACTTATACATTTCCTTTCTGTGTTATCACAAAATTACAAGCATATTGAGGCACTGGAAAGAAGCTATAATAAATATTTATATGAATCAATAAAATAATTGACAACTGAGCGCTTTCGAGATGTTTTGCCTCATATTCATAGCTGTAATAAACAAATAGTGCAGAGTAGAATATAAATGGCAATATGCAAATTATATTTAAATTATTTAATTAGCCCAATGTTTGGAAATATCAAAGCAAGTGTCACGTCTAATAAAGTACGCTTCTTTGATTTTTCGTTTAAAGTCAGTCTTCTCAATGCATACTATCCTAGGGTTGGAGGGTTCAAATATGTGACCAGTCCTTTTTGAATGCTCCAAAAATATTGATGAATTGTCATTATTTTTCTGTGCTCTTTTATATGTATATTTGTATTGAGTGTTTCTATTGTTAATAGTGGCTTTGATTTCACCATAATCAATAGTATACCATTCAGGTTGAGAGCATGAGATGCTATAAATGATATGGGGGGTTTGATCAAAGTCAACTTTGTCTTTAGAATTATTAATAAGATGGTTAATGCAGGGAAGTGTGCAAAAGCTGATTCTAAATTTGGTAGATAAAGATTTCACTAGTTGGTTAGAAATTTTAGGGATGTAAGTGAGGGTAATGTGTGGAAGGTTAAGGTCTCTAATATTGTCTGTAATTTTCTTGTGAAATTGTTTAATTTTGTTAATAATTGTCTTGTATTTGAAACCTGCTTTTAATAAATCATTGGTGTAGCAAAAGATGTTATATTTCCTGTCAGATTCAAATTTGCACAAGTGTAAGATTCTAAATAAGAAGGCATTTAAACCCACAAATTTATGAGAATTTGGAGAATTGGAATTAGGGTGGATGAAGCCTCTGACTTCAAGAAGCTTTATGATCATCAAATAATTTATGCTTCGTCCTGTTCAAATTAGACATAAGTCCAGATATGTTAATCTTTTCAAGTCATCTTTCCAAGTAGTATTGATGGTAAGATGGATTTGTTGTTGGATTTCTTGTAGAATGCACAAAGTGGTGTGTTTAGTAACTGCAAGGAATACATCGTCCACATACCACATATATATATAATGTCAGGATGGTCAGATTGATATTTAGGTATAATCTGATTCTCAAAGTGGATCAAAAAGATGCTAGTGATTATTCCACTAAGAGGAAGACCCATAGGCCAACCATTGTTTATAGTGTACCATTTATTTTCAAAAGTAGTGTATATATGGTTGTCTGTGTGTTATCATTTTTTTCCTATGACAGATATCAGAAAATGAACATTATATGTAGCTTTGATCCCTCCCTATCGATTAAAACATATTTTCTCCCTTCTTAACTATTGTATATAAACCTTCAAAAAAATTCTGGATTTTTTTTTGTAAATGGTTTTTTGTGGTGTGGTTTATCCGTGAAATCTTTATAAAAATTATTCATGAAATTTTAATCTATCATTTGATGAGGAATATTGGCTTTTTCTTTCTTTATCTAGTAGATTTGATAAATCTTTGGCTTTGTCCTCTTTTTAATCTATAATTCTTAATAATTGTCAGAATTGTTTTAATCATTGTAGAACTGTGTGACAAAATATAAGCAGTTGGAAGCTAACCCAGTGGACTCAATAAGATCTAAATATAGTTCACCACTTGTTTAACTTGGTTGACCCATTCTAGATGATCTGAGTCTCTATATATTCAGAACAACTGACCCAGTTCCCTCATAACATGTTTTCAGGAATTAGACTGTAATTTCTGGATGCAAGTCTTTGTTATATTCCCATTTTTCTAATTCAACATTATTGCTATTCTACTGATAAAAATGATGTCCCATGGTTTGATATGATTGATTGACTAGTTTTCCCATTATAGAAAAGTGTTGACTCTCCATAGTGTACAGTGAATATGCATTAAATTTTGAGATAAATATTACGTCACATCTAAGTATTTCATTTTGGAGAATGAAGTCATTGATCCATAAAAGTCAATGTTTAATATATCATTTGGTTTCTGAGGAATTATTGAATGCATCAATCTTATATATGACCTATTTAAAAATTTAATTTTCATTGGCCCATAATATCCATATAATTGTAGACATACTTCATACTTTTCTTTCTGAAATTTATTGGTATCACAATTCTTTGAACATTTTTTTTGTTCTTTTGAGAATTTTAAAAACCATTTTATATTTGTCCAATGTTTTTAGAATATTATCCATGGATTTTTTATTCAGTATATTTTCAGCTTAACTGATTACTTTTCTGAATCTTTCTTTTACTTCTTATAGTTGAAGTAATTGCTGTAATTTCTTCTCTATAAATTTATCCATGTTGCAGTATATGCATATTTAACACAAATGGTACTGCAAAAGCTGTACTGGATTACGACTTAATATATCTGCTACTAAGTTATCAGAATCTTTACAATATCTCATGTAATAGTTAATTCCTGAAACAACAGTCTCTAATATATTAATGAATTAATGGTGAGATAGTTATGGATTTATAATCAGTAATCATTTGTTATGATCAGTAATCAGAAACACTTCTGACTCTGAATTTCTTGAAAGCCCAAATAATAGATAAGGCTTTTTGGAAACTATATAGTTTAACTCTTGAGTCTTTTTAATAATCTAATAAAATAGAGGATTTCTGATTAGTTGGCCTGGATTTGTAATATTATAATGCCTAATCCATAATTATTACTGTCAGTTTCTTAAAAAAAAAAATCTTAATAAAATCTGGATAACATTACCTCTTTTAAAAAAAATTTTCTTTAATTGTATCAAAAGCTAGTTATGTTTGCAGATTTATTTTCATGAATTATATTTCCTTAAGAGCTGAAATAAGGATTTCATCTTCATAGAAAAATTCTTATAAAACTTATTATAAAAATTGCGCAGCTCCAAAAATAATATCATTCTAGATATAGGAACTATTAAATCTAATTTTTTTCTGGATGAAACTGAATTACTTTGATTTTTATGAGATGGC
Organism: Epiperipatus broadwayi; assembly: GCA_028023455.1. Taxonomy (NCBI): domain Eukaryota; kingdom Metazoa; phylum Onychophora; class Udeonychophora; order Euonychophora; family Peripatidae; genus Epiperipatus; species Epiperipatus broadwayi. Next base: position 11,523,229 of record JAQFVV010006219.1, on the reverse strand, counting down.
CTAAAAACATCATCAGTAGTCACTGTGTTTTTATGTTGACTTTAATTCTCTTTTATTTGCATTCCTTAAAAAATAATTCTATATATATGTTTCTTCATATCTGCTAAAGTAATTAACTCATCATCAACGTACAATGTTAATATGTGTTTAATGTTGGAAAGGATATAGTCGAGACACCTTAACAGTCCTGCTCCACTATTCATTCATGTGATTAAATTGATATTGTCAATATCCTGGTGAAACCTTTTTTGCTAATATCTTGCATGGAGTAAGAGCTCTTTTCCTGTAAAATTTATTAACAAATCATTGATGGAGGGTGATATAATCTTGACTAGCACTTTTATCTTATTCAACTGCCTGGCATCTAAACATAGCCTCACTGATTTATCTTACTACTAGTACCAGGTTATTATATGGTGATCATCCATTTTAATATAATTCTCCATTCCAACATTTGGTTCAACCTGTCTGTCCTGATAAGGTGTAAGATATGATCTGGCCTGGTAAGGCTAGATACTTCAATTTGATGCTGATATTCTACTATCTTCCCAGATTTTAGAGAGGAAAAAATTATCTACTTGTTAATAAAGATTTTGACTTGTTTTGGACTCTTATATATTTGTTATTATCTATTCAAAATTTGATTCTTTCGTCAGCAAATATCTATCTTGGTCTATATGGGTTGGCTTTACAATTGTTTGACAACATATCCCCTCCATTGCAATTTCAATTTTTAGGCAGTTTGCCACTTACAATGTAGTTGGTTAATTTTTTACAAATGTCTCCCTCATAGTCTATGTTTTCCTTATATTGAGGGTCTCAAAGTGAGGAACTTCTTATCAGGATTCAGGCTTGTTAATGCCTTATACTCACCATTTTTCTTTATGCACTTTGCTGGCATTGAGCGTCATCAGGATAAAAATCATCTAGATTGTCATATATTTATTGTTGTTTTTATTTTTTTCACTGATTTAGGGTAATTGACAACTGATGAGGGCAAGTCATATGATGACTACAGGTGTATTGTTGTTAGTTCCACTTCCAGATTTATTTAATTAGCTGGATTCTTCTATGGCTATCAGCACTTTGTTTTTATTTAGTCTTCATAAATTTTATATTTTTTATACATATACATTATTAACATATGATTCTTCCTTAGATTTTCACTGATAGTTTTCTGTAATACAATGCAAAGTCTTTTAATGAGATCCTTGTCGAATATTCATTTCACTCCACACATAATTATGCAACTTGCATAATGACTTTTCAATTAGTGCCAATTACCATCCATTCTCTTTTTCTAAGTAAATTGTGCCATACAATCTCCACAATCTGATCCTCAAAGGGTATGCCATCAATGATCTCAGTCTTGGCATAATCTGAATTAGGCCTTATATGATTCATTTTCTCCTATTTTATTTTTCCTGAGAGACCGGGTATAGGATTTCATCAATTTTTAACACGTTTATCTTCTTGAAAGTTGCTTAGTCTATCAAGCAGAGAATCTTATCTAATGACTACATGTTATTGCTAATTCTCTTTCTGCATTGACTATTCCAAGCCATTTAAGAATTCTAAAGAGATATCTCCACATTGGCCTATAACAAGCATATTTTTAAGAATATTTATCACTCCAGGATTTTGTTCAGAATGTCTGGAACCTGTGCTTGGTTTTATCTCTTTGAGAACTTATATAGGGCTGATATTTGTTTCCTTAATAATTTTGGGTATTTATTGAATTTTTACTTTATATCTTCAATTACTTGACTTTATTGATTGATGTGTCTATTTATTATCTTCTGGTTATTCTCAATTTTTCTTAATTCTTTTAATCATTTCTTTGTGAGTTGCTCTTAATTTATCAATGATTATTTTATATTTGATTAGGTTCTAATTTCCTCCCTACTTTCCTGTAGTATTTCCTCTTTTATTACAAATTCTCTATTTTTTTTTTTTTTCACTGCATCTTGATATATAAGCATTAAACTTAAACCCGTTCATAACTTGATGATTATCACTAATTATTTATTAAACTAGAGATTATAACTTTTAAATCTCGGTTAAAGATTAGTGTGTGTGTTTTTTTTTATTAAACACACAAAATAAATCATTTTTATTTTTCCATGTATAATATCTTATTATTATACTTAATAAGCTTCATCATACATTCTTAAACATGAATAAAGATATTTTTAAAAAAGCAAATGACCCCCAGATGCATTTCATGCTGAACCATCAGTTGATCCAGGTCACAATCTTTCACACATTTTTATAATGTGATCAGTATTTATTATTAGTCAATAGTTATATTTTAATTTACAAGTGGAGTAAAGGTTTTTTTTTTACTCTTTCCTCAATTTATTTTATATTTTCATATGCCTCTCAATTTTTCTGAAGCACTTTAATAATTTCTTTTATCACTTCTATTTTTTGCACTTGCTGAATAACACTTTTTATTTTTTCTTATGATCCTCTTTGTCCAGTTTTATTTACTTACTCTGCTGAGTAATTTCTTTCTTGTTCTTGTTGAATTTTTTCAACATCGCTTGTAAGTTTTTATTTATCTTTTTAATATTTTGATCAATCTTGCCAATTAATTATTTGTTATTTTGATAAATCTTAGTAGTTAATTTATTATTTCTGGCAATCTTGCTAATTAATTCTTGAAGCTTTATCATTATCAATACAATTATTCTGTATATGTATTGATTGCTGTTATTTGGTTTCATTTCTTATTGTTGCTTGTAGTTTTGGATTTCCCTTGAATATTCTGTTCATCTTGGCTTTCTATTTTATTCTATTGCTAAGTCATATCTCTTGATTTTCCATTCTTTTGATTGTGATTTTCTCTTATTATTTTTATACTTTATTTATTTGTATCTTGGGTCTAATGATCATGTTATTATACTAATACTGACTCGTTTTTCTCTCTCCTATATCCCATAACTAGTCAAATTCATTCAAGACTCATAAGTTGGATAGCCAGTTTTCAGTAACAGAATGGCTTGCACTCCTAATTTGCCATAGTAAAATAGATCAGCCATGTCAAGGTATTACTTTTTTATAACAAATCTGTGGGCCATGTGATTGTGAAGTATTCTATTCTGGTGTGCATTTTAAGCCAAAGAGACAATAAATGGGCAACTGATGGGTTTTGGTAATATTGATTAGTGAAAACAATCTTCAGAGAGTCAATTACTACAAAGTATGCAACCAAGAAACTATCTTTAAGGGCCAACTTTTATTATTTTTTTAGATATAACTATTTGAACATCTCTAAATGAAGGGTTGCCTATATGAAACATTAAGCAATGAATCTTATATTTTGTTATCATAGCCAGGATTATCAGCTAAACAACCAAAATAGAGACTAAGAAATGATGATTACACATGCAGCCATGTATTACAGCAATGCACATAGCGTACAGCTAAGATCTGATAAGAATAAAGAATAATTTCATGTAATTTTAAAATTAAAACAATATATATATATATGCTCAAATAAAATAAAATGACAGAAACATATTTATCGTGTGTCATCATTAACACTGTATACGTGCAAATAGAAAAAAAATCATAATTTATAATTCAAACTTACAATATATATATTGATCTTCCCTTGTTTTAAAAAAAATGTTACTCAAAGAAATTATGAAAATAAATAAAATCTATATATGAGATTTTAAAATATCAAGATTAAGTTTAAACGGACGTATATGTGTGTGTGCACATTTTTTATGATACAATCGTTTATGTAGGCCTTTTGTTATTTCTTATTAATTTAATTACTATCATGATTTTGATATTGCTAACTTTATAATAATATGTTTGGTCCAATGATTTGGCATTGGTATTTCTTGAGTTTGAAATAGATTTATTTCTATATCATCTAAAACTTCTTTAAACTAAGTTGGCTCTAGAAATTCACAATGTTTTCACCTCCACAACAAAAATTAATATCTTCATTTATAGAAATAATATTTTTGGTTAACAAATTAGTAATTTTATACAGCAGATATATAACTAGGTTTTCATTTCATTACTATTTCAGCAATAACATCCACCCTCTCTCCCATATCACATATTGGCAAGTTAACCAGCAATTTAAATGTGGTTGTAATAACACAGTAAAAAATTATTTGTTAATGTTAAGCTTGGATAGTACCTTATTGTACTGCAACCCTACCACAAGCTAAAACTTCATTTACATGCCCATCTGAAAGAAGCAGGAGGCAAGATAAAAATATATACATATATATACTTATCAAACCAAATTGCATCATGACTACTTTACCCTGATCTATAATTAATTAAAACTTTTTCTTACAAATTATTTATTTGTGCTGAATATTCTCCTTTCTTGTTTTTTGAATTACATTTCTTTTAATTAACATATTGTATAGGTTTAGTGATGAGGATTCTCTAATTTATTGTCATTAACTTTTTCCTCAAAAAATATCTATATTCTTTATTTGCGTAATATATAAAAATATTTATTCAGCCTATGAATCTTACAATATTACCAAATTATATTTAATAATATAATTAAGATTTATAAAAATCTTCCAAGCTTTTTTTTAATTTTTTTTTTTTTTAAATCATTAAATGCTTATTGGATACATCAAAAGCAAATAAAACATCAGTTTTTCCCCCTCTTTTCTTGTTTTAGAATCATTACATGATCAAACCTATTTGTTTGCTTTTAGATATACACAATATTACTAATTTAGCCCAGCTTTAAGATTTAACTCATGATGCTAGATGATATCAGGGTCTAGAACAAAGTAGTTTAGCTTAGTAATAACTGTTACCAATTTAATTATTACATGGAAATATCATTATTAATCCATAATAACATTTAATCAAACAGTTCTGGTATAGATGAATTATATACAGGATGTTAAAAGATGTAATTTTTCTAATCCTCATAAAAATATCTTTCTTGATTTAAATCCATGTAAGAAACTTGGATTAGAAATAAAAGAGGAATTTCTTTTGTTTCTCATTAAATTCAAGATAATAAAAAAAGCTTTGGATTGTCAATAGTAATTGATATCTAGCAACACTACTGCTAAACATATCTAGTTATTGCATGGAAATAACCACTTTTTTCTTTAGTATATCGTAATTCATAAAAATATTTAATATAACATATATATATATACAGGATATGCCAAAGTTATTTTAAGCAATTTATGTACTTTTTCCCAGTTGAATATACCCTGACTTTTAACTGACATGATGTGTTATTTTAATAATTAAAATAAGCAAAATCGAATTCAAAAAATGAACCATGATATAAATTGTCCAAGGAAAGAATACATTTTTTTTATGCATGGAAAGGATATTTCTGGTACTGGCAAGACTCTGTAGTAAAATGGATTAAAGGTGTCTCAATGATTCAAGGCCTTCATCCTGATAAAAACGTAATATTGGTCATAAGTATTCAATTTTAATTTATTTTTTTTTATTTGCATAGTATTATTTAAAAAAATTTTATTATTTGGATAGTATTTTAAATTTTTTTACTATTTGATAAATGTATAACTTATTAATGTGTTTGCGTTTGCATTGTGATGTTTGTGTAGTATATAAATTATACTTGTATTTAAATATAACATAGTAGTTTATGTAAAATGTAATTTTAAGGCTCTGAGCCAAGTTTGAGGCAACCTTATTTTATAGACGTAATGATTCTCAAGGGGTTTAATAATTTATTAGTGTGTTTATATTTGCACTTGCATGTCTGTGTTTGTATTACAAATAATGAGTTTTATATATAAAATTAAGGTACAGAAAGGTTACAATTGATACAGCAATCACAAAATTTATTTGGGCATAGTACCATGTGAAAATATAAACTCTTAAAACCAATAAAGAGTGGTTTCAAATGGTGTGTGGTAATATCCACAATAATTATGAATACCATATGGAATTGTATGTCAGCAAAGAATCAAATCCTGATCATTGCTTATGTTTTGGTAGCCATACTATAAAGTCAGTAGTTTTGCCACATCTTGCATCACATTATTTTCAAGTCTATAGCTAGCAAATAAGCTATATGCAAATAAATTATATCTCTGTGGGACAATAAATATAACGATAGCATCACCAGTGTGCACAAAAAAAATATAAACATCACTGGTGTACACAAAAAATATAAAATGAAGAGATGAAACTCATTTTATCATTGATATAGACAGTAGCCTTCAATTTCTAATTTTGGATTGACAGGAAGCCAATTGCTATGATGACAAATGCATATTCATCTTCGGAAATGGTTTATTTTGTATCTTTTATTAGGATGATTTTTTTTTTTTTATAGATGCCTTGAGATTTTTTAACTTTTGGGGTACAAGATAAAAATGAAGAATTCTTATGCGACTATTTTTGTAGTTTCTGAAGCTATGGATTATCTCAAATAAGAAGTATTATTATATAATGGTTTGAATGAGAATTTTGTAAGGAATACTAAGAAATTATCAATGAAGATGCAATTTAAACTTAATGATAAATTAGAAATTATGTACAAACAATAAAGTAATAATTATTTTGGATGTTGAAATTTTTTTTTTTCCTTTTTTAATGGTAATCACCATTTTTCTTAGCCTTATTATTTTCCTTAGTTTTTCTATTTTCTGTCAGTATATAGCATTTTGCTCTAACATTATTAAAACTGAAGTTAGAAAATTGTGTCTCAAGTCAGTTTTTTTAAAAATTTAATATGGTGCCAGAGACCCTAATATAGTTAAAATGCAATTTTTTTAATAACTTTACATACTGCTAAAATGAAAATATGTTCCCTAAAACTAAGATACCATAAAAAATAATAAAGCTGAAAAATTAATCACTATCATAAAATGAAAATTAAAAATAATGAATGTAAGCATTTTTAAATTTAATAATTTTGAATTTATTCATAAATTGTAATTTTGATATATAAGTTTTAAGATAAGAGTTTTTTTAATAATTTATGTAAAATTTTGATTAAAATGATGGGTAATAGTTATCATCAGCAACTCTTTTTTTTTTTTTTTGCCACTTCTATCATGAAAGTAATCACTTTATCCAATTACAGTTTCAGTCATAGACTGATCTGGGGAAAACTGTGAGGGATTTATTTTTCATTTATGAAAATAAATAATAGATTATGTAATAATTTGTTTTTCAAATACTTATTTAACAATAATAAACACATACACACCTAGACAGACACCATTATACATGCAATTGCTTCCATAAACTACTAACAAACTTGTAATTTAAAAATATATTTTCCAAAAAAAATTATAAAAAGAACTTACATAACATCATATGACATATCTTTTTTTTTATATATACATTTACATAAAGATGAAACTTATTAAAGTGAATGCCTTCACACCTGCAACATAAAATAAAATCAACATGTATAAAGTAATGGAATGCATGTGTGAATGATGCTGCTTATAAAGACCACACATTAGTTCCCAAAATATATAGTAGAAAGCAGAATGTGTGAGCACACAGTTTCAACTTATCTGCCAAAAATTGAATGGAATACAAAAAAAATATCAAATCATAAGACCATGTCTATGAATTTGTCTATAATAAAACAAGGTATTTAATCTATATTCACATTTCTAAAGAGAAATGAACAAATTTATTTGTCTTCAGATTAAAGAATCCAAACAAAACACTTTGTTTTAATCAATCTTAGCATATATTTAGATATTGTAATTTTACAGTTATTAGCTCTAAAAATTAATCGAGCAAGATTGCACAAATCTCGGGTTATTACTAAAGTTTCACAAATCTCCTAGTGAGCAATAAGATATCCAGTCTTCTGATAATATTCTAATACAATAAATAATATTAATTAATAATAAGACATATTCAACATGACTTCTTTTCAACAATCTAGGATAATATTTGTGATGCTATGAGTAGGAAAGAGATTTTGTTTATATTCATATATCACAGCAAAGGATTTCTTATAATCCAAACTACAACAATGAAATAAAATTATATTAACTGTTGATGTTATTTAAATATCAAACAACATAAACATTAATGAAATGACTTGAGTATTATTGTACTCTTATATTTTAAACCATATAATATTTGTGTGGTTTAGATTTTCTGATAATGCAGATGATGATACAGATACAAAGTTCAAATTTATAATCAAAGATTTTATTAATACTAGAAAACAATTATATTTGATTATAATTCTAATATGATTAAAATAATACCATTATCACAATGTTTGAATAATAAATTTAAGTACATAAAGAAAACATTATTTGCTATGAATACAGAAAGCTCTTACATGTATTTTATTAATCTGGCTTTCCTTCTATTATGACAAATATAAAAAGTATTCAATGTATTGACAAATAAATATTGTGAACAATTTTACGACTTTGAATTTGAAAAGGATGCATAATTTTATAAGCCAATATAAAACCATATAAGTTTAAACGTAATATATTTTATCATGCTTTTTGCAAATCTGATATGCATATCAACAGCTTCAAAATCCTAAAACTATTCGGATAATATCGAGAACAAGATAAAGACATGTTTAGTATTAGGGCTGACTTTAATGTTTTCTTCCAAAAATATCAAGGAATACAGTAGGTAAAAATGATGGAATAATCTAAAAATACACACTTTTCCATAAGTGCAAATAAAGAATTAAGATAATGCTATTCTTTATAAACTTAATAAGAATAAACGATCACACAAAATTTCCAAGACATAACATTTTTAGCTACATATCATTCAGGACATACTATACTTCAAAAGCATCACTGAAACAATATACAAAAATAGTTTTGAGACACAGACTATCTAATATAATATTAAACATAATGTGAAAGAACAATAAAATATATAATAAAATAATTATTAGGCATACAAATTATAGCTTGATAGTTTTAATAACACCAACTCCAATAATTCATTTCCATATTCCCCACTAAAGGAACATACTCCTTTTGATTATGTTACAATGCAAAAATATTCTGAGAACTCCAATACTCTTATTGCATAAATTATAAGCATAATAAAATGTAAACATATCTATAATATATTGTTGCTCATTTTACTACTTTAAAAGTTTTTTAGTCCTGAAATCATGGATTTCAGTGTAATTCACCACATTATAGTTCAAATAATGATTCAGATGAAATTTAAAAAATGTTATTAAGATCGTCTGCATATTTAAATGTCGCATTTGAAAAATAATTAGTCAAAATCCGAGGCGCTAGAGTTGAACTCTACACAAATTAAGCCATTCAAGGTAAAGATAGCACAGTATTATTTAAAGCAATATGAAGTTGATATGATATCATTTCCTTTAAAGCAATATGAAGTTAATATGATATCATTTCCTTTAAAGCACTATGAAGCTTAAAGCAACAAATTTTATTAGCACAATGTTACCTTTGAAGCAATGTAAAATTTATAAAATAACGAAGTTTAAAGAGAACATTGTTTCAAATAATATGAAGTTTATAAAACAGTATATCGATTGTAGAAAGCACAGCATTAATTTATCTTTAATAGCAATTAAAAATATTTTAAACGAAATGTATAATTCAGCATGAATATTATTTTTATTTCCATAGTGAGTTAAAATATTTAATAATATATTTCAGGATATATATTATACGGTCAAAATATGTTGATCCATCTAACAGAACTGGAACTCGCAAAAGATAATTCAAGTCCAAGATTCAGGTCAGGGACTAACCTGGATTCAAATCCATTCCCCAAGCCCCAGATCAAACACCTAACGAATAACATCTAATGATGGCACATGAGAATTTATTCTAAAATCTTGCCCACTAGAGTGAAGACAATGTGACTGCATTATAACTAAACTAAAATATGCATACACACGGTTGTACGTGGAAGTGGAGAAAAGGAAATTTGAATGACTCAAATAAATTTAGACAAAAAATAGTTTAATAACATGACAAATTATTTATGTGTGCGTGAATAAGCAAGCAGTTTACCAAACAATAGATAATTACATAGTGAAATTCATGCTAAGGGTTCTCATATGCTCTTATTAACTAAATAGTAACTTTGATGGGTACGGTATTAAGATGCCAATCAATTATTAAAAAATTACATAAAATTGCTATTAATGCTTTGGTTTACGGTTCTGAAACACAGTGACTGACATTATTTCGGGGAGCGTTCCGAGATACTTGGCATTTTATATATATATTTAAGCAGAGCATAATTTTAATATAGCACTAAAACTAGGTTATAAAGCAAAAGAAATAATATGAAAAAGTGGTGGTATTGACATAATGGTCAAGAAATAACAGGAAAAAGTGCTTCTGGATGAAAGACCAAGTCTAAGACCCACTTCTTAGGGCAATCCTTAGAGAAAAATGGTTAGGCATAATGTGGATGTCACCGATCTACAGAGGCCTTTTATACAAAGGTCTCTGGAAGCTCAACTACCCATGGAGTAGGACATGAGAAATCTGGGTTCGATTCTGTGGCAACCCCTAGATTAGAAGCACATATATTTATGAAGATAAGATGAATGTCAGTAATGTATGGATAAATGTCACTAACGACATTTAATAGGATTTATTGCTTTAAAAATAAATGATCTTTTGTTTTAATGCTATAATTTATACAAACGATACGCTATAATATATACAGATATAAGAGTTTATTTAGTAAAAGAAACATTAAATTTTACCCCTTTTTCTGCTATTTAAAAATAATTCAATCCCACCTTTGTGGATTTTGATAATAACTAGAATATTTAAATAATTTGATGTTTTAAGAGTAAGAAAAATGAAAAACTAGCATTTGTATCGAAAACAACTAATAGGTCACTCTTTCATAATTTAAATAAATAACATTTTAAAAGATTTCAAAGCATTAATTAGCTTGAATGATGGATTTACCTCATGTAGAATTACTTCATTCTATTTGGAGTTGCACAAATAATTTTTATAATAAAAACCAACATAAAATGTTGATTCGTAAAAACAATTTGGTGAGGATATTAATTAATCATACATTAGATTTTAAGGGGACGTTAATCTTAATTCATGGAGGTTTAACTAAAAAGGAAAGATTTTGAGAAATTCAGTTCATCAGATTGCTTGAGATTGGCATATTAATAATAACAAAAGCATACATATAAAAACAAGTAATAAATAAATGACCACACCAAAGTTAAAGAAAATGAGCATATGAGAGAGAATTAGATTTGTAGAAGTTATTTGAGAGCAAGTTACATTTTTGCATAGTATAAAGACAGTTAAATCGGTCGTGAAAGAAATATTTGATGAGATTAGTTAGGCTAGATTTACTTTCAGGTGTCGGCTTGAAAATTTACCTTGCATCATTTTAAGAGTCCATATTAAGAAGTCAGCTCATGCATGGCAACTCAAGGGTCCATGTAAGTTCTTAGGTGACAGCAAGGTTCTGATTGGAATGGTACTCTGGACATGCCTTTACTTCATTCTAGAGCAGCAGGATGGTATGGCAGCGGAAGAAGACCACCATGAGTTAGAAAGGTAATGGACTTTCTACTCAATCATCATTTTTTAAATTTCAAACCAGCATGGGTTATGTTGACAACATGGCTCTCTCAATAGTAGCTCATTCTGTTGGTATTTAAAATCAGCCCATTTTATACCCCGCTCAGGTATTTGTGGAGGCTTTTAATTGTTTGTCTTTTAACAGCGTTGTTTATGTGTTAAAACAATAAAATGTAACATTATTTTCTTATTTCTTGCCCAAAATCTAATCTTATCTAACAAAATCTTACATTTCTGTGTCAATTGTTTTTGGAGATGCAATGTTCCAAAAATATATTCAAATCTATTTCCAGATTGGAAATAGATTTGACAAAAATGTTTATAACAAAAATAAAACCTATTAATCTTATTCCCCATTTTATTTTCAGTAAAACTTTAATTAAAAATTTCTTCCCAAGATTAAAACAATATTATGTTTCCAACCCTTTAATTATTTTTGGACAATTAGCATTTTCCATCTTGGATTTTACAAAATACAATGTGATTTTAAAAAATAATTTAAAAAGAAAGTTTTATAAATGACATAATAAAATATTTTAAAAATCAATATTTTGTTAGTGTTTTTGCTCCAGTAATATATTGTGCTAGTCAAAATTGTGTATTCATTCAACAAGACCAATAATTCAAGCAAAAGTACCTTGAATCCAACCATGCACAAGATACAGATGTCAGGGCAAGGGTGAATCCTAACCTATTTGCCTGAACTATTGTCTCTCTGACTAATGGATAACGTTTGTGATGACACTAGCAGTCCTTAGTTTTATTCCATCCCAGCTGAAAATCACGGTTCACAAAGAGACTCAAAATAATTATGGGTTTATATGAGAAATTAATGATTTAGTGAATTCTGATGATTGCAAAATGGTACAGATGTGATTTGATATTGATTACTAATGGTTTGAACCATAATAATTATAATTCTTTCTGCCAACATTACAAAGAAGTGAATTTAAATCACTGAAATATTATAAATAACTAGGATAATTAATATTAGAGATTTGGAGTGATGACAAACTAAGCTAATTTAAAATAATAATATTACAGGAATTTATTAAGAAATTGAGTTATTGTTATACAAAATAAGTTGAGTTTTGTTTATACAACTAGGTTATACTTCTTGAATTTGTTTTGATGCAACTTTGATAACAATGTAAAATTTGTTAAGTGGTCTGCCAAGAACCAATCAGCAATAAAATATCATTAGCCCTCTTTAAGAGATTACAAATCTATTTTTATATAAATAACAAGACATGAGCGATGTGTATTTAAAACACATTTAAATCAGTTGTCTATAATGAGTGTGGAAAGCAAAATAGTTCTTAAATAAATAAATGACAATTATATAATCAGATTTAACTAATTAACTGGATTGGATTGTGAAGGATGTGCTGTTAAGGCAGAGAGTATTTCAGGTTTGTAAATATATATATATAGAATGATAATGGCTGTATGATATAGATTACAACAAATGAGGTCTGTTATGAACCTCTGGGTGGCTTTGCTAAAAGAAATTCCTAGTAAATACATTCTAGATGATGAGAAATGCTGGCCCTCCAGCCAAAACATCTCTGAATAATAATAGATTTGACATGCTGGACTTCCGATACACATCTTAATGGCAATGCCCAAAAAAGGATCTCTTGGTAGGAAATACGTCTACTTTGAGGAAAAGTGAAAGATTGGACTGGTCATATTTAAACTTCCGATGGTCCTGAGGGGTAAGTAGCAAAGCAAGAATGATCATAAACAAATGGTTGTAGCTATAAATACATAATGCCCTAGACATATATAGATAGTGTATCACTAACAAAAATAACTTCATTCCTGATTAAAATAATTGGCTCTCTGACATAATAGAAAGTCCCCAGAAACCTTAGGCCATTAATGAATGGATCATAAAAATATAAAAGGAAAGGCAAGAAATGAAACAAATATAAATTGTTTTCCACACTTTCCAAATATTTCATTTATTTGTAAGTTATCAAATAGTTCATCATTGAAGATTACAAAATAAGTCAGTCTTTTAATTAACATAAACAGACTGGGCATTAAATATCAAACTCACTTCTGGTGAAGTTTGACAATATACAGCATAATAAATTATATATCACAATTTTACTATTTTTCTGACAAAAATATATGTGTATGAAACTGATAAAATGCTATGATAAATATGCCTTCAATGATTTTTTTTAAGACATTTATTTTACAGAAATCATGATAGGTTTTACTTAACTGATTTAATAAAATTCATTATCCTTTCAGAAATAATTACGAGGGCATTTTTAAATTAGAGATAATAATAAGATACCTAACTTTTAAAATAATTTCAATCATTTAATAATTACTTTATAAAATGAGGTACAAAACTAAATGAACTTTCTCAATTAATTTAATGGAAATAAGTTTCCTAAAATGATTTTTAACGAGAAAATAAAAGGGTTTAAAGTTAGTTGCTCATTGAGTTTTATTCTTGGCAGTTTCAGTAAATCAGTGTTATAAATAAACCAACAAAAAATCTAAGATAAATTTGCCACATCAAAATAATGTGAGATTTTTAGAATTGATAATTTTAAATTTAAGAGGAAAAAATTAAAAGACGCATTTTAAAATTAAGTTGTATAAACATTACACATATGTATAATATAAATTAATATTGATTTAGAAAATAAAGTAAGCTAGAATCAGAGGCTTGTGGCAAGTTGGAGGTTACCTCAGAACCAATCTGTAGAAAGAGTTATAAAATCAGTTCATTTAGCAGGCTTCCTTGACAGTACAGTCTCCAGGCTAGGTGTTGAGAGCACTGGAATGGCATTGATGAGCTGGTGGAAGCAGAGCTCCAAAAAGCAAATGGCTGATCTTTTTACTCTCATTCTTTAGGCATAATGTACTATAAATCTCTCTTCAGTGAACTGTTCTTCAATAATCATCCTTATCAAAATTTTTACTATTTATTTGATCTGGCCTTATCTATAAGATTCAATCTATACTGACAACCACCAATTGCTCTAAGTGGTTCTTTGAGGTTGGTGTCTGCTTGGGTGGGAAATCTACAATCATGCTTTCAATATGCCCCAAGGGTTCATTCTGCTAATTAAAAAACAGCAACAAGCATGATTAAGATTATCAATCATTGTATTAACAAAGCCTATTTAATTAAGATTTTTAAAAAATGTAGATTTTATTCACAAATTTTTTTAGGAATTTGGTACATTCTATAAATAATAAGATGACTTTCAAACCTAATATTTGATATAAAACTTAAGTTAAAAAAAAAGAACTTTAATGAAATAATTTAAAATATTTGCAACATTTTATAGATATCTAGGATTTACTTAATTCTAAGAAATAATAATCCTTTATGTTGTTTACCTTATAATCAATGAAATATAAATCTTTATTACATAATAATAACAACTTGTAAATACATCAACAGAAAAATTATATATATATATATATATAAAAGCCTTTTTCGGTAATTCTAAATTTTTTACCCTTCTCATTATGATACCTCATACTAATACTAAGACATATATAGTGACGTCTACTGACATTTCCTATAATTCATTATTTTTATCATTTTATTTATTTCCCCTTATATTACTTTCCATTCTTTATCCATTACCCAATCATTCATTAAATCAATTGACTTTTTGTAAATGTTCATACATGTATTTATATTATATTTTATATAATTTGTTTCATATGTTTTCCTTCTATTCATTTCCTTTATATAATTTAATGGTCTTATGTTTTTAATACAATCTATTTTATGTCCAAATTTTAAATAATGAACATATAATGCTGATCTATCATCCCTCCTTTCAATAGCACTATTATGTTCTTTTGCCCTTTGTTCTAATTGTTTTGATGTTTGTCCATAGTAAACCATTTTACATATCCCACAAGTAATTTTATATACTGTTCCCTTTATATATTTCATATCATCTTTAATCTTATAATTTCCTATTAATATATCTAAATTTTTACTATTAGACCATCCTATTTTTATATTTTTATCCATATAATTTTTATTTTTAGTTAATATATCATAAATTTTAGGTGTATATGCAATTTTAATCCATTTTATATTATTTAATATTTTATTCCCTCTAATATTATTTTTATTATCATATAATATATTTCTAGGATTATATCCATAGCTAGAATATAATTTAATAAATTGTTCTTTTTGTACTTCAGCGGTTTTTTTATCTGTATTATACCTATCATTTTTAATTTTAAAATTCTTATTCACTGCCATCTTTTGTGTCCATGCTTGTTGTGAATCCTTATAAATTATTTTTCTTATTTTATCTTCTTTAATAAAATGATTTAATACAATCATGTTATTGTTTATCTTTATTTCTATATCTAAATATTTTATTTTATTATCTATTTCTTTTATTGTAAACTTTATATTTTTTTTATTATTATTAAATTCATTATATATATTTTTATAACTCTTTTATTCCCTATTATTAAGATATCATCTACATATCAAAAATACTCTTTTATTTCTTTATTTATTATTCTATTCTTGACAATTGTAATTCCATTTCATTTATAAATATTGAAGCCATTAATCCACTTATTGCACATCCCATAACCCATCCCTTATTTATATTCATCTTTATATTTAAAATATAAGTTATTATTTATTAAATTTAACCCCTGTTCCATAATGTCAATTATTTCCATATCCTGTATATACATTTTTAATTTTTGTATAACTATTTTAATACTTTCATCCCTAGGTATACTTGGATACATTTTCTCTATATCCATTACAAAAATACTTTGATTTCTGTTCATTTTTATTATATTTAACCTGTCTATAATTTCATCAGTATTTTTAATACAAAATTCCCCATACCCCACAATATTTGCTATCCATTTATTTATATATCAACAAAATTTCTGTAAAATGAAATTTGAAAAGTTAAATAATAATCTTAATGGATTATCCTCTTTTTGTGTTTTTACTTTAGCAAATATATATGGATTTTTATACATTGATGGATACAAAAATCCATACTTATTTTTATCAATAATTCCTTTCTCTTCCATTTTATGTAATATCTCTATATATCTACTTTTTATATTATTAGTAGGATCTTTAAATAATTTTATATATCCTTCCTTTTTTATCTCATTTTCTATCTTATCTATATAATCTTTAGAATACATTATTACAAATCTACTACCTTTATCTTCTTTACATAACACTATATTCTCTTTTCTACATATATTTCTTATTTCTTTAGTAGTTCTTTTATATTTATATTCCCTTTGTGAACATTTAATATTTCCTAATTGTTTGTTCAATAAGTAGTTCATTTTCCTTTTATCTATTGTAGAAATATTTGCTAATTCTATGTCCGTAGTTATCTTCTCTTTTAATGTCTTTATCCACAATTGTTATAAAATAAAGAGACTTACTTAATAGTTGATTTTGCTCCGTTGAGAATTTATATTTTGTTAGATTTATAAAATTATCTATTATTCTGTTATTGTAATTAATATATCCTTTACATTCTGTCACTTCTTTATCTTTATTCCAATATTTCGTCCATATCCATTTTCTATTATATATTTTATGACTCCATTTTTCCCTATATCCATTTAAATAGACTATTAATTTATCCCACCCATTTATTTTTATTAATGACGCTTTTATAGCAACTTTTAGATTCTTAAATTTATTAATCTTGTTATATAAAATATTGTATTTTTCATCAATAAAAGTTTTAAAAATATAATTTTCTATATTCCTTTTTAATTTCCAATTATTTGATAACTTTTTATTATTTTTTACGTAAAATTTACAAGACCTTGGAACGACATTATAGCGCTTAAAGGGTAAAAAATTTAGAATTACCAAAAAAGGCTTTTATATATATAATTTTTCTGTTGATGTATTTACAAGTTGTTATTATTATATAATAAAGATTTATATTATATTTCATTGATTATAAGATAACATAAAGGATTATTATTTCTTAGAATTAAGTCATTTAGAGAATAACGTTTAAGCAAGTTATAATATTATATCGTATTGCATGATGGAACATCTATGGACATATATGAAATCTAAACTGGATTTAAATGTAATGGGTAAAGTAAAAGAACTTACTAAACTGTGTTTATATATCGAGAATATTCAAGGACAATTAACGTATTTGAATAGTTGTAAGCGTTATAATGTCGTTCCTAGGTCTTGTAAATTTTATGTAAAAAATAATAAAAAGATATCAAATAATTGGAAATTAAAAAGGAATATAGAAAATTATATTCTTAAAACTTTTATTGATGAAAAATACAATATTTTATATAACAAGATTAATAAATTTAAGAATCTAAAAGTTGCTATAAAAGCGTCATTAATAAAAATAAATGCGTGTGATAAATTAATAGTCTATTTAAATGGATATAGGGAAAAATGGAGTCATAAAATATATAAAAAATATAATAGAAAATGTATATGGATGTGGACAAAATATTGGAATAAAGATAAAGAAGTGACAGAATGTAAAGGATATATTAATGACAATAACAGAATAATAGATAATTTTATAAATCTAACAAAATATAAATTCTCAACGGAGCAAAATCAACTATTAAGTAAGTCTCTTTATTTTATACCAATTGTGGATAAAGACATTAAAAAGAAGATAACTACGGACATAGAATTAGCAAATATTTCTACAATAGATAAAAGGAAAATGAACTACTTATTGAACAAACAATTAGGAAATATTAAATGTTCACAAAGGGAATATAAATATAAAAGAACTACTAAAGAAATAAGAAATATATGTAGAAAAGAGAATATAGTGTTATGTAAAGAAGATAAAGGTAGTAGATTTGTAATAATGTATTCTAAAGATTATATAGATAAGATAGAAAATGAGATAAAAAAGGAAGGATATATAAAATTATTTAAAGATCCTACTAATAATATAAAAAGTAGATATATAGAGATATTACATAAAATGGAAGGGAAAGGAATTATTGATAAAAGTAAATATGGATTTTTGTATCCATCAATGTATGAAAATCCATATATATTTGCTAAAGTAAAAACACAAAAAGAGGATAATCCATTAAGATTATTATTTAACTTTTCAAATTTCATTTTACAGAAATTTTGTAGATATATAAATAAATGGATAGCAAATATTGTGGGGTATGGGGAATTTTGTATTAAAAATACTGATGAAATTATAGATAGGTTAAATATAATAAAAATGAATAGAAATCAAAGTATTTTTGTAATGGATATAGAGAAAATGTATCCAAGTATACCTAGGGATGAAAGTATTAAAATAGTTATACAAAAATTAAAAATGTATATACAGGATATGGAAATAATTGACATTATGGAACAGGGGTTAAATTTAATAAATAATAGCTTATATTTTAAATATAAAGATGAATATTGGAATATAAATAAGGGATGGGTTATGGGATGTACAATAAGTGGATTAATGGCTTCAATATTTATAAATGAAATGGAATTACATATTGTCAAGAATAGAATAATAAATAAAGAAATAAAAGAGTATTTACGATATGTAGATGATATCTTAATAATAGGGAATAAAGGAGTTATAAAATATATATATAATGAATTTAATAATAATAAAAATAATATAAAGTTTACAATAAAAGAAATAGATAATAAAATAAAATATTTAGATATAGAAATAAAGATAAACAATAACATGATTGTATTAAATCATTTTATTAAAGAAGATAAAATAAGAAAAATAATTTATAAGGATTCACAACAAGCATGGACACAAAAGATGGCAGTAATTAATAATTTTAAAATTAAAAATGATAAGTATAATACAGATAAAAAAAACCACTGAAGTACAAAAAGAACAATTTATTAAATTATATTCTAGCTATGGATATAATCCTAGAAATATTAGGAATATATTATATGATAAGTATGCGACTTTTTTTTTCACATTAAATAGTGAAGCTATAATTTTACTCTAATTTATAATAGCTTTGCTAAGCGCTTTCGAGGTTTCATGTTTGAATCTCATAAAATTCAAACGCATTTGCATAATCATAACAATCGTTAGTTACAAAGCTATGAGTATGAGATTCAAACATGAAATCTCGAAAGCGCTTAGCAATGCTATTATAAATTAGAGTAAAATTATAGCTTCACTATTTAATGCGAAAAAAAAAGTCGCATACTTATAATTACAATTTTTTTAGTGAAGAGAAAAACAATTTATTATATGATAATAAAAATAATATTAGAGGGAATAAAATATTAAATAATATAAAATGGATTAAAATTGCATATACACCTAAAATTTATGATATATTAACTAAAAATAAAAATTATATGGATAAAAATAGGATGGTCTAATAGTAAAAATTTAGATATATTAATAGGAAATTATAAGATTAAAAATGATATGAAATATATAAAGGGAACAGTATATAAAATTACTTGTGGGATATGTAAAATGGTTTACTATGGACAAACATCAAAACAATTAGAACAAAGGGCAAAAGAACATAATAGTGCTATTGAAAGGCGAGATGATAGATCAGCATTATATGTTCATTATTTAAAATTTGGATATAAAATAGATTGTATTAAAAACATAAGACCATTAAATTATATAAAGGAAATGAATAGAAGGAAAATATATGAAACAAATTATATAAAATATAATATAAATACATGTATGAACATTTACAAAAAGTCAATTGATTTAATGAATGATTGGGTAATGGATAAAGAATGGAAAGTAATATAAGGGGAACTAAATAAAATGATAAAAATTATGAATTATAGGAAATGTCGGTAGATGTCGCTATATACGTGTTAGTATTAGTACGAGGTATCATATTGAGAAAGGTAAAAAATTTAGAATTACCGAAAAAGGCTTTTATATATATAATTTTTCTGTTGATGTATTTACAAGTTGTTATTATTATATAATAAAGATTTATATTATATTTCATTGATATCTAGGATTAAATTATTTTTCAGTACCAATTTAATAAAATGAACGCAATATACATTTCTACAAATATAAAAGAAATAAACTTACAAAAAGGTTAGTTTTAATCGAAAATATAAATTAATAAAATATAAATTAGATAAAAAGATTATAATATTGATTATAAATATACTACCACCTATTGAGATGGGTATCAGTTA
This sequence comes from Epiperipatus broadwayi, assembly GCA_028023455.1. Taxonomy (NCBI): domain Eukaryota; kingdom Metazoa; phylum Onychophora; class Udeonychophora; order Euonychophora; family Peripatidae; genus Epiperipatus; species Epiperipatus broadwayi. Next base: position 11,502,466 of record JAQFVV010006219.1, on the reverse strand, counting down.
ATATACAAGATTGGGTTCAAACCATACTAGTCCTGATGACCTTGGCACTAGGTGAAGCAGAAATATATACTATATTTCCAGCTTCATATCCCTAGACTTGGGAAGGGGGAAACAAAAAAAACATTTTACTTGGGTGTCCAGTGACAATAGAGGCTGACCAAAGGTTTACTGACCACAATTTATTATATTATTATAGGAATGGTAACAGTGTTTAGATTTGCTAACTTCTAAATTATAGTTTATTAACATGATTAATTACAGTTTTCTTGGTTTATTCCAAAAAAGGGCCTCCCATTTTGAAAATAATTTAGACTTCCTCTGGATCTGGAGGTATTTCATAGTATGGTTTTAAATGTTGAGCATTAAAAGTCCCCTTCTGTTCAAAAAAAATTTCTTTGCTTATTTAATTATCAGCTAAGATGAAGGCACTATTACCATGTTTTCGATATTTGTCTTTTTTATGTTGTTTCTCTTCTTCCTTGATTTGCTGTCTATCCTGTCCCTTATCTCGATCTTTCATCATATTGTGTGCTATTTTCATGACTTCCTGAAAGCAGTTTCTCTCTTTTTTCAATTATTTCCAAATTACTATTTAATTCTTGTATATTATCTTTTGCAACATCATCTTTCAATGTTTCTAATGGAATTTCATTTTTATTTGAATTTCCCATTACATTATCATTTATTTTGGGAATTTCTGAGATAGGTTTATCTTCTAACACATTTATTTTGTAATCCTTTTCATTTACTTCAGTGTCTATAGACTTCTCGATGTTCTCAGCTATTTTTTGTTGTTTAAGAGGTTTTGGCATGATTTCTACATCAGGCTTCATCTTTTCCATGTTTTCTGTATCGATTTCAGTGTCTATTGTAGTCCCTGAATAGATTTTTAATTTTTCTGTTATCTCCATATTGATATTGCAATTATCAATATTCACAGCATCAATTTTAGATTTTATTAAATCAGCTTGCAACTCATAAGCTGTCTTTGCATTATTTTAAACTCTTTTACTGTGTTTGATACTATTTGAGTCTCAGCATGGGTATATATACTTTTCCTTTTTTGCAATTTTAGAGATATATTCCACAATTAGAAGTTTTCCTGAAGGTGGACTGACAATTTGAATATCACCCTTGGTAATTTTAATTTTTTCCTTTTTAACAATCTCAAATTTTGCTTCATTAGTAATAGGATATTCAACTTGTGATTCCTTTAAAATATCTTTGGTTGGAAATTCTACTTTCTTCAACTTGCTTTAATTCAACAATATCCTCTGACTCCTTTTATGTTTTAACATGTTCCTCCATTAAACTATTTTTTTCAATCATTTCTGACATCTTTTGAATATCAATGTGTAACATTTCTTCTTCTACAACCTCTGAATCAATTCTTTGCCCAGTCAGTTTAGGTATAGCAATATCAGTTTCTTCCTTTGTAATTACATCTCTTGCTAGTTTTATTTCTGACTTTGGTTCAATGGATTCGGTAATTTCTTCTGCACTTACTACTTCTTTAGGTGAAATTACAATTTTGGTTATTTTTTTTTTGAGCTTCAATCTCCATCTTTTGGAAAAATTCTTTTATTTCTTGCATAGTTTTTTCATGAATCCTTTGGGTTTGACAGATACTACGGAGTATGGCAATCAAGTTTTCATTTTGATAAGCAGGTATAGGGGCTTGTTTGAACTCATGGAGAAGGGTAAATGGATCCTTTACCATGACCTCTGAAATTTGTTCCTCCATGTTTTCTTTTTCATTGGGATGCCGGTATCAACATCTTCATCTCCAATCTCTTCTTCTTGGCCCTGGTCCATTCTGGATTGTGGGGGTGTTTCGATCTTAGTTTTGAGTTACATGCTTGTAGTATATTAGCTGGGTTTTTTTTTAGTTTTCTCTGGTATAGAATAGGAATATCTAGTCCAACCAATAATAACAACACTAATTATCTATAAGAAAAAAATATTAAACTTTTATGCTCTGAATTAATATTTATCACTAACTACAAACTTAATCATAAATTTGGATTTTATAATATTTTAACTGTTAGATTAAATAACCAGAATTCTTATACTAAGACTTGATAAATCAATGGCTAAAATCTTTATCTTTATACAATCACTAATTTGAGCATTTGCTTCCCTTACTCTGTCCACTCTTCTCATCATGCTTTACTGACTGTGTCCTTTCTGACCTGCCCTACTAAGTTCTACCTGTTTTAAGCCTGATATTTAAATAATTATTATTTCAAACTATAACAAATAAAAACTTTCCTTTATCATGAGAATGACTGATTTGTTTCTTGATTCTAGCTGATCACCCTTGGTCACTCCTTGCCTCTGAAATGGACTAAAAGAATCATTATTTTCAAAATTCAATACACAATCTTGTTGTTATGAGTATTACATTGCTTATAATTTTATTGTTACATATTACACCAGTTACAAAATTCTTCACTCTCCAAATCTCATATATATAAAAAAAATTTGTTGCCAAGAATTACCACAGTTCTTTTTTTTCCTTTTGAACTTGATAACAAATTTATAATTGTGATAGGTACTCTATTCCCTACACCAGGGTGTCAGTTATCAAGGTCAGCAAATAATATAACACAAATAGCTCTAATATAAAAAACAGGTATATATATATATATTCTAACCTTGTCTTGTGCATCCTCACTTCCAGATAATATATGGTATAAAATAAAATGGGTTCTAGCTCAGTTAATAATTAATAAATAAAATATTCAGCATTAAAATTAAAATGTTTCACTAGCTCAAATTTAAAATACGAATAAGGTTCAGTTTATAAAAATAAATTAAATAAATATTTAATATTTTCATGAGACTTGAAGTGAAAATACAGGTGACAAGATAGATTACATTGAGCCAATATCCCACAGGATACTACCTCAATGGCATAAGAACACTATCCCCCCTTATTACTATTTCAAATAACAAACTCATAGTATTCTTATGACTTTAATAACTTCTACTCACTAAGATTAAACTAATAATTAAATCTTAATCTTCTATTTAATAATCTAGCTCAATAAAATAATCTCAGGTTCATAAAGTTTATTCTAAGTTAATTTAAAAATACGGTAGTAAAATATGAGAAGGGATTTTATGTCATAATCTACTACACTGAAACTAATAATAAATAATAATAATAATATTCTTCATTGTTTAACTACTACTAGATTTCTTTTCGTTATATTTTTATTACCATAAAATAATTTTATATAATCTGTTACCTTCATGTAATAATATAATAAATACGTGGTAGCATTTTGATAATCTGCTAAACATAGGATGTGTGGCAACTGATAGCATATAATTCAGTATACTATTGTGATAACTGATTTAAGACCAATAAAAAAAAACAATGTAAAATTATGATTATTTAATTTAAAAAAATACCAATAAAATATTTAAATTTTTAAATATAACTCTCTATTTATCTTTTTGTGCAAAATTATATTTTTGTTTCAATTGTTATGAATATATCGTGATTTCGTGCAGTGAAGTGGAGAAATAAACAATCAAGACACAAAAATTTTGAAAAACAAACTTTAACAAAGTTTATTAACAACAACAAATAAAATAAACAATTTATGTACACTATTTACAATGGATATCCTTATTTTAATCTTACATTTTTATCTACTAAGTTATATAAAAATAGTTTATAGTTTAGTTATATCTTTATTTATACTTAAGACAAAATATAAAAAAAAAAATGTTACCATTTGGTTTCTCATTATGGTTAACTTATTATAAATATATTTACTTATTAGCAAAATATTTCATCCTTAATATTATTAAACTACCTTATTTTTAAAAAAAAATTCATAGGAAAAAACATTCTACAGAAAAACAAAATTAATTTTATAATGAGTATGGATTTCTCAAAATATTAAAAATTTCATCTTGCAAAGTCAAAGATGTTACATAAAATATTCATCCAAAATTCAGTACTAGATTTTAGTGTGTTTATCACACGATGTTTACTAATCATAATACATTCTTATTTAGTCTTACTTTAGTATGATATAAGTGTAATAATCAATATATTCCTGTTATTCAATGAACAAAAATATACTATGCATATTGTTTATATAATTTACTTTGTACTATTGTATTTTAAAAATATGCAATACTTATTTTTCTTCAAAAAAAATAAAGCATTCAAAAATAATCAACATTCTAAAGAAAATATCTTGTTTAGATACTCTATTTTAAAATTTTATATTTCATTTCCGAAAATAAATTCAAAATATATTCTATGATTCTTTCCTTTCCTTAGGATACTTTGGACCTTCAATTTCAAGTTATAAATTCTATTCCTTCTAAGCAAATAAACCAATCTTATACAAAACGATAGCATAACCTAAGTTCTAAATTATTTATCATTTCTTTTCAAAATATCTTACTGAACGATGCAGTTACATGAAATAAAGATAGCGAAACAGATGTATAGGATTTAAGGAAGAAAGCTAGAGTATCACTCTTAATATATCTCAAAAAATCATGGCACAGTGCAAAGAGGTATGACCTTTACCTGTCTAATAACCTCTAATACATGAATGATGTTAAAGCTACTTCTTCAGCTTTATTTAAAACATCAAATATTTAAAGACATATAAAAACACTGTCCAAATAAAATGTGTATCAGTCATAGGGCTTTGTTAACTATGCTGATAACCACATAAAGACTAAATATTATTTCTATTCCTTATCATATCCTATTTTTTTAAAAAATACATCATCTTGGTTTCCTGCTAACTATAGTACTTCCAAGCCACTATCTCAACATTATTTCTCAAGATTTTTCTACATCTTACATCGATAAATAACTATCTGCATTTACAAAACAATAAATAAAATTCATTGATAGTTTAAAACAATTTCACTGTTCCATAAGAAAAGTTTGCTTACTTCATTATTCTATATGTTTAATCATATACAATCTACTTAGACAATATTTGAATATCCAATAACATGAAAGTTCTAAAAGAATCACATAATTATTTGTTATTATGTTGGATTATATCACTAATATATAAAAAAAAATAATCATCGTATGCATATTTTCAAATCAATCCTATCTCATAATGTTTTTTTAAAATGTTGTATGAAAATGCGTTACATATAATTAAAACTTTTACACTTCATTCTTAGATTCATAGATGATCTAAAGAAAACAAAAATATACATTATAAATTATTAATAGTTATTATTATTACCAAATAACCCCTTTTATCTGGTCATCATTTTTAGTAGGCTTCTTCCATCCATTGGATATAGAAAAACATTGCATACATAAACGAAAAGACACATCCATACGTTTTATTTAAAAATATTTTTATCTAAATTATTAGATTATATTATAAATTTTATGTTATTAAGAAATTAATGTTTTATGTTTTCCTAATCTTATAAATAGAAAAATTTACATTTAACTAAGTTAGTAAAATAAAAATTTAAAACTATAATTACATCTTCACTTGTCCATAGTTCATGATAAAATCCAAAAATGTTTATTATTTTCTCTAGAGTTTTAAAATGTTCTCCAAGCGCGTTAAAGTTTAAAAATAAAAAATAATTATTAATCCCTGTAGTAAAATTTATAGAAAATAATCCTAGGTCTTTACTGTTCAGAATGAAAATTATTAAACTGTAATATTAAAGAATTATTCCCACGAAGTTTATTCAATATTCTCTGATGCATCACTCTGTTCAATTTAACTTAAGTTATCCGGTAAACTTTTATACAATATTTGTATTTTTATGGATCCATCCTTTATTTATCTACTATATGTTCATTTTTTTTATATAGGTTTTATTTCTTAATAAGTTCTTTTTTAATTCTAGTAAAATATATATTTTAAAAAAAATGTTTCCTTCAAAAAGGACTAAACATTCTATTTCTTTCATTATATTTTATGATAACTCATACGATATAAATATCTTATTCTTTTTTTTTAAAAAAAAAAACTCCTGGATAAGCTTATAAATAATGCGTCACAAATTTTTTTAGACGGCAAATAGTTTTCTGTTTAAGCTTCCAGCATAATGCCTGAATTATTTTTATATGAGTTAGAATAATCCTCCGGTTGAGCATAAATAAAGCTGTATTATAATTTAAACATATTTTATTTCGTAGTATATCCATCTCTATTGCGTAGTTTAGGTTAAACTTCAGATAAAATACTCCTGGCAAGTAACTTTTAAAAAACTAGAAAATCATTTCCACGAAGTTTCTAAATATATTATTTTTTTAAAACTCTCTTTTGCAAAATACTTTAAAATTATCAATTAGTTTTTTGCAGATAAAGTTATAAGAAAGTACTAAAAAATTGACTAAAATAAAAATTTAAAAAATACTATCTCTTTGATAGCTATAATTTACCTTTCTCTGGTTTCAATACATTATTAATCTCCTCTTATACCCCCGTGCAATTCATATTTATAGTCTGTAAGAATACCTCATTTGATTGGTTGATTCTTACTTTAACTTGAGAACAAATTTACATATTTTCAGTTTATAGCAGAATTATATTTGAAAATAAAAAACTATGATGCAATGAACTTAAAATATTATTTAAAATATTACCCTTAAATCAATTATTATTTTATTAAAATCATTTAAACATTTAAAATAACTTTTAAAATAATTTTAATAACCTATTCCATTTATCTATTTTTATTTAAACAAAATATTTAATTTTTTTTTTTTATTAACTGTATTCGTCTTTATTACATTATTTAAAACATGTTATACGATAGTTAACTTAATATTTATTATTATTTTATGCTAGGTGACAATTCCATCCAATTCTATAATATAACTTTTAAAATATTTTAAACTTTGTTATTAATTCAAACAAGCGTGTGTGTGAAAGTATATAGTATACAAGTCACATGATTAATAACTTTGACAGACGATTTTCAATCTATTTCTCTGCCTAGACTAATAAAATTGATACACTTATTATATTTAATAATATAATTATAAAAAATTTGGAAGAACAATTTAGAAAATATAGAATTAAATACAATTCTCACCATCATAAAGTTTATTTAATATAAAATATATTATATTAATTTTGATTATTAAACATAGTTTATAAATTTAAACACTGTATTTATTAACTTATCAGTTTTAAACTATTAAAATCGAATTTATTAAATATACTTTTAATATTTATAGCTGTGTTATTTAATATGGCCAGCTTTTACAACCATATGCAACAATATTTTAAGCTTTACTTAACTATTTTTTAAATAATTCGCTATAATTTTATATACTACATATTTGCTTTAGCCTCAAATTGTACTTTAAAGATATAATCGACAAACTATAATTAATGTATTAAAAGAACATATTCTAAAATTTAAAATTTTTAGTAATTGACTGTTATGAACTATTACTGACCTATAGAAAAGGACACAATATATATTAAAAATATATAGTATTTTTATTGATTGTTAGCACAGTGTGCTTATATGAAAAACATTAAATACATCTTATTACAAGGGTTTTTAAATTATTATTTTTAAACAAAAGAAAACAATTTTTATATACATGTATGTAAAACAAGATACAACAAAAAAAAAATTCTATACTTATGTTTGGACTACACAGGTTAAAAATATATATATGGTTGAAAAATCAGGTACTACAGATTAGCAAAATAAAAACTTTTTACATTTATAGTTATAGTCTCTGGATTTAAAGAAAACTTTTCATACAACATATTATGGTTGTAAAACACAGTCTTTGGCTTTGGTTTTTGACACAAAATAAATTAGACATCACTTTATGATTATTTTGCATAGTTTGAGTTTTGCATAAATCTAACATTAAGAGAAAACATTTTGCTAAATTTAAGAGCACATACATAACAAATTATTACATGTCACTATGCATTCAAACTCAGGTGAACTAAACAAACTTTCAAATATATTGGTCCAAGTATATAAAACTGTATATATGAAATATCATTTGGGGATGTGAATATTTGTTCAACTATTAAATCCAGAAAAAAAAATTGTATGTCTATATATTGGGAAAAAGTTTTTCAAGCTTTTATGCTTGAGATACAACATAATTTCTCCAGACATATGGGTTTCCAAGAAATTATATAGCAGTGCAATACATATAAAAAAAATTTAAACACATTTATTACCTTTTGAGATATTACACTGTACCTACACATTGCACTTACACACCTGTGTACATATATATGCAGTGCTACATATACAAGTAGATAGATTTTACACACACATACATCTATATACATTACATAATACTACACACTATTGGAAAAGAGAAAAAAAATGGTAGTCATCGAACAGCCACCATATCCCACTGGATGGTGCCGTTTTCGCGCTAAAACACATAAAAATGCCATTTCCACGGCAGACACGTTCGAACCCGTGTTTTCTATAATACAACTTTTTTGTTGTGCTACATATTGCAGACCGCTATGTCACACCGCATGTCACATCGCAGCAAATACATTTTCCGAATTTGCACAGTTTACAAAATGGTTACGGCTTGGTGAGAGAGTGTGTTTTTTTGAATTGGATGGAAATGTTGTTTTCATTGGATTTGTTTTTATTTTAAAGTATTGAAATGTTCAGATTTTGTAAAGTAATAATTAACAGACTTTTTACACTGTAGTGTATTGAAGTTTTAAGTGGTAAATGTTGACGAGATATATGTATAAAGTGAGTTGGAATTAGGTAACGCATCAAATAACGTACTGTTCGTAACATTCCACGAGACAAAGAAGATTGTACCATGTGTATGTTTTTGAAATAAAAAAAAGTGTGAACACAAAAATATCCAGTAAGAAAAGTACAATTGTACACTGTTTTTTTAAATGTCATAAAAAGCATATATTATAAACACGTTTAATAAGTAAAGAAGACTTTATATATATATATATTTGTTGTTGTTTAAAAAAGTTTTAGTTTCTTTCTTTTCTCCGACTACTGTTATACTTTGTTGAATATAGTTTACGTTTATTGTTATCATTTATTTTATAGATGTTAGTAAAAAAAAATATTTACAAAAATACGATTTTGATATTTTTTATTTTAGCATTACAAACAACAGAACACTAACCCTAAACGTAACCCTAAAACTAACACTAAAACTAACCTTAAACCTAACCATAACAACTTTTACTTTTAGTTGTCATTCTATTTGAAATAAAAAATAGTGGTAATATCTGTCTGTAAAAAAAAAAAAAAGTAAAACAAAGACTAAAAAAGTAAAAAATAGTGTTAACACAATAATATCTGTTTCTCTGTAAAAATAAAATGTAAAAGGAAGACTAAGAATTTTTACTTTTTATTCTGATTATGAGTTTTTAAACAAAAAAAAGCCGTAACCTCAGTAAAAAAATCTCCCATAGAAAATTTATTTTTCTAATAAAAAGCAAACTAAAAAAGATGAATCAAATTGTAATTTGTTTATTTTATTTTACATTTATTATTATCATTTAATTTGTATATGTTAATAAAAAATAATATTTAAAATTAAATAATATTTAAAAAAGACGATTTTCTTTTGTTTTTATTTTCGCATTACAAAAAACACATCGAAATGATTATAATTAACGGCCTGGGAATGATCATATTTTATAGTTTAAGAGTGAAAACTGCACCATCGAGTGGGATATAGTGGCTATTCGATGACAACCAAAAAAACTTTGGAGAAAAAGTTAAAGAAAAAATCCATACATGTGCCAAATTGTTTCACTTTGCTTTGAAAATAAACACAAACATTATATACTCAATTAACAAAAAAAAATTTGATACACATATTTTCCCTTTCTCCCCAAAATTTAACAATACTTTTAAAGCAAACACGGAAGAAAAGTAAGAAAAATTTCAACATAACAAAACTAGGGAAGAAAAAAAACTCTTACATATACATTAATATAGTAGTTCAAACATCTTTCACATTTTATACAATCTATTTACCCATATGAGTTTTCACTTTTAATTAAGCAGTTTATCAAAAAAAAATACTGATTATGGATGGAAAACATGGTATTCCTCTTTACTTTATTAACAAAACAGTATTTGATTTTATGAAATCAATATGACAAAACAATTACATTTTATATTCTGGAAAACTGTATATATTAAATTGTATATAGCAAATTATACACATATAGCTAATGAATTATTTAGGGTGCGGCAAGCATTAACAGGCCCCATATTGGGTGCCAAACCCAGAAAAAAACCGAGCACTTTGTGCTGCTCAAAATTGTGTATTCATTCAACAAGACCAATAATCCAAGCAAAAGTACCTTGAATCCAACCATGCACAAGATACAGATGTCAGGGCAAGGGTGAATCCTAACCTATTTGCCTGAACTATTGCCTCTCTGACTAATGGATAATGTTTGTGATGATACTAGCAGTCCTTAGTTTTATTCCGTCCCAGCTGGAGGTCATGGTTCACAAAGAGACTCAAAATAATAAAGGGTTTATATGAGAAATTAATGATATAGTGAATTCTGACAATTGCAGAATGGTACAGATGTGATTTGATATTGATTACTAATGGTTTGAACCATAATAATTATAATTCTTTCTGGCAACATTACAAACAAGTGAATTTAAATCAAAGAAATATTATAAATAACTAGGATAATTAATATTAGAGATTCGGAGTGATGACAAACTAAGCTAATTTAAAATAATAATATTACAGGAATTTATTAAGAAATTGAGTTATTGTTATACAAAATAAGTTGAGTTTTGTTTATACAACTAGGTTATTATATTTCTTGAATTTCTTTTGATGCAGTGTTGATAATGTAAAATTTGTTAAGTGGTCTGCCAAGAACCAATCAGCAATAAAATATCATTAGCACTCTTTAAGAGATTACAAATAAATCTATTTTTATATAAATAACAAGACACAAGTGATGTGTATTTAAAACACTATTACATTTAAATAAGTTGTCTATAATGAGTGTGGAAAGCAAAATAGTTCTTAAATAAATAAATGACAATTATAGTCAGATTTAACTAATTAACTGGATTGGTTTGTGAAGGACATGCCATCAAGGCAGAGAGCATTTTAGGTTTGTAAATATATATATATATAGAAATGATAAAGGCAGTATGATATTATAGATTACAACAAAAAAACAAATGAGGTCTGTTATGAACCTTTGGGTAGCTTTGCTAAAGGAAATTTCTAGTAAATACAGCTAGATGATGAGAAATGCTGCCCCTCTAGCCAAAACATATCTGAATAATAATAGATGTGACATGCTGTACTTCCCATACACATCTTAATGACAATGCTCAAAAAAGGATCCCTTGGTAGGAAATACGTCTACTTTGAGGGAAAGTGAAAGATTGGACTGGTCATATTTAAACATCCGATGGTCCTGAGGGGTAAGTAGCAAAGCAAGAATGATCATAAATGAATGGTTGTAACTATAAATACATAATGCCCTAGACATATATAGATAGATAGTGTATCACTAATGAAAATAATAAATTCCTGATTAAAATAATCGGCTCCCTGACATAATAGAAAGTCCACAGAAACCTTAGGCCATTAATGAATGGATCATAAAATATAAAAGGAAAGGCAAGAAATAAAACTAATATATAAATTGTTTTCCACACTTTCCAAATATTTCATTTATTGGTGAGTTATCAAACAGTTCATCATTGAAGATTACAAAATGAGTCAGTCTTTTAATTAACATAAACAGACTGGGCATTAAATATCAAACTCACTTCTGGTGAAGTTTGACAATATACAGCATAATAAATTATACATCACAATTTTACTATTTTTTCTGCCAAATAAAAATATATGTGTATGAAACATATACTGATAAAATGCTATGATAAATGTGCTTTCAATGATTTTCTTTCAAGACATTTATTTTACAGAAATTGTGATAGGTTTTACTTAACTGATTTAATAAAATTCATTATCCTTTCAGAAATAATTATGAGGGCACTTTTAAGTTGGAGATAATACTAAGATACCTAACTTTTAAAATAATTTCAATCATTTAAAATAAATTTATAATATAAGAAATACAAAACTAAATGAGCTTTCTCAATTAATTTAATGGAAATAAGTCTCCTAAAATGATTTTTGACTGGAGAAAATAAGAGGGAGAGGGTTTAAAGTTAGTTGCTCATTGAGTTTTATACTTGGCAGTTTCAGTAAGTCAATATTATAAATAAACCAACAAAAAATCTAAGATAAATTTGCCGCATCAAAATAATGTGAGATTTTTATAAGAATTGATAATTTTACATTTAAGAGAAAAAAATTAAAAGACCATTTTAAAATTAAGTTGTATAAACATTACAGATATATGTAATATAAAATAATATTGATTTAGAAAACAAAGTAAGCTAGAATCATAGGCTTGTGGTAAGTTGGAGGTTACGTTAGAAACAGGCAGTTATAAAATCAGTTCATTTAGCAGGCTTTCTTGACACAGCACAGTCTCTGGGCTAGGTGTTGAGAGCACTGGAATGGCATTAATGAGCTGGTGGAAGCAGAGCTCAAAAAGCAAACAGTTGATCTTTTTACTCCCTCATTCTTTAGGCACAATGTACTATAAATCTCTCTTCAGTGAACTGTTCTTCAAACCTTTCTTATCAAAATTTTCTACTATTTATCTGATCTGACCTTATTTATAAGATTCAATCTACATTGACAACTACCAATTGCCATTGCTCTAAGCTGTTCTCTGAGGTTGGTGTCTGCTTGGGCAGGAAATCTACAATGCTGCTTTCAACATGCCCCAAGGGTTCATTCTGCTAATTAAAAGAAAACAGCAACAAGCATGATTAAGGTTATCAGTCATCGTATTAACAAAGCCTATTTAATTAAGATTAAAGAAAATGTAGATTTTATTCACAAAATTTTTAGAAATTTGTTACATTCTATAAATAGTATGATGACTTTCAAACCTGATATTTGATATAAGACAAATACAAATTTACAAAATTCCTTATAAATATTAGATTGTTTACATAATTGATCCTTTGATGTACATTTATCAAAAGATAAATATAAAATGTTACCAACTGATTAATTGAAAAAAAAAAGAACTTTAATGAAAGAATTTAAAATATTTGCAACATTTTATAGATATCTAGGATTCAATTATTTTTCAGTGCCAATTTAATAAAATGAACACAATATACATTTCTACAAATAATATAAAATAAATAAACTATTATAAAAAGGTTAGTTTTAATGCAAAATATAAATTAATAAAATATAAATTAGATAAAAATATTATAATATTGATTATAAATATACTACCACCTATTGAGATGGGTGTCAGTTAATATGTAAGATTGGGTTCAAACCCATGCTAGTGCTGATGACATTGGCACTAGGTGAAGCAGAAATATACACTATCTTTCCAGCTTCAATATATATACATCTGAGTTGCACCTATGTATTTTAATGTGAAAAAGAAAAAAAAATTAATAAAAAAAATATTGAAAAGCTAAAATTTATAATTTTTAGATGCGCTTCTCAGAAATATATATAAATGACTAAAGGAGCGGGATGGAACAAGGTTTGAACATAGGTTAGTACTTGATAAATGGATAGAACTATGAAGCTCAATCTTAAGCTAAGATTGACTGCTTCAATATTTTATCTGATGATAGAATGTACAAAAAGAAAATTCTTTTATACATTTTAAAATAAGATCTGTAACTGGAAATGCAATATTTCCATCAAGATGTTAAAATAAACATTTATTTTAAAATTAGCATAGTGCTATTTCTCTATTGAGTATTTTAATTATGAAAACAGTATTATTGGAATAATTCATTTTTGCATTAAACACATTTTCAAGCTTTAAGATTATTATTTACAGCTGCTTTTATTTTTAAAAATATTCCTCTAGTTAGCAAAAGTTCTAATCTTGTTATAGAAATAAAATTAAGTATAACAAAGAACACTTGCATAATAATAAAGCAAATATACAGTTTATCATTAACTGAATAATATAATATAATAAGATAAACAGTTAAGTAAAGTTCTGGTAGTCAAAATATTAATAGACTTAATTTAAATTAAAGTTCAAACATAAATAAGCAATAAATTGAAAGTTAATTATAGTTTTAACAATATAATCTTTTATATCTGAGAATTCCTGATGTTATAAGACTGAATGCTTATCATATCCTGTCAATAAGTTTTTAAAAAAATTTCCTTATAATGGATACATTTAGGAGATACTGTAATGAGGTGGTGGGGTCAAAGCAGAGAGCCCAAGCAGATATTGTCTTAGCTGTTCATGGTTTAAAATTAAAAAATCAGACAATTAGTGAATGATCAGTTGTTTTTATATGATAAAGCCATGTGATTTGAAGAAATCAATGATTGAAAAATTCAGGGTATTAATTGCAATATTAATTTGACCTGAAATTAGTTATCAAGTAAAATATTCTAAAAATAATCATTTTTTTAAAACTGCATTTTTTAGACAAACCAATATTATATAATAAATTACTTTAAACCTTACAAACAATAATTATTTGAACACATTTTTTTAAAAAAGTTCTCAAGATTTAAAATATAATCTTTTTAAAGATAATAAATATTTTTAAATAAAACATTACAAAATGAATTTTTGTAATATTTTTTTTCATTCATGGAACTTAAATTATAATCAATTTCTTTAAAAATTTTATTTCTTTCTAAACAAATATTATACATAACTACATACACTTAAAATATTTAAACTATTAATTAGAACTTTTTAAATAAATTGTAACTATTAGCATTATAGAAGTTTATAAAATATTAAACCTTTTAAAATATTTGTTTTTAAACCAAAATATTTAATAAACATTCTTTTACAACTATATCTTGTGTATAATTGCATTTTAAAAGTTATGAGTAAGCTAAACATTAATAAAAATATTAAATCTATGGTTTTAAAATATTTATAATTACAAAATTAGCTAAACTTATATTTTTAAAAATAATTAAGTTCATCATATTTATACTTATAAGGAATATTTTACTATAATAGTTTTTTAATCAATAATTAATAGATTAAATTATCTACTACATTTAATATACCAAATGACTTATTTGAAAGGAAATAAACTATATATATATGCAAGCATAATATATAAACATAATTCTGAATGCAATACATATATTGAACCGGGTGGGAGAAGGAACACTCTGATTATAAATTAATACTAAAAACTGTATGAATTACAAAACTAATTATTATTAAACCTAGATCCACTCCAGCTGCACTTTTAATATTGCAACACACCGGTCCGACAAGCAAAAAAATCAAATACAGAAGGCAAAAAAAATCACCAACAGCACCTATAAACAAAACACAGCTATAGGGAATATAACCTGCGGTCACATTTCAGGCTATAGAACTTGGCTGCTAAATTTCAACACTCCTGCCATCTGAAGTATTTTATTTATATCGAGGTAAACCCTCAGGCATCAACTAATCATAATCTAATTAGCATGCCTGGATGTCAGGTAACACACATATAGCACTTGTTTTAACCCTTTAGCTAGTTCTTTTGTTAGTTATTTATACAAAAGTAAATTATAATAAGCCAATTAAGGCTTGCTGTTAATTACCAATTATCTAGTGATAATATACTTTGTAAGAGAAACAACCAAACTATGATGAGCAAACAAACAATTCTATTTTAAATACTTTTAATTAATAAAATAAAAAAGTGATATATAAAATATATTAGTAAAAGAATATTACAAACTGTTCGCATACTTTTATAAATACATGATAATAAGAATAATATAATTATACATGTACATACACAAACTAGGGAATATATACTGATTACTCAAGGAAAGCTTTTTACATATTAATTAACATATATTATGAGAGATTTAACATCTTGAGTAGTTACAGCAGCAATACAGTGCTGCAGTAGTGCTTCATTGAAATTTTGGGTTCTTTTTAAAATTATGTGAAAACTACAAGCATGACATCAACAGAAATCCCAGCATTTGTTGCATTTTTCAATTTCCTTTTTAATTGTGTCCATTTTTCTAAAATTAAAAAAAAATGAATTTTTTATGGATACGTTCATTTTATTTTTTCTCAATTTACTAATTTCATGGAGACAAAGGCAGAAATTTTTAAACGGCCAAAGAGTGTACTATAATGGATTAAAAATATGATGATAATTCACATTTCAAGGACTTTTAAAATGTACTCTATCAGGTTGTACGTATTAAAAAAATTTATTTTTAATTATTTGAATAGTAAATTTTTAAAAATTATTTGATAAATGGTATGTTTGTGTTTGTATTGGTGTCTGGGTAGTATATAAATTATATATCATTTATGCTCTTTATTACATGTATATAAATTTAAACATTTGTATTCAAATACAACATAAGAAGCTTATATAATTTTGGGGTTCCGGTCTACATTCAGGCAATCTTATTTTCTAGATATAATGATTCTCAAAAGGTTCAATAATTTATACTACAATTATTTTACTATATTTATTACTATGTTTATATATTACTGTCTTTAGGTTTGCAATTGCAGGTTTGTATTTATATAATATGTCTATATATGTATATAATAAAATTAAGATTATTATAGAGCAGTGCAATGTAAATTTTAGGACTGATTATCAAATATACAGAAATTTTGCAGTTGACAAAGCAAACACAAAATTTACTGGGCATAGTACCATGTGAAAATATAAACTCTTAAAACCACAAAGAGAGATTGCAAATAATGTGTGTGTGTATAAAGATAGCCATAATAATTATGTATATACCACATGAAATTGTATGCAGGCAAAGAATCAAATTTCTGATTCTTGTCTATGCCTTGGTACTCATGCTGTGGAGTCAGTAGTTTTGCCACATCTTTCATCACATTATTTTCAATTCTATAGCTAGCAATGAGGTATATGCAAATAAATTATATCTGTGGATAATAAATATAACAAGATAGCATCTCTGGTATGCATAAAGAATATAAACATCACTGATGTACACAAAAAAATATAAAATGAAGAGATGAAACTCATTTTATCAGTGATACAGACAGTAACCTACAATTTCTAGTTTTAGATAGACAAGAAGCCAATTGCTATGATAACAAATGCATATCCATCTTCTGGAAATAATTTGCTTTGTATCTTTTATTAGGATGAATATTTTTCTTATGGATGCCTGGTACAAGATAAAAATCAAGAATTCTTGAGCGAATACTTCTGGAGATTCTGAAGCTATGAATTATCTCAGGTAAGAAGTATTATATATAGTTTGAATAAGAATTTTTTGAGAAATACAAAGAAATTCTCAATGTAGATGTAATTTAAACTTAGTTAATGATAAATTAGAAATTATGAATAAATAATAAAGTAATAATTATGTCGAATGTTGAAATTTCTTTTTTTCTTATTTTTTAAATGGTTATTATTTATCTTAGCCTTGTTGTTTTCCATAGTTTTTCTTTCTATCAATGTAAAGCTTTTTGCTCTAACATTAAAACTGAAGTTATTGTGAAAATTGTGTCTCAAGCCAGTTTTTTAAAAATTCAGTATGGCAGCCTGGACATTAAACAAGTTAATGTACATGCACATACTAGAGTTCATTTTATATGATAATTATAAGAGGCACTCAAAGATTGCTATGCCTATTAAAGTTCAATAAAGTCAAGATCAGTTTATGAATGGGAAATAAGCAAGTTCATAATTATCTAGGATTTTGCACTTTAACTTCAGGAATATGGCTTCTCGCTTTCATCTGCTGAATTGGTTACCAACTGGTTGGATTTGGGGCTTTTTAGTAGTTTTAGTTATTGGCTTACTTCCTTCACTTATTGAGATAGGCATCCTTGGTGGCTCGGATTATTATGTGGGCATGGCTTCTAACTGGAGGACCTCTGGTATTCTGGAGAACCGGGATTGAAGACTGGCTTCATATTCCATTAGCTGTTTAGCACTACATGATATTAAATGACTCACGAACCAAATATGATAAACAAAATCAGAATCTGAATGATGATGAATAGATTTTTTGTTTTTTATATGATCCCTTCTTATTGTCTTTTTTATCACTCCTATTTAGTTTAATTAATTTGTAATTTTTTTTATTAATTATATTTCCATTGTTTGCTTAATCTGCATACCTGCTTAGATTAATCTAGCCACTGGATAAGATATGGTTCTGAATTATTTCCCATTGTTTTCGTTTATTGCACTTTATAATTATTGTTCCCATTCTTTTGTTTATCGCAGAGCAATCTTTGAGAAAATTTAAGTTTATATTATATGCTTTCCTTATACACATTTTAACTCAACTCTCATTTCTTTACAGGCACACATTTATTATTAATTCACGAAAAGAGAGAACTCTATTTTTTACTTTAGCTAATTTCTTCCCCCTTTCTGACTGCTTAGCTTAAACTCTTAAGACTTTATAAAATAAATGATACAGCGTTTTGCCCTTTGGCGATCTGCGATTATAAAAATAAAAAAAACCTCTTCAAACAGTTTAAATTAAACTTTTCTAAATTATATTTTTATTAATTAAACCTTTAATAATTTCTTTTTAATGAAACCTGCTTTAATCATTCTTGACAAATAATTCCATAGCGCTTTTATTAATTTAAATTTTGTTTTACAACTCTTTAAGCTACTTACAAATACTTTTTATTTTAATTGTTTATTTTTTAATAATAATAAAAAATTAGGAACATGTATTGCTGTTCAATGTCATGGTACAATAGATATAATATTAAATCAAGAAGAAAAAGTTAAAATTATATTTTAGTAACAAAATATAATGCACACTTATAGAGAATCAAATTATAATTTGTTTCGATAATATTAAATACACTTTAATATTCAACAATTATTAACAATAATCAAAAATTAAAATAGTTTAAAAGAATAGAAAAAATCATCAGGGTAGCATTTTTTTACCTAGGATTATTTTGTTATTACTCTAAAAAAATTTGTTGTAACTGTTTTAAAAAGTTTGTCTTAACAGAATATAATTCTTTGATTAATTCTTTTTATAAAGACACTAAAGTTGATTTCTTGGGTACTATATGTAGGTTCTAATTTGCTTCTAATACTACAGGTAAATTCTTTGGTTTTTGAAATAGTTATTTGTTAAACAATTTTCTCCATACTTTAATAACTTTTCTTAAATAGTTATTTGAAGTGTTTTTAATGGCTTCTTTAGATCACTTGGCAGGATAAATAGCTGCTAATTCAAGTTTTTCAGCAGATTATCCTTGCCGAGATTTGTTGCTGAACATCCGTGGTATGTGTTTAATACAAACTATGAGTTTATAAAAGTTCTAAAAAGTAACTAACAATTCACTTTTCAGTTTTAAAGTACCATATATACACCAAATTAAGGAAAAAACAATCTATAATGAGAAAATTATCATTAAAAGCAACAAACTTGACTTCATTTTCCAATTGCCTGTACTTAGCAAATTATAGGGTACTCATCTTTTAGCTAAAGATGCCGCTCTATGGCATGGTTTTCACACCAAAAACACATAAGCATTACAAAAAAGCACAGAAAAATTATTAAAATCAACGGCCCGTGAATGTTCATATTTTATAGTTTTAGCGTGAAAACGGCGCCATCCAATGGCATCTTGAGCTATAAGACAAGCACCTTTTTTTTAATTAATGAAAAGTATATTTTAACATCTATTTCCATATTTAAAATTCAAATTTTAAAAATAAAAGAAAGAATTCCATGGGTTTTTTTTACAAAAAAAAATTATAGTTAAAGGGGGGCAAAAATATAATTTTAATAATTCTTATAAAATATTTGAGAGTTTACATTTTTTTTATTATTATTAAGGAAAAAAAACACAGGTGACTGATCATCCACTACATGATGTTACAAAGTGTCAATGTTGCAAGGTAAAACAATTATTGACCAGATTCACAAAGTACATTCGCTCGATAATAAATATATCCATAAAACGATTGTATAATTTTGCTTAATGTGTATCTATACATGGACGAGCACAGATCTGCACTGCCCAAAAACAATCCATCAAGGGGGCACAGCAGCCCATCAGAGCGGAAAAGACACTGAAAACTTTGACTCTGTACGCTCCCGGCAGGTTTACATTTTCTAGGTGAAATTTATGTGCTGCTACATATTTATATCAATTGGCTATCCTTATTATAAAAAAATAATTTGAGGGTGCTAATGTTACCAAATAATATTATGAAAAGAGAATGTTATGTTTTCTTTCTTTTGAAATAAAAAAAAAGAGTATATATTTAGTTTCAACATTCTTTATTTCATTTTTGATGTCATGTTTAACATGACTATAAATTAATGATAATTTCAAGAATATCCATTTATCATTCTGTGAATATTACTTAAGATATCAGTCCAATTGTTACTTTATATTCTTAATTTGTGTTATGCTTGCATGATATTGTTGGCTATTGCATCTGTTGAGTCTGTTAAGTTATCAGGAGCAGGGTTTGAATTAAGATTGAAATACTTTTCAATACTAAGTATTTACTATTTGAACACATAGATGTTTTGAGATTTGTTTTCAGTTAATATTTTCACTAACAAGTAATTATTTTGCTCCAAAAGACATTCTACAGCTTATTTTCAGGGATGTCTAATTTTTTAATATATAAAAATTACATTTATTCAAAATCTCAAATCAACATACCAAACATTTTTTTAGCAACACCTTCTGTGAATATTCCAATTTTCAGCTAGTGATATTCACTGGGATATTTACATTTATTTAAGAACAAAGACTTGTCTGAGGTCAAAATATTATTGCATTTAAATTTACCTTTAAATAAAGTATTAATTGAGGACTTACGAGATAGGAGTGGTAACAAAAATGGTTACAGTTAAGAGCGATTATGCATAAAAGTAATGAAAAAATGTAAGCACAAAAATTCAGAAAAATTTGTATTTCACACAACACATGGCATATTGAATTATGAAGATTCATATAAAATACAACCATAGCCCTGTTTGGGTATTATTTTTTAAAACTTCTTTAGGAGAAAGATTGATTAAACTAAACTTTCATTTTTAAAATCATTTCTGCTATTTAAACTTTTAGGAAGGAAAAAAACAATTAAGAAACAAAGCTGATTTTTCTTTTTATCTTGAATATTTAAAAGCTATTGCAATCAAACTCTAAAACTAAATCAAGCTTTCTTAAAAATCTAAGTGGTAAATATAAATAAGTATCTAAAATTGCACAAATAAAATTATAAATTGTCTAATGTACTGGAATTGTGGTAGTTAAAATTTTAAAACTTTGTTAAATCATTCATAAATTCAATAAATTGGTTATCTTAAATCCATGATTCAGCTTAGAGGAAATTGTTTATCTATGCACATAGAATTATATTTGTGAAAATGTTCGACAGGGAAATACATATAATTTATATTATCATTTATTTAAAGCATTAATGTCAATATTATTATTTATTTATACATTCATTACTTTATAATTAAATACATACATTGGGTTCTTAAATAAATGAAAAGAAATCCTTTTATTTGGCTGACGATTTTAATTAGGGCTTATATTTGATTGAACTAGAGATATGTTACAAGCACCCCAAAAAATCATGCTAGGACATATTTTCTCATTCGGTCTTATTTTCAGGGAAACATAGTATTTCATTAACTTTCATTGGAAGTTTTAGTTAGGGTACATATTTTGCTATTCCTTGTATTAAGAATTCTCTTAATTATTATTCTCTTTATTTTGAATACTTATTGCTTGATTAGCAAAGTTACAATATTGATAATAAATTTTATTTGGCTTTTTTACCTTATAGATATACTTAATCTGCTTCATGTTTTTGAATCATACTGACTGATAAATTTGATTTGCATTATTTTATTTTTTTGTATGTTACTCTAATGGCAGATTTTTTTGATTTATATTCATATTATTTTAAGTATGCAAGTAAAATATTTAAAGTTTGCTTGTGAAAGATATGATTAATCTGCATTTATCAGTTTTTTTATTCTACCTACATCTTAATCCATAGTTATATAAATATCAACATAAGATTTTAATAATAAAATCATTGTTTTTGTACTTAAATGGATATTTTTTTAATTTCTTTATCTTTACTTTCTTCTGCAGATTATAAATGTTATGAACAAACTTTCGAGATGAAGGTGCAATAATATCATTTGGTTCACTTAAAAATAGCTTAAATAATGTCTCCTGAGTTATAGAAAAATAAAAATCTTTTGAAATTGTATTGCCCAGATTGTTTTTTTATTTCATCATTACTACTAGCAAGACCATCCATGACTGTGTTGTAACAACTCCTATGATAGTATTCTCTTCCTAAAAATCATGTGTAGCTATATTTTGACCATTAATGATTAATTATCTGTTTATTTGACATCTTGCAGTTCAGTTTTTTAACTTCTGCAGCAATTTTTTTTTGTCAGTGATTTAATAGTCAAATCTAGTCTATCCTTTATATTCTTAGCTGTAACAGTCCAATGAAAGCATTTAATATTGCATCATTTTAAAATATCTTACATAATCTTTGTAATATAAGTAGAATTTCCCTTTTCAATTGTTCTTATTATGAAATGCCTTTTTTAGGAACTCTCTCCTCTTTCATTAACTTCAGTGATTTAATAGTCAAATCTAGTCTATCCTTTATATTCTTAGCTGTAACAGTCCAATGAAAGCATTTAATATTGCATCATTTTAAAATATCTTACATAATCTTTGTAATATAAGTAGAATTTCCCTTTTCAATTATTATTATTATGAAATGCCTTTTTTAGGAACTCTCTCCTCTTTCATTAACTTCAAATGGTTAATCCACAGGAAGTGAGTTTTAACAATTATAGATTTGATATCACATTATTGTTAAATACAATAGGGCATATATTTATTAAAGATATAATAATATTTAATCTATTATTATTGCACCTCAACATCTGTTTCTCTATCTAAAAAGCTACTGAGATATTTAAACTGATTCACATTCTTAGTTTGATAACTATCCAAACTAAAAGTTGAAAATATTTTTGCCATCATTGGATGATAAAGGACTTGAGTTTTTTTTAATATTAATTACTAAAAGTCTGTATAGATTGAGCATTCTGAGGATCATTCTTTGTGTCAAGATTAGCACAATTTGTATATTGTAAATCTAGAAATCAAAAAAATGAATTTATCATTTTTGCTTTTAATCAATTCAAATGAAAAACTACAATGAAACCTATGCTGCTTCTTGATACTTAATGAAACCACCTACAAACTTTTAAAGGCTAATTTCATGATAATGGAAAACAAATTTGCACTTAGTTTGATGTCAATTTTTTTTCAACTCACTATGATAGCGTTCAAGTGTCTTATAAGCTCCAAACAACTGATTATATAACATTATTTATTTATATATTTTTATAGCTTTCCAAAAAAAAAAAAAAAGAAAAAGAAACAGCACAGTGCATTACAATTTATATAGTTTTAAATATTTTCTTATCCTGCCATGGTTTATTCACTTTTAAAAGTCAAAAGATCACATTACTTATTGTTGTAAGGTGTAAAAAAAAAAAGAGAGTGTATGTGTATGTTATATTATAAATAATTTATTTTTTCCAACTATATGACTTTGTTTTTTTTCTATGAATATTTTATAAAAGTTATACTTTAGCTATATATATATATAATCATTAAAATCAGTCAACACTTAGATAATTCCAATATTAATAACCTGTTGGCATGGCAACATATTGACAACAGATTAAGATTGTTATCGATATTGGAATTGTCTAAGCGTTGACTTATTTTAATGATTACTTCTAAACCCATTTAGCCTTGAGCATTATTACATATATATATCATCATCATCATCAACCATTATCAATCCACTGCAGGATGAAGGTCTCTCCAAATTTAATCCATCTTCTCCGATCTTTAGCTTCTCTTTTCCACAACACCTCTGCACATTTTCTTATTTCATCCATCCATCTCATATGTGGTCTCTTTCTGTGTCTTTTACAATCTCTTGGAATCCAGTTTAAAATTTCAATTGTCCATCTATTATCATTTCTTCTAGCAATATGTCCAGCCCAACTCCATCTCAATCTTTTAATTTTTTCAATAAGGTCAGTAACACTGTTGTCTTACCCATACATTGTGTTTTCGATCCCTTCTTGTTACTCCCAACATACATCTCTCCATACTCCTTTGAGTGGTCTGAAGTCTCTGTATTGCTCTTCTATTAAGTGTCCAAGTCTCAGATCCATAAGTAAGAACTGGTAAAACACATTTGTTAAAAACCATTCTTTTCAAACACATAGGCATATTTCCTTTTAGTATCAAGTTATTTCTACCAAAAGCACTCCAACCAAGTTTAATTCTATGATTAATTTCCTCCATTATGTTTCCATCTGTATTAATAATCTGACCTAGGTATTTGTAACTGTTAACTTCTTCTAATTCTTCATAATCAATCTTTATTTTCATATTTTGAGCAAATCGATTAAACATTACTTTAGTCTTTTTAACATTTATCTTTAGTCCTACTTTTCTACTTTCATCTGCTAACTCCTGCAACATTTCCTGCAGCTCTGAAGCATTATTTGCAAAAACAACTACATCATCTGCAAAATCTAAATGACTTAAATACTCTCCATTTACTTTCATTCCTTTAGTTTCCCATTTTAATCCACAAAATACTTCTTGCAGCACTGCTGTAAAAAGTTTTGGAGATAAGGAGTCACCTTGCCTTACACCTTTCTCAATGTTGATTTTTCTGGTATCATTATGTAATCTAATTGTTGCTGTTGCATTTTTATAAATATTCTTTAAAATATGACAATGTCCTGGATCTATACCTTGATGATCCAATGCTTTAATCACTGAAGAAATGTGTATAGAATCGAATGCCTTTTCATAATCTACAAATCCAAAACATAATGACAACTCATATTCATTTGTCCTTTTTATGACTTCTCTCAATACCTGGATATGATCTATTGTACTAAAACCACTTTTAAATCCAGCTTGTTCTCTTGGTTGGTGGAAATCCAAAGTTCTCTGTAGACGAGTTGTAATTATCTTGGTAAAAATTTTATATAAAACTGATAAAAGGCTGATAGGTCTGTAATTTCTAATATCTTCTTTATCACCTTTTTTAAATATTAATATTATTACTGCATTCTTCCAATCTTCCGGTACATCTTTATCATTTAGACATTTGGTATATAACTTTGCTAAAATTGTTTCTATTTCTTCACCTCCTTCTTTTAATATATCAATTATAATTCCATCATTTCCTGGAGCCTTTCCTTTCTTCATACATTTAATTGCATGTCTCACTTCTTCATTTAAAATTCTGGGCAATTCGGAAGATGTAATAGATATAGGAGGTACTTGTTCTTTATTACTATATAATTCTTGATAAAAATCTTCTACCAATTTCATGATGTCATCTCTCTTTTTAGTAATAATTCCATCTTTTTTTCTTATTGCAGATATAAATTTCCTACCAATACCAAAATGTTGTTTAGCATTCTTGAGACTTTTATTTTCTTCTACAGCTTGCCTTGCTATTTCACAGTTATACTTTCTTATATCATTTTCAACTTTTTTCCGTACCATTTTACAAAATTCGAGATATTCAATTCTTTTTAATACATCATTTTTGTATATCTTCATATTCCTTCTTTTCTTCATAAATTCTCTAGTCTCAGTAGAAATTTTATTAGTCAATTGCTGCTTTTTTCTACCAGCTATCTTTGTTGCAGTTTTTAAAAGTGTATCAGTTATTTTCATATTAATTTCATTCAAATCTGAATCATGTTCAAAATCTCCTAACACTTGAAACCTATTTGTAAGTTCTAATTTAAATTCATTAGAATGTTTCTGAAGATTAGGAATATCAACTGTAAATATTGTTTTTCTCAATAATTTTTGTCTTTCTAGTTTTACATTAACACGTAACTTACATCTTACTAATCGATGATCACTTCCTGTGTTAAATTTATTAAGAACATTACAATCTTAAAATATGTATTTCCTGTTAGTCAAAATATAATCCAATTCTGCTGCACCTTCATTTGGATGCTTCCATGTCCATTTCCTTTTAACATTTTTCTCAAAAAATGAATTCATAATATAAAGTTTTTCTTTTTCTGCAAACTCCACAAGTCTATGTCCTCTCTCATTTCTATTACCATAACCAAAATTACCTACAGCAATTTCATCTTTCATTTGTCTACCAATTCTACCATTAAAGTCTCCCATAACAATTTTAAAATGTTGTTTACTCTGATCAAAAGCCTTTTGTACATCCACATAAAAATCTTCTACTACTTCATCACTATGAGAACTTGTTGGGGCATAAACCTGAATTATCTGCATTTGGTATCTGCTATTAAGTTGTATAACTAATCTTGCAACTCTGTCCGATACACCATCAATCTCCACAATATTGTTCTTCCACTTTTTATTTATAATGAATCCTACTCCACTTGTATTTCCAATATGTGTGCCTTTATAATAGAGTATATGTCCACTTTTTAAATCAATTGTTTCTTCACCTTTTCTTCTAATTTCACAAAGTCCAATAATGTCCCATTTAATATAAGACAATTCTTCTTCTAATTCTTGCAATCTTCCTTCACTTGAAAGTGATCTGCAGTTGTAAGTACCTAAATAAAAAGTCATCATCAAATGGCAGCCTGGGTCCACAATCAGGGGATTCTTAGCACCCTCCACCTTCAGCCACCAACCGCTGCCTTGGTTGGTGACTTTACAGCCTCCTGGGAATAAGGGCCATGCTTTATTTTTGTCTGTCATAATTGTATATATGTATTGGAAAAATATTTATCATTTACACAAACATTCATTCTGCCTTATCAGGCACTGAGAAGAAAGACCATGGTGTTTCTCGATCTTAAACTCAGAGGTAAAAAGCCAATAAACTCACCATGCTGGCTAATGCATGTTGGTGAGCAGCCCATCCATGTTCATATACTATATGAATAATCACATAGTAATAACAGCTGCAACGTTAAGAACGTATGGAGTGGACATTAGGAATTTGCCCTGCTCGGTTCCTTTAAGGCCTCCAAGAGGAATCAAAGGGTCTCCTTTCAGTTAATAGCAAACTCCTTTCTGCAGCCTTACATATATATATATATATATATAAATACTTAGTTTAGCAAACTCCTTTCTGCAGCCTTACATATATATATATATGGGGAAAAATCACTTAGTTTATATACTAGATTTTTCTAATAAATTGAGATTCTCTCAAGTATATATAATTTTAATTATATATTTTATGTTGAATTATCTCATTATAAAAGTATTTGTAATTATAAAAAGAAAAGTTAGTCATATAATAATAATTAGAAAGGCTCTGTAATAATATTTACATTTTTTTTACAGAGGCAAAACTCTCCATACAGTAGCTCCACTCAATGCAAGCCAGAGTAATCAATGGATGCAGGAAGGTTTGTGCATAAAATTCCCATCTAGTACCTACTCATCCAATATCACTAGACTAGTTTATAGCTTGTGGCTTTCATCAGTAAGGAGCAGGAGCCTTGGATCTGAGAACCCTGCATCTAGATCTTAAGATCTAGATGCATTATACTTTCACAAGCTATTTTTCAAAGAGGCAAGAATCTTCCTACAGTAATGTCACCTCACTGATGAAAACCACAATCTAGAAACTAGTTTAGGGATATTAGATTAGGCACTAGATAGGGATTTTATGCATAAACCTTTCTGCATCCATTGATTTCTCTGTCTTGCACTGAATGGTGCTTCTAAATAGAGAGTTTTATCTCATTGAAAAACAGCTTATGTAAGCATAACTGGTGATCATGTGATGTTTGATGGTTTCATACCAATCCTGCACAATAGGATTATGGTGTCTGTGGTTATTAAAAACACCAAAAATATGGATGCTGAACTGAGTTCAGATCTATACAACTATACAAGCTAATGAGTTTAGCTTGAAAACATTGTGTTTTCATTTGGGACTCAAAGTTTTATAGTCAACTAAAAAAGTAAAAGATGGCTGCTGGAGGGTTATATTAGATCCTAAGATCTAGATGCAGTGCTCTCAGATCCAAGGCTCCTCACTGATGAAATCCACAAGCTAGAAACTAGTCTGGAGATAGTGGATGAGTAGGCACTAGATAAGGATTTTATGCACAAACCTTCTTGCTTTTATTGATTACTCAGACTTGCACTGAGTGGCGCTACTGTCTGGAGAGTTTTGCCTCTGTGAAAAACAGCTTGTGTAAACAAAGAATGGTGATCATGTGATGTTTGAATATTTACAATTTATATACTTTTGATGTAATGTATTGCATGTGTGTATAAAGTGATCAAATTCAGTAGTAATTTCATCCTTTTATTGATATTATTTTAATATTTATTTATTCTGTTAGAAAAGAAAGAACATCACATGGATATTTTATACCTAAAATTGAGATTGTGCTGGAAAAATGGAGAGATTTGCTTTTAAATATATATAAAAAGAAAACTCTTTAATAATTTTAAATACTCAAGTTTGAAAACTAACACATCAAAATTTACAACTTATGAATAAATTGAAAATTAATAAGTTTAAAAATATTTAATTTTTTTAAATAATTATTTTTATTATTTTTTATATATTACTTTATGACATATTATCATATATTTTAATTTTATAATAAAAATTACATCTTCAATGAAATGCATATAAAAAAACAAATATGCCTTTATTCAGTAGGCAAAAGATTAATTAAGTGCAATTTTTTTTTACCCTTTTTTTTATAAATATCACTATTGCCATTATTTAGCAATAATGAA
Organism: Epiperipatus broadwayi; assembly: GCA_028023455.1. NCBI lineage: Eukaryota > Metazoa > Onychophora > Udeonychophora > Euonychophora > Peripatidae > Epiperipatus > Epiperipatus broadwayi. The sequence goes on along the minus strand of JAQFVV010006219.1, from coordinate 11,473,568 downwards.
ATTAAATCAACTGAAACAATTAACATTTAAACTTTCCTTTCAAACATGGCCATTGCATTAAAGATATTAAGTATGATATATTCAATAATATCACAGTATTAAAAGTTCTTATACTTATTTATTGCTACTTATTATATATTATTTGTGTTAATTAATCCTTCCAATGTTCAATATGGCTGAGGTATGAAGCACTGTGAGTAACTTACAATCACATTTCCATGGAGCCTTGAGTTGCATACTTACAAATATTCTGTAGTTTTTTTACATAATTTTCTGTACATTTGACAGCAAAATTTGAACAAAATTATATTTTAATTGATATTTTATGTAAAATATTTAGATGTTAGCATCTTTTAGTGAAAAGTAAATTAAGAAAAATCAAAATTTGTGTCTTTACAAAAGGAATTTCAGAAATTGAATTTCATTTTGTAAAATTATATTAAATATTTGTCTCAAATAAAAATGTGATGTATTCATTCAACTTTGATTTGAATATATTCAGTTGATTTATCAAAAAATTATTTGAGTGAAAATATATATATAAGAAATACTATAGCTTTTATAATGGAAAATACAAAGATACACAAATTATTTACACATTTATTTTTATAAATATAATTTCAATGAATGAATTTCAGCTTCTAGTTGAAAATATTTGGGTTTTTAAAGCAGAAAATAAAAAAATGTCTACTCACTTCAATATTATTTTGTTATAATTTTTGCAATTGAGGTTTAATATTTTAAAAAATGATTTCAGTGCAGAAATATATTCTTTATCAAAATTCATTTTATTGATAGAAACTTTGTCAAGAATAATTTGATTTTGTAGATTTACTTCACTATAATGCTAGAAATGAATTTTTTTGTTTCATTATATTTATTTATTACTCTTTCTTTATTTGTCAAGTTGAGGTTTTATTTTTAAGATTATTTTCATTTACAAACTTATATTTAAAATAATTTTTTAAAATAATGTACAAATTAAACAAAAATAAAAATTCAATTTTTTAAAATAAAAAGTATGACAAATAATGTTAATAAACTGTTTGAAATTACCCAATTAAAGGTTTTTGTTTGTTAATATTTTTGAGTCCTTTCCAATTTTTGAAAATATCTTTTTTTTATTTATCAAAACCATTCTTGGCAATTCCAATTATGATCTGATTAAATCAGATTTCATGTTTCTCTTTTTCTAGAGAGTTTCACAGCTAAATAATAAATTAAAACTCTTATAACATCTCACTTTCATTACAAATATTAAAGTATTTTATCAGATAAATTAATATAAGTTTTAAAAAATTTAATATTTTTGTATTGGTGATAATATGATAATTTAATTTATATACATATAAATTAGCTCACAACAGTCTTGTGCTAAAAGTCAATAAAATTTTTATCATTTCATTGTTATGGCAACATTACAAATAGATAGAAAATGGAATTTTTTTTTTCTAAGTTTTTAAATAGATCAAAGTTAATAAATAATCATTTTTAAAATCTTATAGTACTTTATGATTATTATATGTAAATTACCATACTGTATTTCTAATGCTTATGTTTAAAGCAATAAATATTTAACTACTTCATTGATAGCGATTGAAGTTTAGGTTTATTATATATTACTATAGAGTAGTTTATTTGAAAGATTGTTAAAAATAATTATTAATCTACCTTTAAACAATTTTTTTTCCAATTTTAATGAAATTTATTTAAATTTCTTGCTCTTGATTTAATTTCTCTATTATCAGTTATTGCTAGCATTCATAATCAACTTAAATGCTTGGACAAGGATAGGAAATGGTTTCCATTTTTTAATCCATAACATTGCCTCGACAATGGGCTGGTGAAATATGTATATTTAAATTGTAAAATAATTTATATCTATATAAAAAAATATTTTTACTATTATTTCTAAATAATTAACAGTAAATATAATAACAACTGTATTTTTTGTTGTTGTTGTTTGAAAAAGTTTGTTCTTAAAACAGTTAATATTTTAACCAAATTTCATTGATTATCTTCAGAATTGTAAAAACAAAATTATAAAAAAAAACTTGAAATTTTGAAAATAAAAATAATAAATGATTATATAAATAAATCCAAAATATTACTATTTGCTGTAATGTTTTGGATTTATTTATACAATTATTATTTATCAATTTTTTAAACTTTCTTGGTACATTTTTCTAGATAATTCTGAAGATGGCTAATGAGATTTGGCTGAAACAATTGATATGAGAAAAAATTTGTCTATTCAAATGAAAAAGAATATAAATGTTTGTCTTTATATTTATAGTTTATGGTGTTAAATATATATATGTAATACATAATATTTGACATTTTAAAATATAATATAATTAAATAATTATATAAACTAATGTACAGTCTCCTTTAGTTCAGATTGACTTTATAATCACTTTTTGACCAAGTCAGCTGGTATTTTCTTTTAGTGTTTGATTGACATTTGTTTTTCCATCATCCTTATTTTGTTTTTTTCTACAAAAATTTTTTTTTTCAATTGCAAATTTATGTTGAATAAATTATACATCTTTTTCAAATACTTTTATGCCATGCAGCAATTGTTTCAAGGTTACACTAATTTAAAAATTGGAAACTATATACAATAATTTCTATTTTACCTCATCTTGTTAAATATAATAAAGGTTTAATCAGCATAAAGTAATTGAGGATTAAGTTTCGACTGAATAGTTATTTTCTGAAATGCTTAAATATCATAAATACCTTGTGAAATAAACATGAATACTATAATAGAAAAAATTTCTATGGTGAAGGTCTCACTATTGAATCAGTGTTTTGCTAATTCATGTATAGGATTCCAATATAAAACTTCCAATAGAGTAATTAAAAGTATAAATATTAAAATAGTTAGTCTCATATAAACACAAAAGGATAAAGAAAATCAAATTAACATTATATAATTACTTTGATAATTAAAAAAAAAGGGACTGAGAATTATAAAACAAAGTAGAACTCCTTTTATTATTTATTGATTGTTTGATTTTGTATTATTTATTTATATTTACAATTTATGCTGATGATATCTTTCAGATTTTTATCCAATAAATGGAGAAATGCCAGTTTACTTTAAACTTTAATTCTCTATGTAAATCTTATTAGAAGATATGATACACATATTAGTGCTAATAAAACAATGTTTGCATATCTGTCTATCTCATTAAGAGATTAAAGTATGTTTATATTCTATCAGAAAAAGAGTGAATAGAGGGAATTGAATCATTTAGTGTAAAGAATTATTAAACTTCAAATAAAACCCATTATAATGTTTACATTTGTTGATTAAGGAATACTTAAATCAACTATTTAAATTTACTATTCAAATGTAATTTAGTTCTAGTTTTAAACCAGCTAAGACTAATCAATAGCCTCTTAGATAAATTTGTACTATTGCTGTGCAATAAAAAATATGCTTTAATAACTAAATAAGTATATAAAACAATGAGGATTGCCAATTCCTCTACAAGCTTTGTGTTAAATGCTTAGCCAGAGCCAGCACTTAAAGTATCTCTGTCAGGAACCCCTCCCTAAATCCCTGACCATGGTTTCGTGCTTTGGCACTCCTCAGAGAGGTGTCAGGGTAGGTTCAGACACTAGATCTAAAAATACCAACCCAAAGCCAGCATTTAACTAAAAGTTATCTATTGAGTGGAAAATCTGAAATTTTCAGACATCTACATGTCTTCAAACCCAGCTATCCATCTTAATTGTTTTATAACTTACAAGCTTAAGAGATAGGGTCATATGATCTATGACTCTTATTTTGACTAAATAAGTATATAGTTTGAAACAATTTATATTCTATATATTATTTAAAAACTGTTAAATAATAACATTTCAAAAAAATAATATTGACATTAATGGAAGATTTTGCGTTGATGACAGCAGACAGATATAGATTATGCTAGGGAAGTCTTTCATACAAACATGATGTGTAAAGTATATTATTAGATAACATTGGCAACAAGTCAAAAACATGGTAGAGGAATCAAACTTGGAAGTACTAAATAAAATAATAAAATATTTTTAAATGTGTAATCAATCCTAATATACAATTCCTGTGATGATTAATTATAGATTATAAAAGCAAATAGATATTTATCAATCAGAGAAGTCATTTAGTTCACTTTATAGAATTTATGGATTGATACTTGTTAAATGAATCTATAAATTTGTTTAGCCTTATTTTAAAAAATATTTGTTGACATAGAATAATCCATTTTAAGATAATTGATAATATAAACCTTTAAAGTGTGGTTTAAACAAAAATTCTATATATGTAAATCAGAAGTGTGTAGAAAAAAAGTGATTGATTAATATATTAATTACGCATCAATGAGTTATGTTAAACCAAATAATGGACTATTCTGAAATGAATTCTTGATATTATGAGAAGAATTTGGTGAGCAATAATAATGATAATTGTTTCTTTATTTAACATTATTTGCTATATTCAAAACCCACAACCAATTTTTGGACTGGTTTAAATATTAAAATTTCTTCTTGTTGCTTTTTATTATAGATAGAATTATGTGTTAATTGTCTAGTCGCTTCTGTGTCATTTTATAAATTAAGTCTAAAATTTAGTAAATTAAAGAATTGTTTAATAAAGAGTTTTGTGTTTGTTCCTGATCATGATGGATTAAGTAAATTAGCTTTGGTAACATAGGAAAGAGGATGAAGTCAATAAGTGATGAAGTATGTCACTTAATGAAGAGTAGAATATTCAATTATCAATTTAAATTGCTTATATTAAATATATATTTAGTCTAAATTTATATGTACACATTTAAATTTTATCTGTGGGGTGAGATTTATTTGTTAAAAGGATTTATTTAAGTCTTCATTCTTGTGTTATATACATTTATCATTTTCTGTATTGCTAAATTTAAAACATGGTATATTTTGAATATTATTAATAAGCTATACTAATATAAAATAGAGCTCTTGAAATATATATGTTTAAATAATGAAAAATCACAAATCAATTATATTAAAATTCAAAATTCTTATTTTCTACATTAACATAGTAGTAATAAATTCTTTATAAGCAACTTAAAATGACATTTTTTATTTTATGAAAGTTGTTATTTCTTAAGAACTCATTTTCATTTTATGCTTACTCATATAATATTACATTTTTCATAATGCAGAACAATTGTAGTTCCACTTTAAAGATTTTATACTTATTAATATTTATACTAAGCATTCAATTATATATTATTTTTATAATGTATTAAAAATATTTATAATAAATATATTTTAAAGTATATATTGAGTATTATAGCAATATTTTAAAAAAAGGAAGATCCAAGCTCTTATAATCAAAGGCAAACTGCTTACATTATTAACTTTGTTAAAGTTTGAAGCACCCATTCTCTGTATTGATATATTTATGACAATACATTTTGTTTTTAAAATATGAAAGTTAATTTGTTTGCAATAATGTAATTCTCACTGTTTTTTATACAAATATCACATTACACACCTTGTGTAAGGCAGTGCATTTTATAGGCTCATTTTAAAGACAATATATTAATTTTTATTTTAAATATTAAATTACATGCTGTAATTATTTTTTTAAAAATAAACCAATAAAATCTCACCTGACTGTCACACAACTTTAGCTTATATACATATCTATACCATTTACTGAAAGTTTTATTATGCTGCTATAACAGTAATATGTAAGCCAATGTCATGTCGTGAAGTCAAGTGATATTTTATTGCTTTCTACAAATTACAGGCCATAGGATAGAGGTATTCTTACTTATCAAAAAACTAAGTTTATAATATGTAGAAATTGAAATTGTTTCTTGCAAGCCAATTGGTTTAGATTAAAAACATGTTTTTTTAGTTTGGGCTACTAGCTTGATAGTGTAATAGAGGCAAAAGTAGTTGCTAAAAGGAAAGTGCATTAGATTCTAATGGTCAAGGTGCACTGTTCTAAGATCCAAAGCTTTTCACTGATGAAGGTTGTAAGCTTGAATTTAGTCTGAGAATATTGGATAGGACATATAGGATAGGGATAGGGATTCAATAAGCACTATCATCTGGTGACTATTAATGTTGTAAGTCTTACATTAAGTGGTACAATGATGGTGAAAAATTATGCTTTTATAAATATTTCTTGTTCTTTATAATGCTAAATTTAATGTATCATATATTTTCAATGTTACTATCCGTTAATGTATCATAAAATCAATGAATATTTAAAATATAAAATTTCTAAACTCAATATACTTTTAAAATATATGAATAAAAACATATGTAAAAAGCAAATGACCACCAAGATGCATTTTGGTAAGAACCAGCCTTCGTCAGTAAGCCCAGATTTTTACAAATGTTTTCATCATGACATGACATATTCATAGAAAACTACTACAATTCACTTTGCAAGTGTAATATTACTAGCATGCAGTCATTTGAATGATATTCACTATGATAAGTATAAAAAACAATTTATTAATCATACTATTAGACTATATATTGGATTCATTAGGCATGATCAGGAAAAAAGTAAGTGCTAAATGAATAATACTTATGCTGGTATTTAGTAATTGATATATTAATTTTTAATTAAAAGTTTATATCTATGCTGTAAACTAAATAATGTGATGCCTAATAAAGTGAATAATTTTCACCTTTTATCCTACATCATAACCATCAAAATGAGTATATTTAAGTAATATCACACTTATAAATTTAACTGTAGTAAAATAATTGAACCAAACCTTCATAATACATTTGATACTGTATTAATTTAGAAGACAAGTATTTGAGCACAAGTATAAATGATGAAGTTGGAGGCATGCTATTGTCAAATATGTTTGCTATAAGACCTCAGATTACTTATTTATGTTAAGATAGCAGTAATGTCCTAAACATATACTTTAAATTTAGAGCAAGAGTGCGGCAATGTACTTCCATTTTTATTGCAATAGACTTAATATGTTTGTACAAATTATTACATTATGTAATTTCATGTTTAATATAAATATTAGTTCAGAATAAGATATTTAAAACTGACATAATTATCTCTGCCTATATAAAATGTGTAATATTATGTAATTTATTTAAATATAATATGAATTGTGATCATGTAATGTAACAGCTTTCACAATTTGAAAATAAAATGTATCACAATTAAATTGATTATAAATAAATGTACAACCAGTATTAATATAAAGAATGGATGTTTTGAATTCCAGATTAGTTGTCTGCTACTGCCAGTGTTATAAAAGTTCACTTGTTTGTTACAATAGTATATAATACTATTCAAATATATTACAGTTTACATTTGACACTATAAAGAGTTGTAAGTGTGCCTCTCTTGTTTGTGTTAAATAGTCTTAGTGTATTTTTAAAAATTATATGTAGCAATTCTCAATATCTATCACATTTAATTTCAAACCATGACATGGATATCAAAATTCATAGATAATAGCAAATTGTATTATTGTTTTTGGTTTGATTTGTTTCCATACATATATGCACAACAAATGTTTATGTAGATGTATGTTTTTATTTTATATGCACTGTAAACAAACAATTAAAATATAAAAAAAAATTTTTTTAATTAATTTTTAATTTTTAAATATTTTATTTACTATTTTTTAGAAAACTGACCCTCTAAATATGGATATCCCAAATCCTGGAGAAATGTATATGAAAATATTAAGTTTCATTAAATATACAGAATAGCTATTAAAACCATATAGATACATATTCAAAGATCTATCAGAATGAAAAAAATAAAATGTTAACATTGTACTTTCTGCTTACAGACTTTTTTCACTTAAAGATCAGCTGCAGTCATATTCCAATTTGATATTTATGACTACTACTCATGTGCAACAATAATATTTGAATATTTGATACATAGTAAAATGACTACAAATCAGATGGGAGATAATAAAGGCTGAACAGATTAAACAGAAATCACTGCAAACTTTAATGCCAGAATTGGAGAGATGAGATTAAAGATGGAAGTGCAGTGAATAAATTTGGATATGGAGACAAAAATAAGGAATATAATCTTTCAGAATTTGCCATTAAATAAAGTGTTCATTATGAATTTTTTTCTTAAAGAAAAATACAAAAAGGAAATAACACAGTCTCAACTAACCTGGATATTTTGATCATTGGAAAATAATTATTTTAAGACTACCATGTTTAGTAGATACAACATAATGATCAATGATTAGAGAGATATGTTACATTAATGTAAAACCTCTGAAGACATAACATTCATAAACATCCCAGTGCATTTAAATTAGAATGTACAAATTGATTTTGAATACAGTGAAGCTGTAAACTATGCTATGTTAATATACACTACTTCGATTTTACGATCTCCAATAAAAAATGTAAACAAACAAAAATATAAATTAACAAAAACTATTAGAATTCATAAATTTAATAAATTTTACATTATACCAGTTGCCATTTTTCCATCTCAAAGTACTATACACAATCATGCTTATTAAAATTTCTTCAGTTTATGTTGAAAGCACATATTTTATTTTTATTTTATTAGCCTTTTCAAATTTTATATCAGTATTTCACATAAAATGTTTTCTAAGTATAATGATAAAAAATTTATAAAAAAGTTATTGAAAAAAAAAAGAATATTGTCCAGAGTGTATTTAATTAAACATTTCACTATTTATTTTTTAAAAATATAGTACTGCAAGTTTTTTCTTATTGCTTTTTCAGTATGAACATATTGTAAATTTGATTTCTCAAATTATTATTAATAATTATGTAAATCTCGATAGTATAAACACTTTTCATACAATTATATAATTCTATCAATCTTGTACTGCTCAAGTTAATATGAAAAGATAAAATAAAACTAATAAGAAAGTCTTAAAAGCACTGAGCCAGCTTTTGGCAGATTCTTGCCAGAATCATAGTGCTGAATAGAACTGCGCTATTAAAAGTATTCATATATAGTGGCAAAAGCAATATACAAATCAGGCCGAGTATGTAAATTAGATGTTCCATTTTTTTTGATAATGGTACACAGGAATCTTTTCCATTGATGCAATGAGGATCTCTTGCAATAGCTCAAGCCTTTTTATATTTTCTTTTCCTATTATATTCTCAGCATATATTGTTCTTACATTAGAGGGAGAAAAGGTGTGTCTCATAACCAGCTCATGTATGAAAAAGATTTGTATTTATGATTTAATTTAGCATTATATGAATGTGTTCTGGGTGACTTGATTTACATACTGGGCTTGATTTACATATTGATCTTTGCCATTATATGTGCATATTTTTAATGTTGCAGTTCTATTCAGCACTATGATTCTGGCAGCAATCTGCCAAAAGCTATCTTAATGTTTTTAAGACTTTCTTATTAGTTTTATTTTACGTTTTCATATTAACTTGAGCAGTACAAGTTTGATAGAATTATTAATAATTATATTATTTTTAAATTTTGTTTTTACACTATAATCTTAATTTATATATGCATACTATTCATGAAAAAAATGTTTGCGTCATAAATATATGTATGCTGTAAAGTACTGTACACTAGCAGTTCAATAAGCAATACATATTCTATTTTAATCAATGATTAGCAACAAAATATGAGCTATTGTACAGGGGGCTTAGAATAAAATTTAGTGAATATGATACCTCCATTATATTAACACATTTTAAAAATGATTCAAACTTGTACACCAATGAGAAAATAAGATATACAAATAACAGAAACAAAAAAAAAACTACAATTCAGTAGTAAATCACTTATTGATAAAGCAATGTAAACAGAAAATATTTTTTTAGATATAGAAATGATTATTTGGAATTCTGGAAAATAATTCAGAAAATAATTAATGGTGATATAAGAAATATAAAAAGTTATAGGTAATAATGATTTCATAAATTTTTATTATATGATTAATGCTTTTCCAATAACTTGATGTAGATCTAGGATATTATTTATAGCATTGATAAGGGATTCTTTAATATTATTTAACAAAAATGCAGATATTAGAATAACAAACATATCAGTTATCTATTACTTCTCTATTTTTGCTATAATTTGGATTCAAGATAAAAGAATGAAGATAAGCTGAATATAAGAATATTTATAACAGAGAATAAATATTGAGAAAAGTTATTGAAAAGATCAATGAGTATGATTTGCTAAATAGATATTTGAGTTTAATAAAAATGTAAATACAGAGAGGGTACCAATAACTCAAACAATCTCTTAATTGATAAGTGCGGTAAGAGAAAATATTTAGAACCTCTATCCAGAACATTCTTGTCCCCAGATCAATTGGTTTCAAGCTTATGGCTCACCTCAGTGAGGAGCTAGAATATTCAGATACTAGATCTAAAATATCAACTCAAAACCCACCATTTATTTCATATGTAATATTTAAGTAGAAACTCTGAAGTTTTCGACATGAAAGTGGCTTTTACTCCAGCTATCTAACTTAAATAGCTATATGGGACTTGATTCATACATAATATTTAAATAAAAACTCTGAAGTTTTTAGACATGAAAATGTTTTTACTCCAGCTATCTAACTCAAATAGCTATATGGGATTTGGTTCATACATAATATTTAAGTAGAAACTCTGAAGTTTTCGGACATGAAAATGTCTTTTACTCCAGCTTATGTCCAAAAACTGGAGTAAAAGACATTTTAATGTCCGAAAATTTCAGAGTTTTTACTTAAATATTACATATTAAATAAGTGCTGGGTTTTGAGTTGATATTTTAGATCTAGTTTTTGAATATTCTAGCTTCTCACTGAGGTGAGTCATAAGCTCAAAACCAATTGGACTGGGGATAAGAATGTTCCGGTTAGAGATTTTAAATATTTTCTCTTACCGCACTTGTTTGAGCTATTGGTATGCTCTCTGTATTACATTTTTGTAAATACAAGCTTATAAAAGCAATGACACATTATATATGACTTGCTTTATTGATTATTATATTTGAGTTTATAAGTTTTTCTGATATGATTAAAGCTTTGTAATAATATGACTTAGCATTGGTAGAAGGTTCTCTCTCTAGCCAAAACTTTTATTTAATGGGAAATAGTTTGTGAAGTAAAGTTGTGAGAAGTGTAAGAGCTATTAGACAAAAATGCTAAATTTTAAATGTTTAAAAAGACTTGTGTTCAATGGGCTTCCAGAAAAGAAAATCAAGATTGATTGTAATGAAGTGGAAGTTAACAACTATAAATATCTTGGGTTAAATTATTCATAAAGATGGGAGCTGCAATGTCTGTCTAAATTATTGATGCATATATTTATAAAATGTTGTAAATAATATATATATGTTTGTGTATGTATTCATTAATCAGAAAGGAAATTAATAAAAACCCCAATAAAGAGACATTCTAGAAAATATATGCTAGTATGCCAAATCATACAAATGTATTTTAATTTGCAAAATATGCAAATATAGTCTAATTATGCTGATTATATGAACTACAAATAAAAACTACAACTTATCATGTAGATAAAATAAAAAAAACCTTAGGAGTAGTTGTCATAGAATGTAATTAGAGCAGTGAAAAGATTGTAAAGAATAAGCAAAAGGGTTTATTGTGGATCAACCAGCAAGAATTTATTTGTAATGTTTACAATGGAATAAATTTTAATTAAATTTATTCTTAAAGTTGAGTGTTTACTTAAATGCAATATAGATAAATATTCAGCTGATGACAGAGGATCATCCCTGAATATAACAGAGTTGCACAGTTCAACAGTTTGTGAAACCTATGTATAGAAAAAGAACTGACAATTCAGGAGAACCATAAAAAGTTATGGTAGACTGACAGATAATAATGAGAAATCAATAAAGAAAAACAAAATGGTGCTGCAAAATAACTCCATAACTGAATTTGGTGTAATCAGATCAGTAGGATGGCAGATTTATGTGGTCATATAGAGAGATATATGCTTATCAACAATATACTTGATAACAAATAAAATGGCAGCACTAATGTGTGTGGCAGACAAATCTATGGTGATAGCCAACCACATAACCTGAAGGTTCCTGAAGATAGCCCATATAAAAAATTGATAGAGAACGTGAACATATTTTTAAGCTTACTACATCTAGACATATAGCAGATCTACACTTCAAAAACAGAAGCCAGTCATCTTATAAAAGCATAAAAAATTATGACATTTTATATGGTGACTGGCTTCTGTTTCTGAAGTGTAGAAGGAATGTGATTACAAAACTGATCTGGAAGACATGGGATGAGACCAATTATTATGAAAAATGTAGTATAAGAAGCTCAGACAAGTTTTGTTAAGTGAAATAGGATTAATGTATGCTTGAAATATTGAGAGAGAATATTGCATAAAGCTGTATTAGAAAGTGCACCAGTTTCATAATACTATGGAAGTAAAGAAAATAAAAAGTAATGGTAAACAGAATACAACTCTAGTCTATGTGCTAATGAAGCATTGAAAACTCCTGGACATGAAGCCCATGTGATGTGCAAATTTTAAAATGTGCATTTAGATTGTTGAAGGATACTTAGCACATGTTTGTTGTAATAAGCAAAGAAGGAGTAAAAATTATTTATCACCGAACTGTATATTGAAGTTATTAAATGATAAACTAATGTTAAAAAGATAAAGGATATTTGTGAAAATTACAATTTATTGTATGTTAGAATTTGCGAACAATGAGATTGAATGAAAATTGGTAGTGGAATAGGTGTCTCATGTTGAAAAGAGATTGGATGAAGATCATAAGAAAATGGGAAAGAAATATCTATATGGATAAAGCAGATTTAGAAGTGACTGACAAATGGAAAACATATACATTTACTAGGGATTATAACAATGCCAATAAAAATAAATTTGAAAGTGAAGATTTTATTTCTTTATATTGTGTCAAAAGATTTGAACCAGATTTAAAATCAAGTCTGTGGTAAATATCTGGGGATTCAAATAAGAATCATAATAAAAAGTTCAATTAGAGTTCCAAGTCTGGAATAAATTTCCAAAGCTGCTCAATATGGGTCTAGCAGAATTGAATACACACTTGTGTAATATAGTGTTAAGGGATAATGCTCAACTTGTTGTCTGCAGACCATGGAAAGTTCATTTTGCTTTGAAAACCAAAATGGGAGAAATACTCAATGATTTGGTTAAAAGAACTAGAATTGATTATCGTATAATTGTTAGTAAATATATAAAGAAAAGAGCATAACCAGTACCTAGTATTTGGTAGGTTTTAGCTTCATTATAAGACCTACAGTCAACATTTATATGGATTGCAGTAGCTGAACACTTAATGATTAATATGCATTTGGGACTATTCAAGCATAATAAGATACTATATGGAATTACTATAGCTCTTTAATATATTTCAAGAAAAAGTGAGTGGTCTGTTGCAGGGAATGGAAGGAATTATTTCTTACCGGGATGACATCCTGATAATCATTAAACAGAGTAAAGTAAGAGTACACATTAATAAAGTATGCAAAAAGTTAAATATTTGTTACATGACTGAATGCTATGAAATCCATATAGTCCATAAAATAAATTAAGTTCTTAGAACATTATTACTAATAAAGGAAAATACCCAAATCCAGAGAAAGTAAGAGCTGTGAAAAATGCACTTGAACCCAAAAACATCAGGGATCTGTAAAAAATATTAGTACTTTTAAAAAAATTGAGTTTACTGAAAGAAAAATCTCATAGTATAACTTCATTATGTGATCTGTTAAAGAAAACAATGATGGATATGGGACAGGAAATAACATCGTATTTTTAAAAAGTAAAAGACTAATGTCAACTTCTGGTACACTACAAAAATGACCAGGATGTAACAATAATCAGGGATTTTTTTGGAGTACAGAGTTTGTACAGTTATTATGCATAGATTTTACAGGAGCAAATACCCTATTGTATATACATCTAGAACTTTAACTGTGGCTGAAATAAAATTATAACCAGCTTGATAAAAAAGATCTAACAATAATATTTTTGCCATGAAAAAGTTTTTTCAATCTGTATGGACTATAGATGCCTACTGGGAAATCAGAAAGTGATTCCTGATTATGTTAGTCAATGTATGATCAGATAGATAAACATATTAGCATCCAATAATTTCAAACTTGTATATAGGCTTAGGAAACAAATTATTAATCCTGATGATTTATTGAGAATATTGGATATGCAAAAGTATGAGCCACAGGCCATTTAAATAAACTACATCAATTCAATGTGCAATCATAATTAAGTGAATAAAAGATGACTAAGAGTGGTCCATTTTCCATCTAATTTTGTTGGACCTTTAACTATATTTACACCTCTATCTAAATTTTTCTGTATGTACAAAGTTTTATAATACATTCTTTTATAGCTTGAATATTTTTCTCATATTCCATTTTATAACCACTGTCTAAATAATGTATATATGGTCCTGAATTAATCTTTTCTATTAAATGCTTTATCATGATCTTTCCTTCTATTACTTATCATTCTTCATGTCTGTCCTAAATTTAATTTATTACAATTTTCACCTCCAATTTTAGAAACAATCCCTCCCTTACCATTAATATTCATTCATCTTTCTTGTATTATATAACCATCTACCCAAAGACTTACTATTTCCCCAAGCTATTCTTATATTATCTGGTAATTCTTCTTTCACTAACTTTTTACATGTCTTGAATATGGAATAGACATCCATTTACACAATCTTTATAGTTATTCCTATCATACTTATTTCTATAATTTATATTTTTATTCCCCAAAATATTTCTAATTACCATTAATTAATAGGAAAGATATTAGGTCAGAACTGTAAATACATGAATTAGATATTGGTCATAAAATAGAAAGTGAGAATATTTCAATTATAAAATGTTAAAGATTACCATTAAAAAATGTTTTGAAACTTTGTATATTCAGAAAAATTTAGATAGATGTGTAAATACAGTTAAAGGTCTGGCAAAATTAAGTGGCAAATGGGCATTATTAGATTATTGGAAGAGTTAAAAATTATTGTAAAAGTATAAATGGACATTTATTTATTTATATATAAAAATATATATACAGTGTATATATTTGTATGTTTTAAAATTTGTTGTGTAGCTTATTTTGTTTTTATTTATTTATAGGTTTATATAATATTAATATTTTTTTCAGATGAGTAATATGATGTATAAAACTTTATATCTTGAAAAGCTTTCAATAAGAAATGAAAGTCAGTTTGACAATCAATTTATATTTGTTTGCTTCAATCTTATTTAGATTGATTGTTGTATTAATTATATGTGTATAACAACATTGTGGACAAATAATTTTTATATTGGACATTTGATCATTATATGTACATTTTGGTGTCTTTGGTTTTTATAGATATTACTGACATACTGAAAAATGAAATATTTCTAGAAAATTCTAAACTGATCTCAAGAAATGATACAAGATTTAGAAAGGTTACTGAACTGGAGAAGTTGCAGATAGAAAAACTTAATTAAATTCGGGGAGACTGTCTTATAGGGAATCAAAAATATAAAGTGATGTTCTTATCCGTATATTATATTCGAAAAAAAAAAATCATTTACAGTCATCACTCAGATAGATGTATGCGTGTTTGCGCATTTACGATGTATTGGAAGGAGTAATTTAACTATTGAGAGCACTAGCAAGAAAAAAAAATAGAAACACCACTCCCCTCCCCATACAGTTGACAATGTAATAGTTAAAAATAAGATTCAAAAATATAATTCGAAAATATATCCTTTGTTGTATTGGTAAAGACTGACATATTTTACCATATAGTCTAAGTAAAAATTATCTCAATTTAAAGTCTTGTGCAATTAACATTGATAGTTTTTTAAATAAATTTATTGGTCAATTAGAAATACAATATGAATACAATGTTTTTTTTATGAATATTTCAGCATTGCTGTCTATGGTTAATCTTGTGTTTAAGCCTCCAGCGATACCTGGTTGAGCTTGCAAGGAATTGTTCATAATTGAGAGTTCTTGGATTTTTTTTTAGGGGAGGGGGGGGCGTTCAGGTTTTAGGCAATTGGTAAATTGCTCAGGTATCATTAAATATTCACATGGGAGCTACTATTCGGTCTCATGTCTTAATTTTCTCTATGATCTTACAAAATGTAGTGATTAAATCACAATTATTATTTTTGAAGATTAATTGACATCGTAATAACCAGATGGCAAAAGCGAAGAAAATTGCGATCCTGGTTACAGGGAAATGTCCTTTTATTATAGTGGCTTTAACTGAAAAAAAATTCCTTAGGATTAAGTTTGGTACAAGCTGTGATGAATTTTCTAATCGGGTTCAAATATTAACATGTATGAAGGACATGTTGGTCTCTTCTTCATGTTTGCAAAATTGACGTGTCGAATCGGTTTTGGCAAATCCCTCTGCGCGACCAGAAAATGATTTGTTGGCAGCGCAGTGAGATTTAATTTAATTATGAAGTCCAAATGTTTGGACTCCATATACCAGTAGCTAAACTTTTTTATGGTCTTCTTTATTGTAATTCCCAGGGCAGGAGGGGGACTTGAGTCGTTGTTTATAGCTAGGGCATAAGCACCCCAATAAGTGATTTTTCCGGATAGTTGATCGAAAAACCCCAGTATTCTTCACTTGTACGGCCTCTAGCGACAATAATATTACAATGGCGGTATACATTCTCCATAGAATTCTTAGATTTATAAAAATTGATATATTAAATCAAGGTAAGAAGTTTGTTTAATTAGATAAATGATTGACTAAAAAAATGTAGTTGAATTATTTTTTTAAGTCCATGTATTTTGAAATGTCACTAGATAGTTGGGTTTTTTTCCTTAAAAAAGTTGTAATTAATCTCGAAGCGAACCACGTGGGCCAGATTATTATGTGTGCAGTACTTTGTTGGTTAAGTGTATCGTAACTTCTCTGCTGTAAATGTTCTGTTTTATTTTACGTTATTTTAATTTTATTTCATCAGAATTGAAAGGGTGGTGTTTAAATGAAATTGTGCAAAAGTTGTAATTTCCTCTATGATAAGAAATAGTTTGCGTATTTTAAAGTTCGCTGCATTCTAGCCTTATTTCCCCCCTCCCCCCATTTGTATAATAATTCGAATGGCAATTAAATGCTTAGAATTAAAATTTGTAAAGTTTTATTTTTGCAAAGTACTAAAAAAATAAAATGTATAGTGATAAAAAAAAATTGTACTAGGAAAAGAGTTTGCCATTTAAATGAAAAAAGTTGCCAACGTAAAATTAGGCTTGCAATAAATCATTACCGTGTAAGAATACCTTTAAAAAAACTCCCAAGGTTTTTCTTTTTAATTTACTATATTTTAAATAGCTTAGGGGGAAAACAATTCTACAGAGTTTTTTATGCAATGAAATATAATAAATTAATTGCGACCTTGCAGCAAATAAAACACTATAAATTTGTAGTTAAATTATATATATTTTTTTATAGATATTAAATGTTTCATATCTAATAACCTCCTGGCTCTTAACGTGTATGGATTTAAATAGGATTACATTGGCAAGGGTTAAACTGGGTGCACCCTAAAGTGTTATTATTTATAAAGTTTTTCGCTTTTATATAAAAATTTAGATCTTTACAAAACCAATAAATTTAGACTATCTTTAAAAAGAATGAATTCGGTAACTTCTTTTATTGATCGTTTGTTTTATAGGTATGTTTAAATAGAACATAACAATCTGAGTAAGAGGGGATGGTACCAAAGAACAGTTCATGTTGATCAAATGTTTATTTCTGATTTATCACGTGTCTATAGTGACTTATTTCTGAGTGAATAAAGATCAGTTTATTTCACTTTATGCGAATTTATAAAAGTGGGATGATAGATAAAAAAAACTAATTTGAGATATGTAACACTAAGTACTTTTGATTGACCCATATATTTAGCCATATGCACGACCTGCAGTTGACCGATAAATGTTAATCAGTTGATTGTAAAAAAAAAAAAATTGAGTCTTTGGACTATCTGCATTTCAAATAAGAAATGAGCCTGAAGGCATCGGTCAGATGTGGCTTTATTTATATATTTTTTGGAAGATTCTAGCAAATCTAAAAGAAGAAACTTTTTTTAAATTTTATTCCCAAAGCTTAATTTTTTTTTTAGTGAATATTCGTATTACCTTAGTTCCCACAAAACTCTTTTAATACAAATATCCTCTTTTAAGTAAATGTATGTAGCTCATTTCCCTTTGGAAAACGGATTGAGATAACTAAACTAAATCGTAGTAAACTACATCTAAGTGCAAATATTTGAACATTCGTCATGGCTGCTTGCCATTTCTTGACAGTTCTTTAAATGAAAATAGATTGAAATTTTTAATTAATAAGATGTGCAAGAATAAGAATATATTAGAAAGAGAACAAAATGCATTTGGCATATGCATGTAGTAATAATGCTTAGAAGGGATTGTTAATTATTAAGAAAAGGTTTAAGATAATTTTAATAAAAATGGAATGTAAAACCCACACACACAAAAAGTAGAGATGAGAATTAGAAAGATTCAAACAATTATTAATAGAAAATTTGCAGAAGTGGGAAAGAAAGTAAATAATATTTGAGAAATCAAAATTATTGTTGAAGATGGCAATGAGAATATATTTACAATTTTGAATGGATATGTGATTAGAATGTGAAGGCAAGGGATTGAAATAAAAGCTAAAGAGATTTATTCTACAGAGATCAGCTAGGACAGTCCAGTTAAAAATGAAAGGCTAGAAATGATAGAGGAAAAGAAATTGAGAGGTATTAATGGTATAGCAACAATATTTTAATAAAATTTTGTCAACTTTTTAAAGATAAGAATAAAAAGTCTAGGTTGTTGACTAAATTATAAACTTATGGTAGAATCAAATACAAGTTGCAAGTTCTTTATATATATTATTAAGAATAGTGTGCAATAGATGGAAAGTAAAGGTATTGCATGGAAAATGATTTTAGAAACGAAGAAAATGATTTAGGCAATAGAAATATGAATTGGTTAGAAGTTGTTTGATAGTTTTTTAAAAATCAAAAAAGTGTATGAAAAGAGATTGTGGAAGGATAGATAAGGACTTTATTAAAATTATGAAAGCAATATATATATATGAAATATTATAAATTTAAGGATTTAGACTTATTAAAAGTTGGAATGAAATAATTTAAGACAAATGTATTCTTTATCTCCAGGATTTGAAAAGTGAATAGCTATTGGTAGTTAAGGAGTTTATAACTCCAGCAGAAAAAATTGAAGAATATATTTTAAAAGCATTGTGTTATTTTTTTATTCAGATGATAGTCATCTCTTTATGAAGAATGGAAAATAAAATTTGAATAAGAGCTGAATTTAGAAGAAAAAATGAAGAAAGTATCAATAAGGATAATTATGAATGATGGATATTTATGTAATATATGGATTTTGTTTTTAAGACAACTAAGTATTCACAAACATTATTAAAAAATCTAAATAAATTTTTTAGGAGGGTTTTAAGTTCTTCAGTTTTTCCACCAATGAAAACGTAGATTGGACAGTCATTAATTATCTGCTTTATAGTTTACATTTTCTTATAATCATGAGTCAAAAGCTTTTTAAATTTTACTTCTGAAATAGATGAGGAAAGATCTGAACCTATTGATGAAACTCCAATAATTGTTTAGAAAGATTAAATTTAGTTAGGTTTCTTGCTGGATGTGAAAATAGAAATCTGAAAGAACATTTCTTTAATTATAATCCTTGAATTATTTTAACAATTTCTTAATCGAACATTAAGAAATGCAATTTTGATTTGGAACATATTTTAAATGATGAAACTTTGTCTTGATTTAATATAAAATTTGAATTACTTTTTGAGGCAATTGTCTTCTGATATCCAATGGAAGAATATATAAAAGAATGAGATGTCATTGTTTGTGTGTGCCAATAATATTTCTCATGGTAATATTTAGTGTACTTTTTTTCTAAATTGGGGGGCATCATAACTCCAAATATTGCCAATCATTTTTTTCAAGGAGATTAGTTCTAGGATTGATTTTAGGTTCAGCCTTTAATTGATGAGAAAGGCAAATAAAGCTGCTATCCATATTTACATCTAAATAGCTTGAGGTAGATCCATGTTTCAATCTATTATTACAAAAAGTTAAAATTAAATTGTGTTATTTCCCATTGTTTAGATGGAAATTTGAATATACTAATTTTATGGAATTAGGGCCAATGTCTCAGTTTTTGAAAAAGATTTCCAAATACTTCACATTTTTTCAAACTTTTTTTTTTTCTGAAAATGATCTTTTTTATGAAGTTAAGATAGTATCTTTACTACAAAAAAAATTTCCTGAATTTTTTTTTTTATAAAATCATAGATGAATATATTAAATATTTTGATTGCAATTAAAGTTTTGTTTTTGATTAATTTATGTCTATTGCAAATTCATCCTTGCACATTTTATTCACTAGTATAACACTTGCTTACTCTCTGATGCTTTAGATGTACATTTATATTGTACCGGGTCGAACCGCTGAAACCACCTACTTCTACATATATATAAGTTTTGGCCGGTTGCAAACTCCTTCATAATACATTTATCATCTTATAAATGTTACGTGAACGAACCGGCACGTTCGAGCAAAATGGGAGATCTTATTGATAGCTTTAACTATCAACAATGGCCCATCTCGGCTGCTAGATTCAAACCCCTACTATCCAAATACTTTATTTGTTTCGGGGTAAACCCCCATGCCAGCTAGTCTGAAGACTAACATATTCGGGCAGTAGTCTCATAATCCAGGGCTCGAAACAATTCCCTTAACTAGCCCAGTCTAATTTTAATCAGTAATAAAATATTGAAGAGATTGATAAAAAGAATTGACCAACAGATAAAGTTTAAATTTAAAGACAATTTATTTTAATCAACATTAATTAAGTTTAAAGATAATTTACTAACTAACATAAACGCATTATAAACATTTTATAAATCCAATTTTAACACACGCACATTTTTAAATTAACACATGATAGTATATTTTATGAAAAAAGCAAAAATAATCTTTGACATTTTAAATTATCTCACATTCGCAAACATAATAATAAAGCATTTATAGCATTTGAAACTCACGCACACATATCAATAGTTCATTTTATGTATGATAGAGTTCATATAATTTGAATCTTGAATATTTACGGATTACAGTGGTGACTACTACGTGTAAATGATAATAATAAAACATATACCTAGGATTTTTTTTCTTGTCGTTGGCTACTTCTGCTGCTTCTGATGGATTATATCTAACCAGTTAGATTTTGTTTATTGAAGAGAATTTATGGTAATCCATTGGTTTCTTCTTGGAGACAGCTGCACGTTTTGACGGAGGGTTTCAGAGTTGTTATGCCGACATTATTTCACAGGCAGGTTGTGATGTTCTTGTTGGACTCAAAAGGCTGAAGCACAAGCGTATATTTCCAAGGCTGCTCAACAGTGCATGTTGGTTGCTGTATACATAATAGAAATTGTACTGAAGCAAACTGTCACTGGAAACTAGACTGAATTGCAAACTCCAACTGAATGTCCGATAAAATCTAGCTATTTATATCTGTGAATTGTTTTCGTTTTTATATCCTCCGGGAATAAGTGCAATAGGTGTTGTCGAAATTCCTTGATAACTAATCCTATGACAACGTGCTTTTTGATTGATTGTTTGATTAGTAGTAGCTATTTTAAAACGTGTTGTTTTCATATCTTTAATTAGTAGTCCACCACTGGGTTTTAAATACATTTCATTTCAATATTTATTTATTTTTTAATATTATTCTAACACGCATTTATCTTGTTAATGAGCTAACATTTATTTCTAT
Organism: Epiperipatus broadwayi; assembly: GCA_028023455.1. Classification (NCBI taxonomy): domain Eukaryota; kingdom Metazoa; phylum Onychophora; class Udeonychophora; order Euonychophora; family Peripatidae; genus Epiperipatus; species Epiperipatus broadwayi. The sequence goes on along the minus strand of JAQFVV010006219.1, from coordinate 11,451,682 downwards.
TTACCATCGCACATATATACACATTTATTCTACTAAACTGGAATGAAAAGAGATTTTTAACTTTTAATTTATAATAATAACACTCTTTCTTTTATAAACTCTTAGTTTGTTTTTTTTTTTTATAGGAAAACTCCCTCTCCCCTCTTTAAAGTAATTAATTGTAACTTTCAAATTCTTTTTTCCGAAAGATTTTGATAATAATTTTTATATAAAATTATTTTATATACATGTGCCAATTTGGCATTGGCACATTACACCCCCCCTCCGTTTTAGAGTAAAATGCGTCATTTTTGACCATTTTATCTCTTGCAATTTTAATTGTTGACTATAAAGATTTATTAATTTTTTTATTTTAGATAATTCCTACACATGTGTATACGTGCAGCATAATTCTACACTTACTAATATTCTAGATATCGAGTTATTACTGGACTTGCTTACAGGGAATCTATAATAAATAAATCCCTTTTTGCACGCATCATAAGGTGCCGCAGTGCCAAGAAAATAACTTAAAAGGATATCTGGATAAATACATTTAAGATACGCATCATGAGGTATCGTATTTATCGAATATTACCAGTGTATGTGCGCGTATATACCCATGCATACTTACACACTCTTAATACACATTAGATTGACTTTATATTTTTATTACTAATCTTATAATATTATTTGTAAATCATTACGAACATCTTTATTTAACACATGTGTATATGTGCAGCATAATTCTACACCTACTAATATTCTAGATATCGAGTTATTACTGGACTTGCTTACAGGGAATCTATAATAAATAAGTCCCTTTTTGCACTCAATCATAAGGTGCAGCAGTACCAAGAAAATAACCTAAAAGGATATCTGGATAAATACATTTAAGATACTCATCATAAGGTATCGTATTTACCGAATATTACCAGTGTATGTGCGCGTATATACACATGTATACTTACACACTCTTAATACACCTTAGATTGACTTTTATTTTTTTATTAATAATCTTCCAACCTTATTTTTAAATTTACATGAACAATATTTTACACTATTCATTTATATTCCAGTATTATTTATAACCCTTAAGAAACATTATTTAAATAAGATTTTTAATCATTACGAACATTACTTTAAATATTAGTTTTACGATACTATTTTTAAACCATTATTTTAACTTCTTTATCTATGTGCGTGTATTCAGAAAAACTATTTTTATTATATTACGATCCATTATTTATTCAACTTTTATTAACTTGCGTATATTCAAAACTATTTTATTTTAATGTGCGCGTACTCAGAAAAAAAAAAAACTGTTTTACTTTATTGCGATTCATTTGTTATGCAAATATCTAACGTGATTTTATTCTAGAAATCCCGTTATCTTTTTCATTTATTTAATTCTACAAACATTTTCATTTTGCTTGTCTATTTTGATTTTACACATTTTTTTTTTTTTAGGTCACGATCCGCTATGTTCTAGACTTAGGAGCTGGGATATCAATAGAATCGATAAGACATAATCGAGGGTTTTTGACATAATCATTTTGCTTGTCTAATTTGATTTTACACATTTATTTTGTGTATGTCACGCTCCGCTATGTTCTAGACTTATGAGCTGGGATATCAATATCATCGATAAGACATAATCGAGGGTTTTGACATAAATCGTTTTATCGTTGCTTTAACATTTTAAAAACTCTAAGATTGTTATTTATTTACTAAGATTAACTTTAATTTATCATCATTCATTTATTTTTGATTTATTATTTTAATTTTAAATAGAAGTTTCAGATTTAAATTTAACAAATTATTGACGTTAGAATAATCATATTCGAGTTCATTGTCCATTTCCGGTCCTTTTTGTTTATTTCCTTTACTATTCCGCCCGATTACTAACTTTTAAACTATGTCAGGTGGTTCCTTCTTTCTTTCTACTAACTCACTAACATAAATTATACACCATATTCTCACTTCTATCTCTGGATTAAAATCTATTTTATCTCTTTTTCTTTCCGTTTTATTTTCTGCCTTGTAAATTAGAAAATTTTTAAGCTTCACAGACCTCCGTATTTTTTCTAACCGTGAATATTTTTTTTTACGCTTTCTCTTTGTTTTAAATCTACGTTTAAAACAAATACGAACTTTTACATTAACCTTTTTAAATTTTTGTGAAAACTTTTCTACGCTATTTTCTAACTTGAACTTATGTCTTTCTTCTATTTCTTGATCTATTTTTTTCTCTGTGTTAGCACTATCCTGTTCTGCTTTACTTTCTATTTCAGTCTGTGGGCTATTTTGACTACGATTTATTTGATTTACTTTTACAGTTAAATTTGTAACTTCAACTTTTATTTCTTCAATTATTTTTCTATCTTCTATCTTATTTTTTTCTATTTCTTGGTAAGCAGTCTCTATTTTATTCTCTACTTGTGTTTTAATTTCAACTATTTCTTCCCTAATTTCTTCTTTTATTTTATTCAGGCCCATTTCGATCAGGTCCTTTAACTTTGCAAGCATTTCCGCTTGCCTTTCCAATTTACTCTTCATTTCATTATTTTGGTTTTTAAGCTCTTCGGCTATTTTTTTATATTCTTCTGCTGTTTCTTTTTGTTTTTTGAACATGCACGTTAATAAAGCTATGATTTCTCTTTTTCCCTTGTTGGGAATATTTTCTATATTTTTACCTTGAGCCTCCATTTCGGCTTTATTTCTTATCATTTATAATTTTAAACACTTTTTTATCATTATTTTTGATACCGTTTTATTTTAATAAGTTTACTAATTTCTATTTTATTTATTTCTTTCTAAACTGGAAATACACGCTGACTCCACTCTCCTTTGTCCGTTTATCCTACCCGATCTTAATGCTTTAACTCCGCCCAAACACCCAACTGTCATTTATTTAACAGAACGTAAATAGCACAAAATCTCTTTTCATTTAAAGAAGTAAGAAAAAAAATTTCGGTCAATTCTTTTTTTTATTTTTAATTTAATACACTTTTACCTACGTAATTTAGATTTCTTTAAGGTTTTTATTTTTAAACAAGAAACAAAGCATTTATTTACTGTTATTTCTTAGGTTCAGCCCCACATTGGGCGCCATTTATGTACCGGGTCAAACCGCTGAAACCACCTACTTATATGTATATATAAGTTTTGGCCGGTTTCAAACTCCTTCATAATACATTTATAATCTTATAAAGGTTACGTGAACGAACCGGCACGTTCGAGCAAAATGGGAGATCTTATTGATAGCTTTAACTATCAACAATGGCCCATCTCGGCTGCTAGATTCAAACCCCTACTATCCAAATACTTTATTTGTTTCAGGGTAAACCCTGGGGTGCCAGCTAGTCTGAAGACTAACATATTCGGGCAGTAGGCTCATAATCCAGTGCTCGAAACAATTCCCTTAACTAGCCCAGTCTAATTTTAATCAGTAATAAAATATTGGTAAGAAGAGATTGATAAAAAGAATTGACTGACAGATAAAGTTTAAATTTAAAGACAATTTATTTTAATCAACATTAATTAAGTTTAAAGATAATTTACTAACTAACATAAACACATTATAAACATTTTATAAATCCAATTTTAACACACGCACATTTTTAAATTAACACATGATAGTATATTTTATGAAAAAAGCAAAAATAATCTTTGACATTTTAAATTATCTCACATTCGCAAACATAATAATAAAGCATTTATAGCATTTGAAACTCACGCACACATATCAATAGTTCATTTTATGTATGATAGAGTTCATATAATTTGAATCTTGAATATTTACGGATTACAGTGATGACTACTACGTGTAAATGATAATAATAAAACATACCTAGGATTTTTTTTCTTGTCGTTGGCTACTTCTGCTGCTTCTGATGGATTATATCTAACCGGTTAGATTTTGTTGATTGAAGAGAATTTATGGTAATCCGTTGGTTTCTTTTTGGAGACAGCTGCACATTTTGATGGAGGGTTTCAGAGTTGTTATGCCAACATTATTTCACAGGCAAGTTGTGATGATCTTGTTGGACTCAAAAGGCTGAAGCACAAGCGTATATTTCCAAGGCTGCTCAACAGTGCATGTTGGTTGCTGTATACATAATAGAAATTGTACTGAAGCAAACTGTCACTGGAAACTAGACTGAATTGCAAACTCAAACTGAATGTCCGATAAAATCTAGCTATTTATATCTGTGAATTGTTTTCGTTTTTATATCCTCCGGGAATAAGTGCAATAGGTGTTGTCGAAATTCCTTGATAACTAATCCTATGACAACGTGTTTTTTGATTGATTGTTTGATTAGTAGTAGCTATTTTAAAATGTGTTGTTTTCATATCTTTAATTAGTAGTCCACCACTGTGTTTTTAAATACATTTCATTTCAATATTTATTTATTTTTTTAATATTATTCTAACACGCATTTATCTTGTTAATGAGCTAACATTTATTTCTATTTACCATCGCACATATATACACATTTATTCTACTAAACTGGAATGAAAAGAGATTTTTAACTTTTAATTTATAATAATAACACTCTTTCTTTTATAAACTCTTAGTTTGTTTTTTTTTTTTTTTATAGGAAAACTCCCTCTCCCCTCTTTAAAGTAATTAATTGTAACTTTCAAATTCTTTTTTCCGAAAGATTTTGATAATAATTTTTATATAAAATTATTTTATATACATGTGCCAATTTGGCATTGGCACAATATATAATTAATAACTATAAAGGTAACCAATTACAATCATATAAAGTGAAATAATAAGCTGAAATCAATAAAAAATTGTGTATGAAAAACTTAGGACAGAGTAAGGTCAGAAATAGTTCTTGTTTTCTCAGATATTGTAACAATATCTAATTTCCTTTTTCTCTTTATAAAAATTATTTTTTATTTTGACATGTATCTTTATTGTATACATTGAATATGTATAAAAATTATTCTATTATTATTATTTTTTTTTTGCTACCTCCTATTGTTGAAAAATTTTGAATAACTCATTTCAGTAATCTTTCAATCATTAAGAGTTCAAAGTAGAAATGAAATAAACTATATTGTATGCACATGTCATTATATGCAATAATTTTGAATTAAACTATGATGAAAGAAAACTATATACAAATATAATTTATAAAGTGTTTTTTTTTTTTTCATATGTCATAGCATCTTTCGGGAGGCGAACCCACAACCGTCTGCAACCAACTACTTGTTTGCAAGACAGCTGCGCTAACCTCTCGGCTAACAACGCTTGACAATGTTTTTGTGTTAGGATTGTTGATTTTTATGTTAATAATTTTTATTTCCTCATCAAAACTATTTTCACTGAATGAATGTCAGTATTACAAATTGTATTCATGTAAGCACTAAGGAATATTGAGAAAATGTTTTTAATAAGATGGAAAATAATGTTGAGAAACATATTACAAAATATTTAAGTTATGATGAAGTTTAAAGGTTTGAATTGTTTAATACAATATTGCATTAATACTTAAATTATGCTTTTATGTATAATTTATATTAAAGCAGATTTTGCTCAAAATTAGATGGTTCATAAATATAAATCACATGTAAGCAGTCTGCGCTTATCAAATCATGAATCTTCAATCTACTGTCAAAAGTTACGTTTTTTTATAATGGTTGCCTTGACAGCATATTGAAAATTCTGGGTATTGATAAGTGTGGACTGCTTTCATGTGATATAATTTATAGTATATTTTTGTCATACTCATTACCTGGGTTCATATTCCAATTATTTTAATTTTTTTTTTTTCCAGTTAGCTGTCTATAGCTAATCATCAAAAAATTATAAGGGTATATTATACATAGGACAAAATGGAATGGTGTTGTATTAATTAATCCATGTGGATGTATTTAATAATAATAAAAGATATATTCAGCTTTAATTAAAGTTTAAAGTCTAAATCTGAGTAGAAATGATATGATAATTTATTAATTTAATAATAATTAGTAATAATCATTAAGATATTATAATTGGAAAGTTGGACACCTTTAGATTTATTTAGAATTAGAATATCTAATTATTCTTAGAAGTTGAAAAAAAATCATTCAAATCCTTAACATCTTGCAATTGGCAAGTTTGTTAATCAGTTCTCTATGTTCATCTATGAAGAAGGGGGCTACTGGAGAGATCCTGGTCTGCAGTAGATAATTTAATGACTGGTTTATATTTTATAGTTACACATAAAGTTGCATTTTTTTTTGGAAAAAGTACTTTTTTTGCATTATGAATATATTACATATTATTTATTAATCTAAAAAAAATAAAATTGCAATATATATTTAATAGAAAAACATAATTATTTCAAAATAGTTTATACAAAAATAAATAGATTGATGTTATTGTATATAAAAAGAAAAATATTTAATATGCTAAATATTAAGATTACAGAATGTTAAATAAAATATTGCAGAATAATATGATTAACATGAAATTTTAAAGTTAATCTCTTTAAGTAGTAATGAATTACTATAGCAGTATTAATATCTGAACAAATTAGAAATTACATGTAGCTAAAAATTATTTAGTAAATGTTGAAACATTTAATAGCAGAATAGTTTGTTTTATAATAAAGAAATATATTTTAAAGCTAAGCACTTTCAATACTGAAAAGTATCATAATCATAACATTATACAAGTAAAGATAGTTGAGGTCTTGTTTTAAAGTTATTTTGTATATTATAGAACAAGTTAGCACAAATTATTCTAGTAAATTTGCATTCTAATGATAGAAATGGCAGCTACAAATGTTATTTTTTAGAAAGAGGGGTGCTAGTGTCTTTTTTATTTATGGGGTGTGTATCTTTAGCTATTGACCATGTCTCCACCTTTTTCTTTCTATCAACTCTCTCAGAACAAACAATGTCAGTTCTAGAGAGTTCAAAGTTGTGGCTTGATTGCAACGCATGATCCAAGAAAACAGAAGAATGGTCACTGCTTTTCTTAGCCCTGTTGTATAGATACTTGTGCTGGGAAAGTCTTGTGGATAAGTTAGCTCTTGCTTCTCCATACTAAGCCTTTAAGCAATTTGACTATTTACAATTAATTTTGCACACAACTTGGTGTGATGCCTCTCTAGCTATTTTATCTTTTAAATTAAAATAAATTTCAGTTGATATTAACCAGAAGTTATTAAAAAATAGTCACACATGGGTAAAAGTTTGAACAAAAATGGTTTATCATTATTAATAACCACTTATAAACAAATATGAGCATTCTAATTCCAAAAGAAAAAAAAATTAAAGGTGAATTTTGTCATGATTATACAAAACAATCGATGAAACATAAATACTTCCTCATATATTACATGCTGGTCTTAAAATCCGTTTGATTTGCATCAAAACTTTTGTTGCACATTTGTTTTTGAAATTTTTTTAATTTTTTGTGTAATTGCAGTTTTCTAATATATTTTGTCTTTAGCTATATATTTACAATGAAAACTATTCATATTATCTTTTTAGAATATCTTTAAAATAATTTTCACAATGTAAAAAAGGTAGCCTTTTCCATGAAAACCATCATAAAATGCTTTTTGCTATTTTATTCATTTGCATTACATGTCCCTTTCATGAAGCATCCTTTTCATCATAGTCCAGCAGGCCGAAGATGATATCATATTCTTTAAATGAATTTTTTTTTGTGTTATGTTACAATGATAAAGAATCCATTTTCAAATTTTTGATTTATTTGTTTTCAACATTGACATAACATTCAAATAATATTTAAGCAGTGAATTGTCATGTTTCTATTCAGAGGATTTATTCATTGTATTTTCTCTTTTATATTATGTTTTTTTTAAAAAGTTGTTACATATTACATGTAGTTTAATTTTATGTATTGAATCTAATTATTTTACTTTATAAAACTGCTTGAAAATTTAGAGATGATTTGCAGATATTCCTATACTTTCATTATGATCTTCCTCTTACTATCTTTCTTTTGGTTAGTTCAAAAGATTTTTGCTGAAGAATATGATTGCCATTGTTTCTTCTGGCATGTGTTAACCATTTCAGTCTTTTTCTATGGAATATGAGGGAATCAACTATCTTGTATTTAACTTGTGATAATAATCTTAATTTCTGAAGACTGCTTTCTTGAATATGATATTAACTATTTTAAGTCTATGTAAGAGAGTAATAAGAATATAAAATTTGATGCATAATGAATTCCTGACATTAATTTAAGACCATGTTCTACTACCTTTTCACATAAAATATGTGAAATTGCTAAAGTATTTGTGTATATAAATCTTCTGGCAATTGTGAATAAGTATATACGTTTAGCTTTTTTATATCAGAAAACTATAAGTAATAGAATGAGCCATTTATTTCTTAAGTTTTCTTCACATATTTTGTTAATTTGAAATAATCCAAAACTTCTTTTATTTATGTTACTTCATCTTATTTACATTCTTCTAAGATCTCAATATTCAATGCCTAAGATCTCCTATTTTCTTCTACTAAATTCAAATAAGCAAGACTTTCCCATTATGAATAAAACTTAGCCTTCTGTTAGTGTTGAACCATATGTAAACATCAATCTTACCAATTTTAAAATCATAACCAGTTAAACAAAGGATAAATGAAAATATTATTTTTAACAATTTTTGTATAATAATCAGAAGACAACAATTATAAATATTAATAAACACAGCTTTAAATGTATAAACGGAATAAAATTGAGAATAGACTAAACTTCTGCTAGCTATGAGTAAATACATACATACTTCTACCTTCTTTACATCAGAAAACTAAAGAATAGAATAGACAATTGTTTTTTAAGCTTTGATTGTTAGTATGATAAAATGTCAGACTCTGGAGTGTAATGCCCTAGGATCAATTCCAGTTCTGGAAGTTCCCGTATTTGAACCTCTTATAAATGCCCAAGCAATAAAAGTATTCTATTATTTTAATTAAAGCAATGTTTATTAACATTTTCAATATGCCCACATATCTGACTATATATATGAAAAAGTGGATTGTTTATTTTGAAATTTTGTTTTTTAATTTAGATCAGCAATATTTGATTCATTCATGTTCTTTTTGGTACTTTGTCAAATATCATGCTTTTTTCAACCAATCATTTATTTTTTTAAATCACCATAAAGTATATTTGTAATTTTGGAAATAAGATAGTTGAACATTTGTGCAGTAATAAGACTATCTATTTAAACGATTTTGTAAGATATAGTCCACATTGAGAAAAAGTTAAATGCTCATACATGGCGAATCAAAAGAAATGAAAACTTGAGATGTTTTTATTTTGAATAGCTAACTATTTAATTAAATGATTACCAATTATTTTTAAATGGGAGGAATAAGAATTTAAAAAAACAACAACAAAAAAAACCCACAAAGTTCACAATGGGCAGTAGATTGATTAGCATGGTGATTGATATTCTTTAATATCATGGAAAAATATTAAAAGCAACTTGTCTGTTGATTCTTAACAGAAATAATTCAAAAATAATACTATGTAAATTCAAAATAAAATCAAAGTGCTTTTGACACTGACACATCTTTATCAAGACACCTATACTAAAGAACATAATAAAATATTTAAGGAAACTAGTACGAAGACCAGAAACAACTAATTGGAAAAACCAGTCAGTTTAGCATTAATTGCATAATGTGATCTTTTAATCAAATATGATTCCTTAATTTTACATTTATTATATAGCCCATACCTTAAAATATTAAACTTTTGAGGAATAGAAATATGACCAGATACATTTTGATGTAAATAAAATGCTTAATAAACCGTTTGTTTCTCCATTGCTTTTTTATGCATATAATTATGCTGTTGTAAATGATGTCATATTATTTTTCATTTCTCCAATATACATAGCATTACAATCTGGACCCTGGCAACTAATAGAATATATAATACAACACTTATTAGTATCATCTGTCTTACCTCTAGTATTGTTCAATATCCTATTAAGACTTAATTGACTTTGCCAAGCTATTCTGAAATCCTGATTCATAATTTTTATTAACATATTTTATATATTAGGTATATAAGCCACAGAAACCCATTTTTTATTATCTTTATTTACCTTAGCATAACTAGACCTTTTTTAATAGTGTTCTAATATAATTCTACAAATCATATTATTCCTATATTCAATATTTGTCAAATCCTGATTGCATCTTTCAATATTATCTTGCTAATCAGATTCATCAGAAAATAAACATTGATTCTGATGTAAAAATGACTTAAATCCAGCCATCTTATGAGACATAAGTGCCTATGATATCGGATGAATAAAACCTCTAACATTTGTATTTTTAATTATCATTTTTTATAAAACCTTTATCTATATATTGTGGAGGAATATTGGGTTTTTACTCTATAGTGTGCTATAGGATAGATAAGAGAGAGAAAGTCAATACAAATTAACTAATATCTGATAAGAGTCCACTCTGTTATTGACAAATGCAAGAACTGTATTTGTAATTATATATATTTTATATTGCTGAGAGGAGAATATACAGCTTTAATCATATTTATTTTATAGATACTTATTTATTAATTTTATTTTGTATCAAACATCTTCAAATAATGTTTATATTTTTTTAAAACTTATTTAAGTTATTTGATACTAATTTTTTTTGTGTAATGCCATGCTGAGGATGTTAATAAATAAGATATAATAATCAAGTGATGATAACATTTGATCATTGTTGGTAATAATTTGCTTTTGCATTTCATTCTTTTAAGAATTTATTGTAACACCTCCAATGCAGAACTGCCATTAATTAAAATTTGTATAAAATTGTGTACTGATTATGATTAAAATTCTGAGAATTAGTGAATTTGTTAAAGAGTAGCTTGCATTAATCTGCATGAATTCAAATAACTGCAGAAAATTGTTGACTGTAGGATTATCATATATCAATTTTTAAAAAAAAATAGTTACATCAACATTATCTGAGAGCAACCTATCATAATTTGGGATTTTTATATTCTAGCTAAGATTACTAGATATCCATTTATCAGCCATTTTTGAATGACTAGCTAGATTGACTATGTCTTGTGTATTTGTAAGAAAAATCTTAAAATCTTTTGTTACTTGAAAAAAATACAATATTTGCCCAACATAGATTTCAGCCCTAAGTCACAGGCTTGGCAAACAGATAATGCAAAAACGTTTTTAATGAAGAATTATGCAAAAAAAATAAATGAAGTATTAATTAGTATAATTAGAAGTTACAATATTGTCATCTGTATATATCTAATGAATGATAATTGGAATTAAAACCCATGATTTTTAGTACTGTATTACACTAACAAAAGGAAAATTCTACAAAATATGATCAAAAGTTGTTAAAAAATAGATTGGTGTGAATATATATTTAACCAGTTTTTTTCCTTTTTTGCAAATGGTAGACAATTTGGAAAGAGCCAATGATGAAAGCTTTTTAAATATAAGGATGCAGAATTCCTGGTTTTAAGAATTATTGATGAATTTCAAATATGTTTCTACTATGTCTGGGCCCTAAATGATCAAATATAATTACAAATACACACCCATATTGCATTAATATCTGATAAACAGAAAAATGGACCAGCATGTTTATAACAGTATAATCATTGCAAAAATCTCTAGAGTAGTAGTTTGTTGTTTTAAAATGAGAATTATTGATGAATTTCAAATATGTTTCTATGTCTGTGCTCTAAATCATCAAATATACTGCAATAATATCAGATAAACAGAAAAATGGACCAACATGTTTTATATCCGAATGTATTTATGGTTTATAGATTGATTTGTATAATCATTGCAAAACTCATCTCTAGAGTAGTAGAGGTAGTTTTTTTTTTTTTTTGGAAGTTGGAATGGCACATTTACTGCTTATGCTGAAAAATTATTTACTCAGTATAACTCTGTTAATACTTAGAATACTGTGCGCGCGTTGATTTGTGCCTTTTATTTTGTTTATATCACATGTACAATTATAAATAAAATTACCGTATAGAAAGAAATGGGGGAAGGATGAACTTTTTTTTTTAATGGAACCTGTCATTTGTAAACAAGAATTATTATTCTAACTCTAGTAGAAGAAGAAAAACAAAGTAAAGAATTGAAAATTAATGATGAATTTTGTGATGACTATACACCAATTCTTGAAATAGATATGCCCATCCTGATCCTTTCATGTATTTGATATCTTACGATGCTGTCTTTTAATTTTTTGTTGCAACTTTATTTTTTAAAGGACTTCAATATCTTAAATAAATATAGTTGCCCATTGCATTTCTTTAGAATATCTTTGATAATCTTAAAGCTGACCCGAATACTGCTATATAAAAGAAAGAATGGGAAGTATTTCCCTTGTCCGCGATAGGAATCAACATCAAATGAAGATCTAGTTGACTTGGATATTGGCTAAAGTATATTTAAATTTTAATCTATTAGATAAAAACCTTCCCAGTTGATGATTATTATCTATTAAACTATTTGGAATTCCCAAGTCTAAAAACTAGTAGTCGATTTCAAAAAAAAAGTATGATTTATTTCATTGTTGAGTTTTTTGGCGATTTATAGATTTAATTATCTAATTTCAATATCGTTCATTTTTTACCTATACAATTTAAATATTTTTTATTTTAAAGGTTTTTTAATAATGTGGTTTTTAAATATATCCTCTTAATATATTGTTATACACTAATATAATATTCTAACAGAAAAACGTCTTTGGGATGGAAGTAAATAAAATAAGAGAAACTTACTTTTGGGTTCTTCATAAGGTTGTGATATAACTGATGTTTATTTTCTTTTCGTTCGAATGTTTTATTGTTTTTATTATTAAAAGCATTATTCTATTTTAATATTCGCTTTCATGAATACATATTTATTTAACGTTTTTTTTCCTTCTAAATATATATTAACTGATTGATTGCGCGCATCCATTTTCACGTTCTCGGCGAATTTGTTTAGAGCTAGGAAGTCTTTACTTAGTTAAATTATTCCTAGTGGTATTATTAAATTTAATAAAAGGTTAAATGAATAAAAAATAACATTATACTTATACCATATCTTAAAATTTAATTTATAATTGCGACTCCATTTAAATGCATTCATTTTAACAATACTGTCAAGGATAATATTAATGATTATTTGTTAATCGTTTTTATTAGTCTAAGTTATTATTTAAATTTCTGCCAGATATAATTTTAACCCAATTAAAGATTAATATATCACTTACTAAATTCTATCATAAATATGCATTTCTCACCATTTTCTGATTCTATATGATATTTTATAATATGTAATGCAACTTCTAAATGCAAATATCTGTGCCAATTGAATCTGAATCGCAAGTATGGTCACATTTCTGAGTATAAATGTTTGATGAATTTATATTTCTCTTTTCTAGCCTTCATCATTATGTATATATAATGAGCTACTTTTGCAGGATATCTATTAATACATTGTTTAGGAAAAGTTAGCTGATAATGAGCATACTTCTTATTGGGCAATTGTGTTATGTATTTATCAATGATAGTGATGTGATCTCAGATTTTCACGTTTTTACGGAACATCATTTAGACATCTCTTGTTTAGGCATAACAGATATGTGTGGGAAGACTTATATGATGAAGTTTAGTTTTTGATTTTTTTAAAGTACACTTTTAATTCCTGAATGAGAGTGCCATCATGATCCCTTAAATGAATTCAATTCACCATTCATGAATAGTTTTTCCAACACACACCATGCTCACATTTCATAGTTGTTTAACAGTCTTTAAAGTATGACTCAGGTCATGATGACCCAGCTTAGAATATGTTTTTAGAAAATGAAGATTATATATATTTGAGATGGATTTTTCATTTAGTAAGAGTTTAATGAAATAGAACAGATATGAAATTAACAATGTAATAAATGCAGTTTAACACAAAACATAAATACAGTTTAACACAAAACAAATTAAATTAATCAATAAGTAGAAATGAAAGACATATCTGTCATTCTGCCTATGAATTATTAGAAAAAAATAAGAATAGCTAAATATGTGATTAAATTTGCTTTATAATGTGACATTAGAAAAGTATAAGTATTTTTTATACTGATTTTATAAAATCAAAATCTTATTTATACAAACGTTTACATAATAATATTAATCTTACAGTCAAAATATGTGTATTAGTAAAATGACTATACATATACATTGCTTTAATCAACAATATCTAAAAAAAACTTTAATTTGATCTAAAATAAAGCAGTAGTAAGGGTATGTGTGTTACTTATTAATTCAAAGCCCAAATCAAAGCATAAATTGACTGCAATATTTATATAAAATATGAGGTTATTATATTTTAAAACAGAAGATGTAAATATTAAAAGTTACAAGAAAAATATTATAAGGTAAAATATTTATAAAATAAGGCTTTTTAAAACATTTTATAGTATTTACTTTTCAAGTTGGCTCTCTTATTATTTGTACATTAGGTTCTTTACTTCTAATATTTTAAGCATTTATTTTGCGATTTTTTCAGTATTCATTGTTTTGTGGCAGAAAATATATTTAGAGAGATCATTTGTTTTTAACTCACAATTTAATAAATAAAAACAGTTTTCTTTCTTACATATTTGGAGGTTTAGTTGGATGGCTTTCTTTAGCACATATTGAAGTTATAGCTTATGTAAAAATAATATAATTTTGTCTACTATGATGAATAGCTATTCTATGGTTATTTTTAATTAATTTTCATCCTGGCTGGTCAATTATACACTTATACACTTTTCTCCTGATTTTTGTCTGTAATCTTGTACTCTGTGATTTTAATGTGTTGATATTCAAATTATTTAGTTAATCTGAATTGGACTAATCTGACTGTTATTTATACCAATTAATTATGCATGCAAAATTATTTAGTTAATCTGAATTGGACTAATCTGACTATTATTCATACCAATTAATTATGCATGCAATCAATTTTATTTAGAAGAAATATTATTATTTATATTAATCTTATAATTGCTTATTTTTGTAATTAACTTCATATAAATAGGATTATTATCTCCTTTTATTTTTAAAATTGACTTTAACATTTAATTTATATAAACTCAAATATTTTATGATATAAATTTTCAAACTTAATTTGCATACATTTTAATGAATATTCAAGCTTAATAAAATTTATTCACATACAAATGCTGTTATAAAAGCACATTAATTTAACTTTCTACATTTTTGATATCCTATAAACTAAACAATATTTGATTTTAATGAGCAGAATATTTTTCTTTTCAATTTTTTCTTTTTTTTAAAGTAATACTTTCCTAAATAAGAATAACTGTTTAATGAATAATATTTCTGTAGTGTAATTTTCACTACATCATTCTCGTGCAAGATGAGGACTGGTTTATATCCACTTTTAATACCTTGTGGAGGGGTGTAATCATAAGCATATGACCAAAGATATGTGAAAAAGTTGTATGATCCCCAGCATTCATCAGTTGGCCCAGATGACAATCTCTTACACTTATTTTTATTATTGTTCATTATATATAGATAGTCAATTATTACAATTTAATAGATGTGTTAAACTTACTGCCCTCACAACTTTGAAACAAACCACTTGTCTTTGGTCATATGTTTATAATTTACCACTTTTCAAGATGTTAAACGTGGATAGAAACCTTTCCCTTCCTTGCACAAGAATGGTGTAGTGAAAATTACACTATAGAAATATTACAAGTAGATAATCTCTGATCTAATGAATGTCTAATAAAAATTAATATACTTCCATCAAGTGGACTATATTAAAGTTGTGAGGGCAGTAAGTTTAACATCTATTAAACTGTAATAATTTGCTATCTATATTGTAATGGTATGGAAAAATAGGAGTGAATCTGGGGTGATGAAAGATCATTATCATATTATTGTAAGTCAATTTAAAATTTAAATATACAAGTAATATGAGTAAATAATGAGGAATGGCCATGAGAGTTCAAAAAGATTAGCACAGAATTATAAGTAAGCATAATTTCACCAGCATTACACTAAAGCAATAATCATTCATCATCGTGAATGATCCACAATAAAAATAAATCAACAATCAATCTTGTAACTGGATTTGAAATAGGTCTACGTTAGACCAGCCTTATTATTTAGACCTTGCCAGTTTGGGTCAAATTATTTAAATGTTAATTTGGATGCACAAACCCAAGTACTAATCCATCAGCATATATAACAAAAACAATAATGCTGTGATACTAAAACATGTTGATCATCATCAATGCTCTGGCCACTTAGTACATTTAATGTACTGGCCAAAGGCCAACATTAGAAATTAAGTTTATAATTGGCCAGTAAATTAATAGTATAATACTAAGTGGACAGAACATTGATGATGATCAGTATGTTTTAGTATCACAGTATTATTTTTTTAATTAGTATATTCTTATGGATTAGCACTTAAGTTTGTGCATCCAAATTATGGTTTAAATAATCTGACCAAGCTGGAAAGGGCTAAATAATTAGCATGGTCTATAGTAGAACCTTTACAAATCCATTGATTTTATTGTTGATGATGAATGATTATTATTTTTCGTATAATGCTGGTGAACTTATAGTTAGTTCTGCCTCTTTTCTCATGCTCATTATATTCATTGCTCATAGTTTTTTCATTATGTATTTTTTATATTCAATTTTATATTTTGACTTGGGGTTAATGATGATTTTTTCACTCCAAATTCTCCATACTCATACCATTACAAATGACACCCAACTGTGGACCAATGATGATCACATACTGAAGGCTATCACTTCAAAATTGCCACTCAACTTGATTTCAAATATAACCACATCTAAGAAAAAAAATGTATACATTTTACGCAGTATTAATTTTAGAGTATTACTGTGAAATATGTGACAAGAATATTGATGATTATAAAATAGTAGTTTCAATGTATATTAAAAATGTTCATGTTTAGATTTAAATAGAAAATCTATGATTTTGGAGATTGGATGGCATTTTTGATTGTTAGAGTTGTACTTTCAGTTTTGATGATGGATGGAGGATTTTGTCATTGGTTTGAGAATATACTGTTTTCATGCAATTTTAGGGAGTGTCCTCTCTCAGGCATTTCTCCACCCACTTTCTGATTTTCTATTGTTTATCGTGATGCAGTTAACATAGTCCTGCCATTATTCCAGCCATTAAGTCTACAAGAAAAGGAGCAAGACATAGTTTTATTTTTTCCATCTCCTAAGACTCAAAGAAATGGCATAGCTTTGTATTTTTTAGCCTCTAAGACTTAAAGTAGCAGAGTTTGCAAAAAAAATTTTATTAATTTTTATTTTGGGTTATGGTAGCTTATAATGTCTAAATTGATATGTAATTTTCTTAGTGTCCATGGTGGATTGTGTATGTATAGTCTAGTGGCAGTCACTATTCATTCTCTTAGCTGTCCAATGCCTGTCAAATCTTAAAAAAAAATTGATGAGTGCATAGTTTGAGGTATGAACTTTGTGTTAATTATACATGTATATTATGTAAAATATTGTTAGGTTGGTGTTTCATTTCTCTTCCTTTTCACTGTGAGGATGGATATGAGACAGTTATGTGTTTCATATCATGCAACCACATAGTAATGTGTCTGAATGTAAACAAATTTTTGTAGATATTTTCTATATTACATAGGAATAACAGTTAAGAATTAAATAATTTTGAATTTAAAATTTTTTTAGTATAAATTAAACATTTAAAAAGGTTAATTAATATTTTATTCTGATTTTGAAATTAAAGTAAGCATGTTTTTATATTACATATATTACAATAGATATACTAGTAATTATAAAATTCCACTATCTGTTTTGATTAGCAATTTTTTTTTAAATTGAAGTTTGTATAACATATTTTGATAAAATTCCACAAATTGTTTTTCAAAGGATTAAGTTGGATTGAAAAATAGTCATTAACTTTTTTCAATCAAGATAGAGAAAACTTATTTTTAATTACTGTATTTTTTTTCCACCCTGACTATAAAAAGTTTGGAAAAAAGCTATGGGGAATTTTTAGTTTTATAGATTATGACAGTAAGATTACTACTACCATAAAGGTATAATGAAGGCAAGATAGTGAATCTAGCTGTTGCTACTAGTACAACAATGCTAGAGTTTGGATTCACAAGGAAGCAAGACCCAGCTTTTATGTGGTTTATAGCCTGAGTATGTGTGTATTAAGTCTGAAGGGATTTCACTGCAGGTCAACATATACATGGATTATATCTTTCCTGAAAATGACAATAAGTCAGTTTACTATTTTAAAAAGAACCAGCTTACCAAGAGAGTCCATCAGCTTGCTGAAGAATTAGTAATATGTATACTGTTTTATCTATATATAGAGAAACACAGATAAAACTATAACATTAATATATAAAGTACAACTGTAAATAACTTTATTCAACAACAAGCAAGATGTGTTTCCAGTATATTGTGAAGAAAAAAAAAAGTAAACTCCAAAAATCTTTCTAAGTTAGGAAACAAAAAAATAACTTGAGTATTTTTTAAGACATTTATAATTAATCAAGAGTAACCTGTTAAAAAAAAGAAAAATAAAACTTTTATGAAGGACTGTCAAAGGAGTAAATATTTTTTAAAGAAAACTTATTTACCATAAAAAGAATAATAATAATAATGAGGCTAATTAATAGTTTTAATTATATCTATTTTTTATATATATACACATCACATGTATGCATTTATGTATCATTAAAATGTGATAACTTATTTTTATTATTATTATTATATGACAATTCCATGTGTTATGGCACATCTTTGTGATTATATAGATGTATGTGAGGTAGACACATATGTTAAAATTAATCTTATTTTTTATTATTATATGACAATTCAAATGCGAAAATATATGTTTAATAAATGTATTATTTTGACAAATTAAAATATATGATATAAACATTAGTGTGTATACACATGTATGTTAAATCAGTCATTAATTATGTATTATAAAAAAATGAATTTCTTTTATAGATTTATGACAAGTCAAATATGTTCATAAATTATTATACTGCATATCTGTTTATATATATATGTTTTATGTATTGACATTTGTAAATCATAATGTGATAGTTTGTTTTTTTATTATTGTATGACAATTCAGATATGTTCATTTTATATTATACAGGCATGTCTATGTACTGATATATATATTTATAGGTGTTTTATGTAAACCTATTGTAAATTACACTGTAATAGTGGATTTTTTTTTGGTATTAATCAAAATCAAAAGGCTTAATTTATATGTATTGCTATATTCTGCAGACCTTAATTTCATTTTTATTATTATTAATAAGTTGTAATTGCATTTTTAAAGTTATTCCAGTGAATTTACTCAATTATTATATGTTAGGATTATATTTATTGTCCAAAGTAACAATTATAGAGCTTTTGTTCCTGAGCAAGATTCATGCATAATGGTCTATTATATAAAAGGGATTTATATTTAGTATTTATGGACACCCAGTTGATGATGATCCTGGATTGATGCAAAGGGGATATCTTTTAAAGTTCATGCATTATATTTTATTTATTTTAGTCTTTATTAGAAATTAAGTTTATAGTTGGCCAGTACATTAATGGTATGGTACTAAGTGGTCAGAGCATTGATGATGATCAGCACGTTTTAGTATCACCGTGATATTTTTTTAATTGTTATAGTCTTATGGATTAGCACTTAAGTTTGTGCATCCAAATTATAAATTTAATAATCTGCCCCAAACTGATAAGGGCTAAATAATTAGCCTAGTCTATAGTATACCCATTTCAAATCCAGTCACAAGATTGTTGATTTTATTGATGATCACTCATGGTGATGAATGATTATTACTTTTGTGTAATATTGGTGAACTTGTAGTTAGTGGTGCCTCATTTCTCATGCTCATTATATTCATTGCACATAGTTTTTCATTATATATTTTTTATATTCAATTTTATATTTTGACTTGGGATTGATGATGATAAGCATCATTATCCCAGGTACACCTCCAATTCTTTTTACCATTATAATATATAAGGACCAATGATAAAGATATGTGTAAGAGATTATATTCTGCCCAACTGATGAGTACTGGTTCAGCACAAAGTTTGCATCTTGGGGATTATACATCTTTTTTTCATGTGTTTGGTTATATTTTTATGGTTGTACCTCTCCCCAAGGTGTTAAAAGTGGATAGAAATCAGTCCCTATCATGCATGAGAATGGTGTAGTGAAGATTACATTACAGAAATATTATAAATGGATAATTTTTGATCTAATGAATGCCTAATAAAAATTAAAATACTTCTATCAAGTGTTATGTATCAAAGTTGTGAGAACAGCAAGTTTGATACTTATCTATTAAACTGTAATAATTGGGTATCTATATATAAGGAACAATGGTGAAAATATGTGTAAGAGATTGTGGACTGGGCTAACTGATAAATGCTAAATCAGCATGAAATGTGCATCTTGGGGATCATAGAACTTTTCAATATCTTTATCCAATCCTAAACTTGCTTGAGAGTGGTATAGGGAAAATTACACTACAGAAATATTGTTAAGTGGATATAACTGATTATTTTAATTTTCTCTAAATAATTACTGAAAAATAGCACTCAAGAAAAACACTCTTTTGCTTTTGTATGCATGCTACAAAAAATTGATGTTGCACACACAATTCCCTCTTTTAATGATATTTAAATTTTGATAATATTATGTACACTAATGTTGAACTCTCTATAACAAATCATTTGTTTCTCATTTTATTATATCTTTTACATATGACTGTTGTACTAAAGCTTAGTTTAAATTTCAGCAAGGCATATAATATATTAGTTAAATGTTATCATGGAAACACTTCTGTGTTATTTATATGTATATTTAATATAGTTATTGGAATTGAGATTTGTTTTTTTGTTTGAGGATGATGAATAAAAAGAGATCTTTATATCATATATATATAGTTCTATATGTGTATTCCTACATGTAAAAACAATAAATATTGTTTTTACTTGTAGGAATACACATACACAACATAAACACTAGTAAATGAAATCTTAAACCCATATATAGTTCTAGTTCTAAAGATAATATAGCAGTAACCATTATGTAACATAAATTCTCATATTACTATAGAATATTAAGGAAGTCCTATATTTTTAATCTTCAAATAGCATTTTATATATCTCAGTTTGTTATATGAATACTGATTCTTGTGTACATGTTTGTTAGGTTCCAAAATATTATATTTTAGCAGTAATATATACTGCAATATAAGAAACAGTTTTAGTTATTTATATCATACATTTATGTTATTCTAGAATAAGTGTTTTGAATTAAATATTTGATTGCTACAAAATTATAATTTTAAATGAAAAAAAAAAAATCTGCAATTAAAGAATCTGCAATTAAAGAAGATACTTTAAATTTTATAGAAAAATTAATTTAAATAATAAAATCATATATTGGAAAATATTTACTTCAATTGTTTTTAGGAATCTATAATTTATTTTTCTTTGGTTTCTTTAAAAACAGTAGATGAAAAGTAGATAATATTTGATTTAAAATTAGTTTCCATCTTAACCAACAATTGGAAATAATTAAAAAAAAAGAAATATATATCAATATTTTTATTTTCTTTTGCAAATAGAATCCTAAGAAAATGTCAGAAATTCACATCAATTTTATAAGTCTGTGAGAAAAAATATTGAAGCTGACTCCAAAAGGAGTTTAATTGTTTGTGCCTGATTAACTGAAGTACTTGATATTCTAAATTGATAAATTACAATATTTCAAAACTAATGCTATATTCATTAAATATAGAAAGAATGAAACCCATTAAAATTTATGATTTAATATATATAATAACTTAGAGGGGTAGCAGTAGATTTTTGAAGAATTGTTGACAAAAATACATAAAGAAATCTCTGTTGAGAGTCAACACATATCTGAACCTGGTAATAACTATTGAAACAATTGAACATGATTTTAGAAATGAATTAGTTTAAAGTCATGGACTCATGATGTGATTATTTTAGATTACAAGTAATGTCAGGAATATAAGAATTGGGAATGTGTTTTAAAATGTGACATACAATTGGATGATTAGTTTAGTGCAATAGTAGAGTGGCAGTTTCAAGAATTGAAGATTTAAGGATTGATTGCCAATAGACTTGTTGTTCAAAAGATTGCAGTTTATGCATAGTAATAGAATTATTAACTAAATAATTTCATGTTGAATTTTCAAAAAATGATAAGCTACAAAATGTGTAATTATAAAATAAGTATACATAAATAAGAAGATTATCAGGAGTGGATCATAATAATCATAAAGTAAGTAGTGATCACATGTTTAATGTTGAAGCAGGGAATACTGGCAATAAAAGATTATGTTTGTAAACAAAATAACTTGGGTGATTTGTTTTGCAAACTATATAAGGAAAATATGAAAAATATTAGCTATTGATTACTAGAAACAATGAATTTATGGAAAATAAAAAGTGAATATATAAAAAATGGATTTTTGGTTTTTATACTGGGATTGAGTAATGATAAGACAAATTTAAAATAAAAATATTAAGTAGGCAAAACTAATGCTATGGAAATGGGATAGAAAATAAATAAATTTGAAGTTTTAAAGACTATTTAAATGAGAGAAAAATGAAGAGAGAACTATAATGGTTAACAGATACTTCCGGTAGTTAATGGCTGATGTCAATAAAAAAATGATCCTGTTTTTATTATCATATTTATAATATAATATTTCACATTGGATATATTTTGACTAAATTATTATCTTCAGTTTTACAGTTAAAATATAAAGTTAAAAATCATTATTTAAAAACAGTTAAATATCATAAAAACTATTATAAAAGATGTTGGAATAAGTATTTCTTAGTGGATAAGTAAAATGAATACTGTTGTATGTACGGAATAAAGGAATTTTGCTAATAACATATTAATATATAGGCTATACAGGTAGATATGGGAATGTAATTCTTTTTTATTTTTATAGATATAATAAACACCTTCATACTTCCCCATTCTTTTTAAATTCACATAAATAAAGATACAATAAAAGACAAATGACCCCCAAGATGCATTTCGTGCTAAACCAGCTCCCATCAATTGGCTGGTTCAGCACAAAATTCATCCTGGGGGTCATTTGTCTTTCATTGTATGGAGGTGTTTATTATATCTATAAAGATATTACACATGGGAAAAAGAAAGGTGAATAACTCCATGTGTATAAAATAAAAAAATCAGATATATTAATCTTTAACTGAGGTTTAAAGTTTATATCTGTGCTAGAGATAATCTCTGGTTTCGAAAATGATTAGTAATAATCATTATTATGGATGGCGTCAAAGTTGTGAGTGGAGGAAGTTTGACAATGGTAAATGAAAATGTAACAATTTTTATTTTTATATGACCATGAATGTTTTATTTTTAAAATAGTGAATATAATGCATCTTAAGGGTAGGAAAGTTTATCATGAAAAAATGATGACTTAGTTCTGAAATTGAGTTAATGTTTTGGGTAAATGTAAATGCTTCTTATGTAATATATGTTTACAAATAAAACTCAGTAAGAGTACATAAACAATACATCATTTTTTTGTTATCCCATTTATTTATTTGTAATAGAGATGAGCACAGAATTGATTAAATCAATATGTGTGCTGAGATAACATATGCAATGATAATATATTTGAGTGATATTTTTGTCAGTATGCTTTAGAGTATGATAATGTATGTACGATATGTTCTCTCTTTAAAACAAGTTAAGGAATTAGACAATGAAATAAATGACCAACAGATAATACTTTATTATCATTGATGGTAGTTTGCCATTGATTTTAAATCTTCACATTTTATTTTAGCATCTCGATTTTAAAATTGCATTCCCAACTAATGAATTCATTTCATCACTGTAATGTATATAGAATTAACAACTGTGTTACTATCTGTGGCAGAAAAAGTGACTTCATTTATAAATAACCATAAGCCTTCTCTATTGTGAACAGCGCCATCTAGTGGCCAGAAGTTGCGTCGTCTGCTTTTGGCCCCCTACTCTGAATATTTTTGCGGAAATGACGTCTCTAGCAGTGGCAGGACAGAAAATAAGAAAGAACCGAAATTTTTTTGTAGAAATGTGTGTTTGTTCCATAAATGTACATTTAAAAATTATTCACTAAAGTGCATTAATAGTAATATTTTTCCTACTACAACCCTTATAATAGTCTGTCTTATGCCAATTTAAGAAAGTTATAAATAAGGTAACTTTTACTGTATTAATATTTAAATAATTGTCATTGTACTTTCTGCCATATGGAAAGATGCAATAAATCAACTATTACCTGATATTTTATTCAATGAAATCTCATTTATAATCAGTCAAAATTCATTATTACAATGATTAAAACTTAAAAAAAATATTTCAATAAATATTTATTTTATATCAATCAACTTTCACGCTTGAAATTGTGGTTTTAAAGTAAGCATTGGGTGATGAATTAAACAATCTTTAAATAGCCAATTACAGAATAAAGGCCTTTCCAACAGCTCTGCAAAGAGGGGCAGTGATATAGAAGGCATTACTGAATAGTCAACTGCCATGAATGAAAGTTTTAAGTGTTTTCCTTGTTTTATTCTCCAATTAAGAATAACTAGATACCAGTTTACTGGATAAGCTTTAGGTTGATGAACTAAAAGATAAATTCTAAACCTGTTTGAGACCAGAAAAAAAATGTTAATCTAGGTTCAAATTTCAAGTTATAAACATGGTGGTCTCTTATTTTTAAACTGTTTCAGTTTAGTATTCATATATTCTACATGATAATATAACAATTTTAAATTACTATTAGAAAATTATTTGAAAGCCTACTTAAAAATTAAGATTTCTTCATGCTCTGTTATTTTGATTATAAAAGATTACTGATACTTGATATTTATGAAGTTTAGATTTTACATCTTGTGAACAAAAATATGCTACATCATTTTGGTAAAATTGCTAGTCTTTTTATATTGTGTCTAGAACTTATAATCTATATCTAGGATTTCTTATACTTCTTTGGGAATGTCACTCCTTAATTTTACTATGTCCAGACCTTCTGTGTTTTATATTTTATATATCAAGAAAAATCTCTGCAAGCTATTAAGAAAAGTAATGAAGTATTATAATTTATTACACATTTATTAATTGTATTAAGAAAGTAAATACCAATATTTGCATATTTTTTAAAAATTTAAGACACTGTTGATATTTATATTTAAGGTAATGGATGTATCTCTAAGTTGAGTTATTTAGTGTGTTAATGTTGTTGGTGAATAGAAGTCTAAAACTCTTAAATTATTTCTTTAGTTTAACAGTCAAAGCAGCATTGAAACCTTTCCACGAAATATGATGTATATGTAAAGCAGGATAATATAGTAGTTTTTTTTTGCAGTCAAAAAAATAATCTTGATAATAATTTTTAAATTTTGGCTTCAATTTAATATTATTTCATAGATTAAACAGGCTTTTTTTAAATGAAATGTCTATTAATATCTTCATTGTTTAAAATAAATTTATTATTCAATCCAGATTTCTATTGAAAGAAATTCTCAGAATTTCTTTATGATATTTTTATAGCATTTGTAAGTAATTGCTAAAAGTCTGTAATATATCAGTTTTCTCCTCAATAAATTTTAGAATGTTATAACCCTATATTGTTTTTAAATAACACTATCAACCAATTATTAGATGAGTCAAGTGTTGGTGGCCTAGTAGTTAGCATAGCTGCCTTCCAAGCAGCTGGCCTGGGTTCGATTCCTGGTCAACACATTTGATATATGGAAAAAAAAAAACAATTATTAGATGATCATATTCATTTCTAAATATTGTATGGATAGACCTACCATTATATTTGGTTTTTCATTCAGATAAATTTATTATTGTAACAATGGATTCTTCCCCGCCTTATTACTTGTTATTTTTTTCTTTCACCACTGACATATCCAAATATTACTTACATTTTTCATGACTTAGAAAGGCACATGATAGGATCATATTAAACAGTTTTAAGGTGGTCAAATAGTAATTTGGATCTATTCTGATCAAACAGCTATTCATTCATTTTTTTTATTGTTGTCCATAGTTCATCACCAGCATTGCTTATTTAAAAGCATCAATACCTTTCCTCTTATTTGTTTTTAATATCCAATTTTCATATACTTAGAGTTAAAGTAAAATTTTATGTTTAAGATATTTCCCTAAAAATGTTTTTTGTTGGAAAATTTAAATAAAGTTAAATTTTTCTAAAGATATTCAATACTTTTATATTTGATAATGGAAGTAGTCCAATATTTAAATATAACTAAAATACCATCACCACAAACCTTCAAGAAAATACTAAGTATTCAGTATAGACATGATACTATATCAAATTTTATACATTATGAAAAATTATGTCTAAAGCTGGTCAAAGTAGAAAATCATTTAACTTTCTTATGTAAATGTAAATCTGAAGAGATATTTTCTAAAAGTTTGTAATTAAAACCTGCAATTCACTCCCAGAGAGCTGAGAAAGTTACTCAGAGGACAAATGAAGCTCTATTAAAAGAAAGAATAAATGCTCAAAGGTTTTCCAGATATTAAACCTTACATTCCATTAATAATATAGAATGCTTCCTAAAAAGTAAACTTACTGATGAAGACTTCACAAGAGTTTCTCAAGCAGTAAGAAAATCATATTTTTCATTATATGGGAAAATAAAAGAAAGCCAAAAGAAAAAAACTTGCAAACCTACATGGACATACCAAAAATCATAATGTATCAAGCAATATACCAGGTTCACCTGTTAAAAATCTCAGTTTTAAACATCTAATATTTGCTGAAATTTCTGTTCTCAAAAAAGAATTAAACTTTGCCATAATCATCATCAACCATTATCAAACCACTGCAGAATGAAGGTCTCTCCAAGTTCAATCCATCTTTGATCTTTAGCTTCCCTTCTCCACATCACCCCTGCACACTTTCTTATTTCATCCATCCATCTCACATGTAGTCTCTTTCTGAGTCTTTTACAATCTCTTTGAATCCAGTTTAAGATTTCAATTGTCCATCTATTATCATCTTTTCTAGAAATATGTCCATCCCAATTCCACTTCAGTCTTTTAATTTTTTCAATGAAGTCAGTGACACCTGTATGTTTTCTTACCCATATATTGCATTTTCAATTCTTCTTGTTACTCCCAACATGCATATCTTCATGCTCTTCTATTAAGTGTCCAAGTCTCAGATCCATAAGTAAGAACTGGTAAAATACATTTATTAAAAACCTTTCCAAACACATAGGCATATTTCCTTTTAGTATCAAATTATTTCTACCAAAACCAAGTTTAATTCTATGATTAATTTCATCCATTAGTTTCCATCGTATTAATAAGCTGACCAAGGTATTTGTGACTGTTAACTTCTTCCTCATCATAATCAATCTTTATTTCATATTTTGAGAAAATCCATTAAACATTACTTTAGTCTTTTTAACATTTATCCTACTTTCATCTGATAACTCCTGTAACATTTCCTGCAGCTCTAAAGCATTATTTGCAAAAACAACTCCATCATCTGCAAAAACTAAAAATGACTTAAATAATCTCCATTTACTTTCACTCCTTTAGCTTTCCCTTTTAATCCACAAAATACTTCTTGCAGCACTGCTGTAAAAAGTTTTGGAGATATGGAGTCACCCACACCCTTCTCAATGTTGACTTTCCCAGTATCATTATGTAATCTAATTGTTGCTGTTGCATTTTTATAAATATTCTTTAAAATATGACAATATCCTGGATCTATACCTTGGATGATCCAATGCTTTAATCACTGAAGAAATGTTTATAGAATCAAATGCCTTTTTATAATCTACAAATCCAAAGCATAATGGCAACTCATTCATTTGTCCTTTCTATAACTTCTCTCAATGCCTGGATATGATCTACTGTCATAAAACCACTTTTAAATCCAGCTTGTTCTCTTGGTTGGTGGCAATCCAATGTTCTCTGTAGACAAATTGTAATTATCTTGATAAATTTTTTTGTATAAAACTGATAAAAGGCTGATATACCATCTAATATCCCTTTATTAGATATAATGGCTGTCACTGAGAAAGTCACTCAAAAAATTGTTTTTAGAAGAAGCTGCAGAATTATGCTGGAGAATAAAAAGGATACTCGAGAAGCAACAAAAATTGAAGTCAAATATATTCTATGATGAGAGGAAAGCAATTAAATCTCTCAAAATAGATAAATTTATAATCATTATCCCTGCTGTTAAAGGCAATGCAACCCTTGTAATGGATACAACTGATTATGACAACAAAATATAAACTCCTCATAGCTGGCCAATATAGAAAAGTGGCAAAAAATCCAATACCTAAAGCAGAAATGAAGTTACAAGCATTACTTGAAAAGCAACGCAGGTACTTCAGCAATTTTCAAAAAAGTAAACTGACATATTTCAGAAAAATTCCTCATCTTTAATGCATAAGAATCATGATCCATTAAAATCTATTGTTAGTTCTAGAAATTCACATTGCTAAAATTTGTCAAGATTTCTTCTCAAAGTTCTTACTTCTTTGACATGCAAGATCTGTCCTTTGTTTGGGATTCTAGACACTTTGTAGAATTAATCAAGAACATGAAAATTGAAAGAATTGACATACTACCAAGCTTTAATGTGGAAAGTTTATTCACAAATGTTCCATGTGAATAAGCATTGTCTATTGTAAGAAAAATGCTAAATTGTGATAATAGTTTACAAACCAGAACAACTCTTCTATTGATAATATAATGGAACTATTAACATTCTGCATAACAACAACCTGCTTTTATGACAACACAGAATTCTTCAACCAAATCAAGGAAAGGCTGTGAGCTCACCATTGTCACCCCTTATTAGTAATATTTACATGGAAGAAAGACTAGTCCATATCCACTTAAGGTTTGTCTTTGATATATTGATGATACATTTGTTGTATGGCCACATGGTGGAGCACTACTACAAACTTTCTGAAAACACATCAACAACATATTCCCTTCAATTAAATTCATGATAGAATCAGAACAAAAACAAAAATGGCATTCTTACATGTTCTTATGACAAAACTTTTTCATGGCAAAATTAAAACTACACTTTACAGAAAACCACACATATAGCAAAATACTTAGCATATACATCCAATCATGCCAGAAATACAAAACATGGATTTATACTATAACTATGGAACAGAGCAAAAGATGTTTGTTCAGAAAACAGTGATTTGAAAAAATATCAGATTTATATAGAACAATGAAAAATCCTTATTTGTCAGTTGTTTTTAAGAAAACCTTAAATAGACAACAACAAAAAAAAAACCATCATAAGATAAAACAATTATTGGTTCTACAGTGTAACCATACATATCAAAATTAGCTGACAAATTAAGGAAAATCTGCAATCAATATAAAATCAGAACAACTTTTCAGAGCCATACCACACTGTGAGGAATTCAAACATCTACAAAACCTAAACTTGAAATGCTGAAAAACAAAAACTGCATCTCTGAAATACCATGTGAATATGGAAGAATTGATGATTAAAAGAGAAAATAGATGAGTCTAAGGTAGTAGACCATATATGTATCAGTGAACATATGTTCAATTGGGAAAATCCAAAATATTGGATAGAGAGGAAAAGGGTGTAAAGAAGAAAATTCTATGAAGCTGCTCACATGACAATAGTGAATAATCCCATGTCATCCTAGTGTGACTATACATAATATATGAAAACCACTAATCAACTTTTTTCTTAGGAAAAAAGTAGAGAGATCAGAAGGAATCACAAAGATAAGTGCTTTATATGAAATTTCTGACTGTTGCCTTTGGCAGGATAGTTCAGTTGGTTAGAGAATTACCTTAAAATTTGATATTCAAGAATCTAAGGGTCCAGGCTCAATTCTCATGCTAGTACTGTCAGTGGTCAGGCCAGCAATATCTGAAGAAGAGAGCAGAATAATACTTCTTGAAATGTTATGCATATACTAACCTGTGTGCTATTATTAACATTTGAATGTACACCTGTGTCTCGTTTTACGCGGTAGATAGGTTCCTCAGAAAATGCGCACAAAAGAAATCGCACAAAAATAAATGTAACTTACCTTGAAAAATGGGGATAGGTTCCCATAATTTTCTGAAATTGGCATAAAAGCAAAGCAACAAAGAAAAATTACTTTAAAATTTGCATTAAACAAATAAGGAAATAAAGTATGACTAATAAAAAATTTCAAATATATGCAAAAAATTAATATAAGACAAACTTTTTTTACTTATTTTATTAACTACAGTATTTAATTTTACATTTTTTCTTACATATTTTAATCCGTTATTTTACAATGTGGGTTTGTTTGTGAACTAGTAAGAAATCAGATTCGTGATGTGTTGTACAACTAGCGCCACTTCCAGTCTTGTGCTGTTTCTATATTAAAAAAATGAGATGGCAATCAAAACAAAAAGATTAGACATTATCATTCGAAAGATTATTTTCAGTTTATAAAATCAATAAAATCTTCGTTATTATTTATTTTAAAAATCTAAAAAAATATTTATTTCTGTTAATATCTAACAAAATATGCTTTAAAAGTTTTTTTTTTTTTGAATATTTATTGCGATATTTTTATACATATGTATATATCTATTATTATTATTTACTCATTAGTATAAGTAGGTTATTTATATAGAAGCTAAGTTTCTAAATACGGCTTATGGCCATATTAACGTAAGCTGCTAATATAACGTTATATTTTTGAAAGAAAAAAAAAGTATTTCAAGTCAAAATAAGTTATTAATAATTTAAATTTCTTGACATCTAATAAATATAGTGAAATATGAAGGATATTAAGAAGAAACATGAATCGCATTAAAATAATCAGCATAAAACGAGACCCAGGTGTAATTGGAAAATTTAAATAAAATTTAATTTTTCTAAAGATATACTTAATATTAGGTGATGGAAATAGTCCACCATATAAAATCACAAACCTTCAGGAAAACATTTTCATTATAAATTTCTAAGAAAATGAGATTTTATTTTATTTATAAAGTAACAACTATTTTTTAAAGATCACTGTAATTATCATCAATGTTTTTTTTTTTTTTTTTGAGAGCATTTGCAGTGAATGATACGCTCTATGTTAATAATATATGATATCACCTTTCTTTAAAATGTTATAAAATCCTAATTACGACCAATTATGCTCCATTATTTGCACAGACAAGTATTTCAAAACAGTTTCAAATAAAATATAGATTTTTATTTTGAAATAGTTTTTAATCTCGCAAATAATAATTCTTAGTTCTTTTACTTTCTTATGAAATACACATCTCTGCAATAAAGAAATAATGTATTGCTTGGCATAATTAATTATCTAGTTATATTGCAAATTTTATTGTTTATAAAGTGTCACAATGTGCATCTTTTATGTTTTTAATCATTTCATCCATTTAGATTTGAAGTGCATAATTAAATAATAGGTTTAATTGTATTATGTTGCATAATAGTTTATATAAACAGAAGTGTTAGCTTATTTCTTAACTGCATTCCACATTATTGTTCAAATGTGAGATTATATGGAGTCCACAAAACCATCATTATTTTGATGTGTTGTTTAGATAAATATGCTCATTAAGTGAAAAAAGGAATGAATTTATTTCAAATGTTCAAATAATCCAGAAGGCTTCGTATCTCCATTCATATTGATAATTATTTATTAGATAGTGTAGATATAAAACCATCATTCGAAATATTTACACTTTTTTGTATTTCTTGTATTTGGTACATCCATCTTTTTTTTTCTTTCTAAAATAAATACATTAAATAATAGTAATAGTTAAAAATATAAAAAAACTAATTTCAGTAGAAAATCTAATAATTTAAATTTTTAAATATTTAGGGATATATGAGGAAAATTCAAGATATTTCCACTTACGAATTATACATTTTTCACTGAATGTAATAAAAAAAAAGTCATTGTAACAAAATCATTAAGAAGCAACTGCATCCATTATTTCTGTTGCTTGAATATTATCATCTCACAGTAATTTTATTAATTAAGAAATAATTGTTTCATGTTATAATGAGTAATAATACAACTGGACAACCATTAGATTAAATTTTTAATCAAATATATTTTCATAACTACAAAAATATGAAATCAGATTAAAATATTATTCAGTAAATGAATTATGCTATGATGTTCATGGAATCAACCCAAGTTGAGTCAGGGATTTATGAAATGTATCCTAACTGTTGGTAGTATGAGATTTTTTTCTGAATGTAAAAATTTTTCTTTTCTTATCATACCCTACAATCTTTACCCCCATTGCTATTGTCCTCAGATCATCATCATCATTATCATCAACCATTATCAATCCACTGCAGGATGAAGGTCTCTCCAAGTTCAATCCATCTTTTCCTATCTCTAGCTTCTCTTCTCCACATCACCCCTGCACACTTTCTTATTTCATCCATCCATCTCATATGTGGTCTCTTTCTGGATCTTTTACAATCTCTTGGAACCCAGTTTAAAATTTCAATTGTCCATCTATTATCAGCTCTTCTAGCAATATGTCCAGTCCAACTCCAGTCTTTTAATTTTTTTAATGAGGTCAATAACACCTGTTTGTTCTCTTACCCATACATTGCGTTTTCGCTCTCTTCTTGTTATTCCCAACATTCATCTCTTCATACTTCTTTGAGTGATCTGAAGTCTTTGTATTGCTCTTCTATTAAGTGTCCAAGTCTCAGATCCATAAGTAAGAACTGGTAAAACACATTTATCAAAAACCTTCCTTTTCAAACCTATAGGCATATTTCCTTTTGGTATTAAGTTATTTCTACCAAAAGCACTCCAAACAAATTTAATTGTATGATTAATTTCATCAATTATGTTTTCATCTGTATTAATAACCTGACCAAGGTATTTGTAACTGTTAACTTCTAACTCATCATAATCAATCTTTATTTTCATATTTTGAGAAAATCCATCAAATACATTACTTTAGTCTTTTTAACATTTATCTTTAGTCCTACTTTCATCTGATACCTCCTGCAGCATTTCCTGCAGTTTTAAAGCATTATTTGCAAAAACAACTACATCACCTGCAAAATCTAAATGACTTAAATAATCTCCATTTACTTTCACTCCTTTAGCTTCCCATTTTAATCCACAAAAAAACTTCTTGCTGCACTACTGTAAAAAGTTTTGGAGATGGGAGTCACCCTGTCTTATACCCTTTTCAATATTGATTTTCCTACTATCATCATGTAATCTAATTGTTGCTGTTGCATTTTTATAAATATTCTTTAAAATATGACAATATCCTGGATCTACACCTTGATGATTCAATGCTTTAATCACTGAAGAAATGTTTATAGAATCAAATGCCTTTTCATAATCTACAAATCCTAAGCATAATGGCAACTCATATTCATTTGTCCTTTCTATAATTTCTCTCAATACATGGATATGATCTACTGTACTAAAACCATTTTTAAGTCCAGCTTGTTCACTTGGTTGGTGGAAATCCAGTGTTTTCTGTAGATGAGTTGTAATTATCTTATTAAAAATTTTGTATAAAACTGATAAAAACAACATTTTGGTATTGGTAGGAAATTTATATATGCAATAAGAAAAAAAAGATGACATTATTACTAAAAAGAGAGATGACATCATGAAATGTGTAGAAGACTTCTATTAAGAATTATATAGTAGTAAAGAACAAGTGCCTCCTATACCTATTATATCTTCCGAATTGCCCAGAATTTTGAATGAGATATGCAATTAAATTTATGAAGAAAGGGAAGGCTTTAGGTAATGATGGAATTATAATTGATATATTAAAAGAAGCAGGTGAAGAAATATAAATTTTTTTTTTAGCAAAGTTATATACCACATGTCTAAATGATAAAGATGTACCAGCTGATTGGAAGAATGCAGTATTACTATTAATATTTAAAAAAGGTGATAAAGAAGATATTAGTCCTCAGATACATATCGATAAATCTAAACATTCACCTTAGCTTGATATTGACCACTTTAATAAACTATTTTCTATCTTCGTTTCTAATCATTTTATTAAAATATTTGTTCCCAGATACCCTTGAATCAATTAATGTTTTTTTCATCAGATTACATAATTGCAATTGCTTCTGTGTAAAAACTTGCATATATATGTATCACTTTTAATGTTTTCTATTTTTAAAAGAGGAGAGGCTAGCATTTTTCTATGTCATTTGTGGTATTAGATGAGACTTCATCATCTTGATCATTATCTCATTTTTTACATAGTTATTTTAAGTAATTGAAGTACATGTAGTTGGTTATCATCTTTCAGATTAATAAAACCACTGTAGCACCTTATTAATGATTTATTTTTAGAAATTTGGAAACTTATTTTTAAGTCAGACATTTTTTTTTTTTTGATAAATTAATTATAAAAAAGTACTCAAAGGTGAGTTGTGTTTGGAAAGTAGGTTGACATTATGCTCACTAATAAATAAACTTCTGAAGATCAGAAAAGTTGGCTGCAGTTCTGATTTTTAATAAGATAAATTTATATAGAGCAGTTATATTTAGATCTTTTTAAAATAAATAGCAATGATAAGGTTTTTTTTTTTTTTATGTATAACTTCGTTTTATTTACTGTTTGATATATATAATGTTAAGAAAAAATTAATATTAAGAAATATAAATATATTTACTGTTTTATTTATTTTTCTTAAATATATTTACGCGAACTATTTCTATATTGTATATATTTCTGTTTACTCTAATTTACTAGCGGCAATATTCGTTTGTTATTTTACCTACGCTAATATATTGTTTTTAATACCTTGTAGGTCTAATTCCCTTCTGATTAAAAATATTTCTATTAAATAAATATTTAATATCTACATTTGTTAGACAAACATTATGTAATAAATAAATGAGTCTATTTCCATATAGACTTTTATGGTTCGTAAATGGTGTTAAAAGGGTCAAGCAATAGCAACAATTATTGATTTTCATGTTATTTGTTTATTGTTTTCCATTGTAAGGAGAACCTAATATATATTTACATGATAAACTAAATAATTGTTTCTTTTTTAACAAATGCTATGTTATACGAATAATGAATGACTGTATCCGTATGAAAAATAGTTACACCGATAAATTTATTTTATTTAATGCAATAATCGATTTATTTTGAAACTTAGAATTTGAAATTATTTATTTATAAATATGCTTTTTAGTTGATAATAGTAGACTAAGTCAAAGAGATAAACGTTTTACGTGAAAGACGACATTATTTTCTTAATCTTCAGGTAGCCCCCAGTGAATTTAAGCTAAAATTAATCATTTAAAAGTATTAAGACTAACAGAACAGTTTATATTTGCAGATCAGTAAAAAATAGCACTTTACTAAAAAGAAAGTATGCAGATAGGAATTTAAAAAAAACAAAAACTCATTAATAAAATTTCTTCTGAGGCATTAGTATTCTGGATAATAAAAAAAAGCAATTGAAAAGGATAATTTAGAAGTTAATATCTAAAATTGGGCAAATGGTATAGAAGACAAAATGTTCAAGGATTAAATGATATTTTAAATTTAGTAGTTATAAAAATGACATTATAAACTATTGGAAAATCTCTACATAAGACATTATAATAATTAAGTGCAGAAAAAAAACAAAAAAACATACTTTACAATAACGTCATTTGAAATACTTTTCATATTAAAAGAAGTCAGGCATACATTTAATTCTTTGGAAAATGGAATAGTTGAAGGAATGAAGAAACAATTGTTTAAATAATAAAAAAATATTGGATGTACTAGAAGAATGTAATAATGATAATGATATTTTAAAAAGATGAAAAGAAAATATTAGGGATTACATATTTATCATTTTTCTGGCAGACTTATTAATATCTTCTGACAGTTGATATAAGACTTTTTTTTTTTATGAAGGCCATTACAAGTTATCTGCACAAAATTTTATCATCTAGCAAAAAAAAAAAAGAAAATATATTGGGTTTAAGAGTGATTGTAGCACAATAAGCTACAAAGACCAATAGATATGAGTTGCATTGGATTTGTAGATTACAATGGATTTGCAGATTACAAAAATACATTTGATTCTATAACCATTTTGACTGTATTTACAGTTTTCAAATACCATAAGAAAAATTCAGAATTTTGGAATTCTAATCTATTGTTCAATTGCTTTAAAAGGAGAAAATAAAAATCGGTAATAACAAATTATTCAATGAATTATAAAACAGTAAAAATATAATGAATAAAAGGAATATATAATTAAACTTTTGTAAGAAAAAAAAAATTGATATATATATATTTGTGTGCCAGAATAGAAACAATAATATATTCTGTCAATACTTAAATTATGGATCTGAGATTTAGATAGTTTACAATTAGTATTACAAGTTCACAGATCACACAGTGGAATAAAGTGATTATATGTTGGGATTAATAAAAAAAAAAAGATCAAAATATATGGTTGAAAACGTATTATATATTAATGACATCACTGAAATAATTAAAAGACCGAAATTCAACTGCCAAATATCTTTATTTAAAAATACTTTTATGATCAAATCATAAGTTGTTTAAGCATCGGAGCAGTGGATTAGCATAATAGCTTCATTTAGTTATCCAAAGTGGGATTTTTTTTTTACTTACCTGAGATTTGATCTGGGAATTTTGAGCATATCACTATCTATATTTGTGCTAAAATAAGATTTCATATTAGAACAAAAAGATGGTATTAGATTGCATAATGTATATGGAAAATAAAATAAAGAACTCTGCTAATGTGCTCTAACATGTTTTATTGATAAATTCCAGACAAACAAGGCATTTAAAAATATCTATCTTGAAAACCACCCCTTAGCCTCAAACCAATGATTTCATGCTTTGGTACTCCTCAGTGAGGCGCTAGGGTAGTTTCAGACACTAGGTCTAAAAATAGCAAGCCAAAGCCAGCATTTATCTAAAATTTAACTATTAAATAGAAAATCTGTAAACACCTAAATGTCTTCAAACCCAGCTAATCTAACTTAAATAGATGTATGGGGCTGAGCGATATTCAGCCAAAGCATATATTAATAGCCTTAGCAACATAACATTGCTTAAGACTTTAAAGCACAGACTATAAATAGTCAATAAGAAGTCAGTCATATATCACATGACTCAATTTTTAAGCTTGTACATAAAATAAATAAATAAAGAGCTCTGCTGATGTACTCTAATAAGCTTTATTGATAAATGCCAGACAAACAAAGCATTTAAAAATCTCTCTCTTGAAAACCACTCCTTAGCCTCAGATCAATGGTTTCATGCTTTGGCACTCCTCAGTGAGGTGCCAGGATAGTTTCAGACACTAGATTTAAAAATACTAAGCCAAAGCCAGCATTTATCTAAAATTTAACTATTAAGTAGAAAAATAAATAATAAAAATGGATAATAAAGAAAGATTGTTGGAATAATTTGAAAAAAAAAAACTGCTATAAATTTTAAAAATTGGATTAAACTTGAACTGATCTATATCTTTCACAGTATCTATAGTGAGTGAAAATGATTATAATTGAAGGAAGATAGCAAAGTTTTCTGATGAATAAAAGTTACTGGTTTAAATCTTAGGCTCTTTAAGAAGGAACCCTCTGTCTTACAACATTTAGGATGATTACTTCTACTATGAGTATACTATTAATAGAATGAAACTATAGTATGAACAAAATGTTTAATGCTGATTTAACAGGTTCAAAAAGAAGGGAACTAATACATTATGTATCCTCTTGTGTACAACTTTTGAATCATTAGTGATTAACTAATCCTATAATAATTAGCCATTATACCAACTATACCATATTTTAATTAGGATGATAAACATATTGTTATTTTTATCTAGTGTGATCTGTTAGAAGTTTTTTTCTCTCTAAAATTTCTAAGTTATGGTTATTATGATTAAGCAATATATAATTATCATTAGTAATAGGTGGCATTTATCAGGAAGAAGAATGGACAGAATGTAATTAATAATCAAGGGTAGCTGATTTAGATATAAATGTAGATGTGGAGAGGGAATGGGTCTATAAAATTAATAATAAGCAAGTTATTTATAAATGTAATGGAGAAGAAAGAGTCAAAAGAATTTATAAAAGAGTAGTTAGGAAAGAAGAAATTATTAAAATTGGGTATTTGAATATGCAAGGTGATAGGAGTCCAGAAAAGTGGCTGGAATTAAACAAAGCAATTAAAAATGAAGAACTTGAGGTATTAGCAGTAGTAGAAATACATCTAAGAGAAGAAGAAGATCTATTCTGGAAGACTGTATGGCAGGGTATAAATAGAAAAGAAAAAGAAAAAAGGGGTGGTGGTATAGGATTTATGTCAAAAAAATATTTAAATACTGTTGTGGTTTGAGATAAAGTTAGGAAGACAAGAATGGATGGTAGCTATAGTGTATATAGCCACTGGTGATAGTCAAATTATAATGGAATGGAATAGTAGCATACATGAATGCTTAGTTAAGGATATACAGAGTTTTAAAGAAAAAGGGAAGAGAATAATGGTTATAGGGAATATGAATGGTCATATTGAAGAAATTGGTGATGTAAATAATAAGAATGGACAGCTTTTGAAGTAGTTTTGTCAGAGAGTGAATTTAACCATTGGGAATTTATCGAATGTTTATGAGGGACAATAAACATGGTCTAAAAATAATATATTCTACACAATAGATTATCTATTAGTAGAGAAAGAGGGATTGAATAAAATACAGAAAATTAAGATGTTTGATAATGAGGAGAGAGTATGTAATAGTGATCATAACTTCTTTATAATAGAAATGGTTAGTAATGTGATGAAAAATAGTAATAAAAGTAGAAAGGATAGTGAAAAATGTGGATGGAGAGTGAACAATAAGAATAAGTTGGAAGAGTATAAAGTAAAAGTTGAAGAAATTATGGAAGAGTTGGTTGGGGATGAGTATAAGGACTGGTGTGGTGAAGTAGAAAAAGTGGCAAGTAGGATTTTAGATGATAATACTGAGAAGGATAAAAATAATAGGAAAGTGAGAATTAGTAAAAGTGTAAAAGAGAGGAAGCATATAGAGAATATAAGTGTGCTATTAAGAACAACGAAAGTGAAAAAGATGTTAATACTAAATGGGAAAAGTACTTAGAAAAAAAGAAGTTAGCTAAAATAGATAATTATAGGGAAGAGAATGAAATTGAATAGTAAACTTCTGGAAGATATTAATAAAAGTGGCAAAGATGGGAGTAAAAAATTTTGGAAGTACATTAAAAGATGGAATATAGGGGAGAGAGAATTAGTTTTACTAGATGATGAGGAAATAGAATGTAGCTCTAGAGAATAATTAGAGATAGTCTTAAACAAGTATGTAATGGATATAAAAAAGATGTTAGATGTGAAGAACATGGGGATAGCAAACATAAGAGCATATAAGTAAATAAGCATTTATTTTTATATGACGCTATGTGTACAATTGCATTACATTCAAAGATCAGTCTTTCAAGCTAATTGTGCATGCGTCTTTTGCGAGTGTTAAATAGTAATGGGAATATATGATTTACAGAAAATGAACTGAAATGAGACAAGTAAGAAATTGAAAGATGGAAAGGCAAGAGGTTTGGATGGATGGGCAGCAGAGATGGTTATGAATTTAAGGCAGAAGACAAAATTAAAACTATTATCATGTTTTAATAAGATGGCACAGAAGAGAGAATTTCCAGGTAGTTGGAGTAATACAAGAGTAAGGCTATTATTTAAAGGGAAGGGTTAAGGATCATAGAAAGCTAAACAATTATAGACCGATAGCAGTAACATCAGTGCTATATAAAGTTTTCTCATATATGGTGACTGGAAAGGTTGCAAAATGGATGGAAGAAAATAATATAGAGGGAGAAATGCAAGGTTTTCAATCAGATAGGTATATAGGAAATAGTTTATTTGTAGTTACACAACTTATGGATATGAGTAGGAATACAGGCGGTTATATATATGGTGTTTATAGATATAGAGAAGGTGTATGATAGAGTAAATAGAAATAGATTATGGGTAAGTTTAGTAAATTTGGGAATGGATGGAGCTTTAGTGGATATTATTAAGAAATTATATGAAATTAATTACTACACGTATCAGTTAGGGAATATAGAATCAGTTAAAGTTAAAAATGGAGTGGGACTAAGGCAAGGATGTCCTCTGTCACCTATTTTGTTTTTGCTGTATTTGAGAGAAATAGAGACAGCAATAGATTCCATTAATAGGTGACAAGGCAATATATACATTGTCGGATCTTTTATTTGCAGATGATGTTTTTTTGCACACAAAAAGAAGCGAAGATATGGAAATTATGCTGAGGACATGTATAAAGGTGGGTAAAGAGATGGGAATTAAATTTAGTGAAGAAAAATCAAGGGTAATGACAATTAATATTGGGGAAAGAGAAGACAAAGAATTTTTATTGTGGGATATAAAGTTAAGTGTTGTGAATAGATATAACTATTTGGGAATCATTTTAAGTAATCAGAGAAATTGCTTGGATGAATAGGAGAAAAAATTAATAAATGAAACAAAGGAAAGGGATTGATAAAAAAATTAACAGTGTTCTCCTAAAATAAATATGATGTAGCTAGAATTGTATGGGAGTGGCAGTAGCAAGGTTAACATATGATAATGTGTTATGTGTTAGTAAAGAGGTATTAGATTATTTAGAAAAAAGTAAAAGGGAAGTAGGAAAACATGAATTAGATGCAGAAGTGTGGACAGCAAAGGAGGCAATTCAGGTATAAATGAGATGGTCAAGTTTTTATATGAGAGATGCAAAAAGCAAAATGAAAATTTTTTGGTAGATTGCAGTTTATGGATAATAAAAGAATAACCAAAATAATATTTAAATAGGTTATGAATAAAGGGCAGGCAACAAGATGGATGTTAAAGGTAATATGTTATGCAGAATATTTAGATAAAGAATTTATGTCAGTATATTTATACAAAAGGTGAGATGATTGT
This sequence comes from Epiperipatus broadwayi, assembly GCA_028023455.1. Lineage (NCBI taxonomy): Eukaryota > Metazoa > Onychophora > Udeonychophora > Euonychophora > Peripatidae > Epiperipatus > Epiperipatus broadwayi. The sequence continues at coordinate 11,410,544 of JAQFVV010006219.1, read as the reverse complement.
GTTAGGAGAATTGTTGAGTGTTTTTGTGTTAAGGAATGGGATAGAAGAATAGATGCATTAATAAAGAATAGGTAGTTGGAGGAATGGAGAGCTAGTATGGAGAGTAAAAAGAGTTTAAATATTTATAGAAGTAAACAGAATATTGGGTGCAAGTTAATTTAAGATAATAGAAAGGAAAGTAGTTTACTGTTTAAGGCTCGAATGGGATTTTTAGCAACAAGGGAATATACATGTAAATTGGAAAAATATGGGTAATTTAGTCTGCAAGCTGTGTAAGGAATGTATAGAAAATATTGGCATTTGTTAATTGAATGTAAATGCCTGAAAGCAGAAAGGATACAAATAATGAAGTTGTGGAAGAATAAATATGAACAAAGTGATTATACAGAAAGTGGTTATTGGTTTTTATGCTGGGTTTGGGAAAAGATAAGAGGGTTTTAGATTTAAAGTCTATGGAGTTGACAAAGATTATGTTGGGGAAATGGGATGAAGCAGGATAGAAGAGAATATGGGAACACTTGGAGTGGGGAATGGAAAGCGGTTCAAGGTGGCTAACAGGTTTCTCTGAGCATAGTTGCTGAGAGATTCCTGTCTCTGTATAAGAAGTCACAGTGCATCACATCACATGACAAAATTTATAGTAGATTAAATACTTTTCAAATAATGAAGATTTCAAACAATTATATAAATTGTATTTCTTTTGAATTAACTGTGATCTGATAGATATTGTGACTTTTCAATGTCGCTTAATATCCCAATGACAAAATCCACCATGTTGATTTTTTTTTTTTTTTTCTTAATGCTTTTTCTAATGAATGAGATTATATATCTCCAAGATAAACATTTGGGAGTTCTTGAAATGAAAATTCAAGCTTAATTAATTGTTAGGGACATGCTGCTCTGGATTTCTTGAATTTTCATCAAAATCATAATTTAAAAAGCATTTGCATTTTTTCACACTAGAATGTCATTGGCAGTTTTGTTATTGGAAAGGTGTATATAGAGAATTGAATAATAGTAAATATACTAAATTGACCACTTCCTTTATTTTGCTGTAATATCTTATGTAAATGCAATTTATCCACTACTTTGAACACTTTTTAGCAAAAATCTTTTATTGTACCTATATGCATACACAGTCTTACGTTTGGACTGTCCTGAATAAAACTGTAGGTCAGTAGAAATGTAAGATTGTGTATGTATATAGGTACAATAAAAAGTTTTTGCTAAAAAGTGTTCAAAGTAGTGGATAAATTGCAATGGTAAATATATTTGTTTAGAAAAAATATCCTAGCAGTCTTGATTTTTAAAAAAATATGTATTATGAAAAAATTAATTTGTTTTAATAGATTGGAATACAGTACTTAAAATGTTAACCAAATGATTTTGTATTACTTGAGATATTTATGAATATTAAAACTTACAAAGACGGTTTTCTTTTAACATTTATTCTCGGCTTTACTGTTAATAGATTCCTGGATATATATTTTTTAAAGATTTTGTTAATTTTGATAATTAAACCGTTTCAATTTTTTTAAAGCTTTCGATAAAATTAATAATTTTAAGGTGGAAGATAATTGGGTATATGTAGTTTTGGTATAGAGAATATCTATCAATCTGTTAATAGATTAAACATTATTAAGTTTTTATTTCTGTGTCAATTAATAACTGGATCTTTGTCTATAAATAAAATTAAGGCTTTTAAATACTGTATATACTTTTTGTTATTGAAGGATTCTATATGTTTTACTTATAACAGTAAGTGTTGTAAGTGTAAAGAAAGATGGATGATAAGTTATATTATTTCAACTTTGGGTTTACAATAATTATTTGGAAAAGTGAATTACTATGTTTAATTAAAGTTGTGTTTTTAGGTATATTGATTGTTTGTTTGTGATTGAAAATGATAAATTGGATATAGTCTTAAATAAATTTAAACCAATTTCTTTCTGTTACTAATTGTAAAAATATTAAAACCAACATGTCTCTTATTTCTTAACAGAGATACTTCAAAAACAATACTATATAAATTCAAATAATATCCTAGCGCTTTTGACACTGATGTGTCCTTATCAAGGCAACTATACTAAAAAACACACTTGATAAAATATTGTAGAAAACTAATATGAAGACCAGAAACAACTAATTGGAAAATTAGCCTGTTTAGCATTAATTGCATATTGTGATCTTTTAATTAAATACAATTTCTTCATTTTGTATTTTTTATCATTGGTTCATACATTAAAATATTAAACCTTTGGGGACCAGTTACACTGTAATATAAATAAAATTCTAAGTAAACCATTTGATCACCCATTGCTTTTTTATACACATAATTATGCTGTTGTAAATGATATTTCATATTATTCTTTATTTCTCCAATATACACAGCATTACACCCTGGATCCTAGCAAGTAACAGAATATATAACACAACATTTATTAGTCTCATCTGTCTTACCTTTAGTATTATTCAATATCCTATTACTTAACATAACTAGAGCTCTTTTTATAGTGTTCTAATACAATTCTATGAACTATATTATTACCATATCCAATATTTATCAAATTCTGAGTGTACTTTTAATATTACCTTTCCAATCAGATTCATGAGATCACAAACGGTGACTGCAATGTAAAAACATCTTAAATCTAGCCATCTTATGACACATAGGCATATATGATATCAGATGAATAACACCTCTAATATTTATGTTTAATTATCATTTTATATATCTTTTTCACATTATGTGATCATTTGTATTGGATTATAAGATGGAGTGGATAACTTTAGAGAGCTTGAAAATCTGTGTTCAAATCCCTTCAACAACCTTTATCTGTATATGATAGCATTAAATCTAAATACTTAAATGTTGTCTCTACACTGGTTTTCTTAAATATTTTATCAAGTATGTTCTTTACTATAGTTGTTTGATAAGAACACATCAGTGTTGAGAGTGCTTGATATTATTTGAATTAATATACACCTGGGTCTCTTTTTATGCAGTAGATACATTCTGCAGAAAACTGCATTAAAAAAAATCACATAAAAATAGACTTAACTTACCTTGAAAAATTTGGGATACATTCCATAATTTTCAAGAATTGCATAAACCAAAGCAACAAGGTAAAATTACTTTAAAATTCGCATAAAAAAAAAAAGGAAATAAAGTATGACTAAAAAAAAATTTCAAATATTTGAAAAAAAATGATACAAGACAGTTTTTTTTACTTTTTTCTTAACTATTTAATTTTATTCAAAACAATATGTTTTTATGTGTAATTTATTTTACATTTTTTCATACATACTTTAATCATCATCACTATTTGATAATATATGGGTTCGTTTGTGAACTGGTGAGAAAACAAATTCATCACAAGAGAAAACACAAACAGGAGAATTAGTGCCAACTTCAGTCTTGTGCTGTGTTAATGGTTTTCTGGTGTTAGTGTAATTGGTAATTAAACTTTGAAATTATGATTTTATTAAATGTTTATGAAGCTCAAAATACCCAGACATACAACTACTTAGCTCTCATTGGAATTTAAGAGCTCGTTCATAATTTGTGTCGTTAACAAGAAAATGATTTTCCAATTGATTAGAAAGTTGAAGACCTTCTCGAATCATTTTTACTGTGAAAGGAACAGGTTCCACTTCTGTTTCATTATCTTTTTCTAAATCTTCTATAGTATCTAAACTTATTGCCATAATATCATTGTCATTTAAACATTATCCTCAAGCACTTCATCAATATTATTCTGGCTAAAGAAGTCCAAACTTTGTCCATCAATATTATGTGACAAAGTACTGTAATTATTTTATCTGATAATGCCAATGTTTGAATAGCTGCACTGTATTCAAGATATGTAGGCCAAATCTTTTCCCAACAGGCACTTAAAGTGTATGGTTTTATTTGAGTAACATTTTTTCTAAACGTCAGTTACTGCTATTGATTCATTTTCTAATTTATCTAACATTGCTACTCTTATTTAAAAATAAACTTGTGGACACTAAATGATTACTCTTTAAAAAAGCAAAAATAGAATGTGATTTAAAATGCAAAAACATAACATGCGTAGTACAGCCATCTATAGTGTTGGAACATATTTACATTATAATCTTGTAAAATATAATTTTTGTATATAAAACTGGGAAATCCCAATTTTAAGTGAAATATGAACTTCTTTACCACATACAAATATATTAAGAAGAAACATGAATCATATAACTTCAAAACCACATTTAAAAAATCTGAATAAAAAGAGACCCAGTAATAGTAGTATTTTTGAATTATCTCAGTTAAGAAACAACAGACATGGTTTTAATATTTTTTAAATAAATTTAATAGTTTTGATTCTTCTGTAAAATATATTTTAGAAGTATTTTGTTCAGTTAAAGTTTTTAGATTCATTAGTGTTAAGATATTTTAAAAATAATTGTCTGGCATATAATCATTATATTAAAAGAAAGGATTTTGAGATTTATTATTAAACCTCATAGCTATCAGCCTGTCATTCATAAAATAACTGCTTTAAGAAATTTTTGTTTTTAGAAATGAGGAATAAATTCTAAAAATATAGTTTTGTTTCAAAAAAGAAAATTTTATAAAAAATTATGTTACTATATCTGATAAATTGATTAAGGAAATTTTGTTTAATAGGAATTATAGTAGTGATATTAATAATTTTAAAAATGTTAATATAAAAGAAAAATATTTTATTTCTTTGCCTTTAAAATTGTTTTCTTATATAGTTTTAAGGAGGAATTGTAATATGTTTGGTTATTAGAAAATAATATGGAGGCTGTTAATCTAAATACTTTATTGTTTAATACAAAAGAGAAACTTGATAGGAAATCATTTCTGGAGTTGTTTATATTATTTTTTGTTTTTGTAAGAAATTATACATAGGCCAAATTAATTTGAGCTTAAATTACAGTGTATAAAAATAGGATAAAAAAAATAAATGTCTTAGTTCTGCATTGTATTTATAAAAGAACTACAGAACATATAATATGTTTAAATAGGTTGAGGTTATCTTCTTTGAAAAGAATAGAAAAAAGTAAATTAAAGAATTTCTTTTAACAAAAATTTATGATCTTGAAGCTATTAATTTATTTAAAAGTTCTTTTGATACTAAAGATAATTAAATGTGAGTTGGAATTATGAGAAGATAGGGTAATATGTATATTTGTTTAGTGTTACTTTGCATTTAAGAATTCTGCCTTGGTATGAAAACTATTGGTAGTAGATTTAATAATTTAATTTTGTGTAATCTTTTGTGAGTTGATATATTTAATTTAATATTTATAAATAGTTGTATTGCAAAAGACATGTTTAGTAGAATAGATCAGTAGTCATCAATGTGTTGCATGTGAGATTTTAAATGACAACTGGTGTGTCTGATTTTATACCAAGGAAATAATCACTGTTGTTTTTTTGACAACTTGTAATTCAATATGATGGCTTTAATGCCTTTATGTTGCATCACTCATAATAATAGTAGGAATTCATTAGTTATAAGAAAATTGGGATCCTCTCAGATTCCAAATGTATTAGCATTGTTTTTTTATTGAAGCAAATTAGTAGTGACAAAAAAAGAGGGGTGTATTATAAACATATTTTCCCATTTGTAGCTCAGATGGAGCAAATGACAATAAATGATAACTGTTTTATGATATTTACTCATCTATTCTTTATTATATTTTTATATATGAATCAAATGATATTTTATTAGTCAACATGAGTATGACAGCAATGTTAACATTAACAAGGGTGTTGAGTATTCCATCATCAGATTTTCAATAATATGAATAACTGAAGAGTTGGAAGGATGGAGAAGATTAAAGTCTGTCCATTAAAGTTTGAAGATTTGCTATCTTAATAGAAACTAAGCACTGATTCTATATATGTGTGGGAGATAAATCAATTGATGAGTGCTGGTTCAACACGAAATGTGTATATTGAAGATCATTTATCTTTTTCACATGTATGTACTCAGGGGTATTGGTTATATAGGATGGAATGGATAACTGAAAGGAGCTTGAAAGTCAGTGTTCAAATTCCCTCTAATAACATTAATTTTTTTTTCTAATTATTCTTTGGGACATTTCAAATGTATTCTAATAATTGTCACCAGTTCTATAATAATTATTAAAGAAAAAGACTGATTGTTGTTATTATTTGATTTTAAATAAAAAAAAAATTTTTTAAATTTTTAATATATTTATAAATTTTTTTTTTTTTTTTTTAATTTCAACCACCAAAAAAAAAAAACATAAAAAAACACAATAATATTTTTTTTCCCCTTTTTATTATCACATATTAATAATTTATAAACATTATTAAAAAAATGAATATAATAATTTTGATGATTATGTTTATCTTTCATATTAAAAGTTACATGGAATGTTTATTTTAAATCTACATTTTCTAATAAGCTTTATATTTTACTAGTTTTATTAAAACCAATCCATGCTATTAATAATCTTTATTAGCTATTCATTTGACTAGAGATCCAATAATGAATAATATTTACATTACATGTTATGTTGGTATGCAATCAAAAAAATCGTAGATTTATAAAATTTTGTTTATTACATTCATGGTCAAAAATTTAAGGGAATATAATTATATATTGAAACATTCTTTTTTTTTTTTTTTGAGTATATTGTAATTTTATTATCAAATATATTGGAACAATATGCAAGACATTTAGTTCTGAGTGTGTGAATAATTACAGATGCATTGTAGAGAGAGAAATGTTTTACAAACTTTTGAAACAATTGCTTAAGATTGTTTGTCTGCTTATGGAAAGCAAACAGGCTTAGAAACACAAAGTATGGGCAAGTTTGAAAAATATGTAGCATCTCTTCTGATTTTTTCTCATACAAGACACATCTGATTTAGGGATTTAGATTGAACTGGTTTATAAGTAAGTTTTTGATCAACATTATATCGCATAATAATTGACATTTTATCTATGATTGGGGAATTTGAGATGCCTTAAGGAACCTCATGTATATTGGTCTAATATATCAGCATGCTTAAAAGAATAATCTGTGAAAAAAGATTCAAATTATGTAGTAATAAAATAAATATACAAATAAATTTCTACAACTTCATCTTTTTATCCCTGGTCTGGTCTGGATGAATCTTAGATAATTTTTCAGATTTATAACACTAGGATTTTTTTTCAGATAGTTGGATCATAGCCAATCCAGTTAGCCAACTCATTATTGATTAATAAATGAATATTTAATTAATATTAGCTAGATTATAAAAATTGTCAATTAGTCTGACCTTGGTTATATGAGTATCAGTGCATTAACTATAAGAATAAAAATTCCAATTTTAATATATCTACTAATGCCTTTATGGAATGATGCCTTAATTATTATTGACATTGATCTCCTGTTCATCTTTATTGACTTCATTGCAATATAGATAATATGAATAAGAAAAAATAAGAAATTATGATCTTTATCTCTGAAGAAATTAAAAGGTATTTTCCAATTAATGCATAAATAGCATATTTTATTTTTCAAAAAAATAAAAAATAAGAGAGATTAAGATCTTTATCTCTGAAAAAATTAAGTTATTTTTAATTGGTGTATAAAGAGAATATTTTTTTAAAGGAAAAAAAAAAGATAATCGTTTTTGTAAAAAGAAAATCTATTGGTTTAGACTTAATACTATAATTTCTAAGATAGCATTGTGATTGGATAGGAGATTGACATTGTTTTTTTTTTAAAGCAAATGTGTAGGTAGTAGCATTAAGTTTTAATGGAGGTGAGTTTAGCAGTCAAAAGCTCAGCTTGGTAGTCTGATGTTAAACAGGTCTCTTTAAAAATACAGGAATTTTTTTTTGCATATATATAGTATGGACTTTATAAGAACCATGTGCTAAGTTTTTGCTAAAAGCTGATCATTACTGATTCAGTTATGTAACCAATATCACTGAAATGGATATAGAAGAAAAATACCTCTGAGAGAAACTTTCACAAAGCTTTATGTATTGATCCATCTAAAATCATAGCTTTCTCAGCTTATGTTAATCTGAAATGAAAATAATTGTTAAACTGAAAACTTGGAGTTATAGAAAGAAAAAACAGCTAAATGGAATAATGAAATGAAAATAATTGTTAAATTGGAAACACACTACAAATAGCAAGAAAAAATAAAAAGAATTGGAAAAAAGTGTTATTAAATGCGGAACAGTCATTAATAATAATGATGTTCCGTTATTTTCAATCTGGGAAAAAATTATGGCTCTCATTTAAAAAGGGAAAGTTGAAATTTACTTGCATTGAAAAGATTGCCCACCCTTAATGATTAGAAGTAAATTAATTAAATGTTTGATCATATATAATAGACTAATTTTCGTCAATAATTTTGTATTACCCATGAAAGAGATTATAAACATCCAAATGGCCCTTGGCAGAAAAAAGGTTCCCACTCCTATTATAAGGGAATAGTTCATTTAGATTAAATGTTAATTAATTAAAAAGAATTAGAATAATATTTGTATGTATTATATGAAATTATATGTGTATTGCATAGATAGAGTTGTTCAATATTACTTTATCATTAAATTTTTTTATTTTTCTTTTGTTATTAGTTAACTTTATTAAATAATTTCTGAAATTATTTTTCTGATGTCTTGATTCTTCCCACTATCTGTTCTGTGAATTGCCTATGTGGGTGTTTAATTTCATCATAAAATTAGGCTTTAAGGCATTTGTAGATTATCCTAGTGAAATTATTTAGTAGTAGAAAAAATTAAGTATGTATATTTTCTTTTATTTGCAATCTCTAGGGTTTTTATGATATCAGTGCTAATTAAATAATGATATTTGCCATATAAATGTGTGTATATTCTGATGGTTCTCTATAGAGATATTTAGATGGCCCAAAGATAAAGATTAGGGTTTCTAGTGCTGAAGAGTTTCTCTAAAACTGATATTTTGCTACTGATATCAATACTGAAACCAGAAATACCAGTATTTTCAGTATTCAAAAGAAGCTTTATTTTATTCAATCTACAGAAATACCAGTATTTTCAGTATTCAAAAGAAGCTTTATTTTATTCAATCTAACACAGTTTAAAATCATAAACCAAATAAGAAAAACATAAGTAAAAAACAAAACATTCTTTAATTTTTTAAATTCATTTTTCAAAAAATTGACAAAGCATAAATAAAAAAAAATTAACAAATCAAAAAATAAAAGAAAATAAATGGAATAATAAAGACTATTTAAATATTATTGTTTTAAAAAATAGACTTTTAAAAAGCATAAATTATTGATATTATCAGAAAGCATTGACCAAATTTTTGTTAATATTCAATCGAAAAATTGCTGATACTAGATATTTTAAAAAGATATCTGACTATATTTTGGGGAGTGACAGAATAAAGAAAAAATCAAGACAGTATTGATGTTCCTGAGGAAGAAATCTAAATAATTTTTTTGTAAAATTTTGTGAAGGTTTAAATGTTCTGCACCACCCCGGTTATGTGATTTTGCATATGAAAACATTTGTTGATCAACACAATGGAGTGGAAAGGTTTTCCCTATTCTTTATATGGATTCTTAATTTAAAATTGAAAGAATGTCATACAATTGAATCTGATAAAAGTTGAAAAGTATACGATAATTACCATATTTCATGGTAATTTTATTTCACATTTTGATTTAAAATGATAATGGTAATAGAAAATTACTATATATGAAAACATGGTAATTTTTTAACTACATTTTTTAGCTTAAATTTTTTGTTATATTTTAAAGCAAAAAATAGGAATGAAAAAATAATATCATTTATAAAACTAAATTACTCTGGTAGTTTTTAAAATATTTTGAATCTGGTATAAAATTTAATCAATACCAAAATAACATTTTTTTTGGTTTGATATTTTTGGTAGTGAATTTTCTTTGATAATACCAGTATCGGTAGTACTGTTATTGGAAACCCTAGTAAAGATCATCTTTAAAATCTATATATTTCATTTTATTTATACATTTTAGGATGATCTTTAGTTTACTGATGGCCAATACTCAGAATACTTGATGGCCCAGAATATTAATAATGATCAGCATTGATATCATGAATCCAACATGAGAGCAGATGAAATAATGATAATTGCCTCTGTATTATGCCCAAAGTTTGGCAGTGGTTAGATGATGATTACCCTAAGATTTTATTGTGCATCTATTTTAAATCCAGTCACAAGGGATGACTATTGATTCTTGATGATTAACACTGGTGATGCTATATTATCATGTTTATTACTTATTATTATTTACTTACAATACTGATTCTTTACTCATTATCTAGGCTCAGTAAAACAATGCTGCTTTTGTTAATAATTAGTCAATATTTTTGAAGGATGATTTTACTACCATGGTAAAATGAATTTATCCCATGGTACATACAGCTACAGTATGTATATTTTTTTTTGTTTCAAGAAATATCACAATTTATTTGTTTTAAAAAGATGAAAATTTAAAAGTAAATTAATTTTATTTCTGTTTTACCATACATTAAATTATCTCCCACTCCTACCTTTTTTAAATTGCTTTTCCCCCATTACTATGATGTGCGTTCTTACATACAGGTGTAATATAACTTTGTATTCCGTTTATATTGTTATTCTAAATAAAAATTTGATTCCTGATATTTCAGTTTGTTACCAGTATTTACAAATTATAATTGTTTTATTGAGATAATTAATTTGTCTGCTGCACAGCAACTTGAAAATACGTAGTACATTATAATAACATATTCTTTAATAATTTTCTAAATATTCTTTAGTATGAGTTGTAAGTTTATATTACTTTTCGAAATATTAAAAGTATTATGTTTATTTAAAATTTTCATGTTTTTAAAATTAAAATGTGTTGCAATTATTATTATTTGATTTTTTTTTTTTTTAATTTCTAAAAGGGAAGCTGAATTATAATCAAAAGTCTAATTTTGTAAATCTAATTGTCTCATTGCCATTAAAAAAATATTAGTGTAAGTTAAAAATTAAATACTTTAGCACAATGGCAGAAGTGAGAGCTAAAGCGATTCTAAACTAAGTAAATTAAAAACAAAAGTGTTCTTATCAGTCAAGCGTTGTTATCCGAGAGGTCATCGCACCTGCCTTGCAAGCAAGTAGTTGGTTGCAGACGGGTGTGGGTTCGCGTCCCGGCTGATGCCATGACATATGGAAAAAAAAAAGAAAAGTGTTCTGATCAACTGAGTGGATGCACTTACAACACGATCAATCTCCCAAGCTTTCTTTTTTGAATAAATGAATAAAATTCTTTTTTTTTTTCTTAAAAAAAAATTACAATTTAAAAAATCGTACTGAAAAATATGCCACTCATACACAACAACTGAAAATATATGAATATTTTATTTTGTAGTTCATGAGGTTTAAATTGAAAAATAATTATTTTTAAGATGATATACATTATAAATATATTTATACAGCATATACAAATATATTCTGTACTTTCTGTTGGTCATGATTTACTCTATGGACCTAATTTTTTATAACCACTCAGTGGGGACTCAGCATATCTTTCTATAACATTGGGAACTCAAGAGATATGACGTTACTGAAATAGCTGATGTAGGATATCTTTAGTTATGATCTAGCCGCTATCAAGTTAAGGAAAATAAAATACCCCATTAAAAATCCATTATATAGTAATTCATTATCATCAGTACTTGTGAGTTTTCAGGTAAACCAAGATTCCAGTCTGTATTTTTGATAAATCTACAGTTTCGGGGTGCCCCCAAAAAATGTTTATAAAAAAGTGGCTCCTAGGAAACAACGTATTTAATATTTAGATTTTATTTCTTATTGTTATTTTAAAAAATCATTGCGGAAAAAAATAATTGCAATATTTACACTTTATTCATGTCCTCAGCATGAAATCCCTAATAGTCTCCAAAATCGTATAGCATTTTTGAGTCAAATCCGTAATTTTTAAACCAAATGTTAACGTCATTTTTAAAAAAATTAAATTTTCAGATATGAACGTGTAATTCAGAATGTTGATAAATCATTGTTGAAGCTTTTCTTGAATTATTTTCTGCTGTCTCCTACATAATTTATTCACATTGTAATCCCCCCCCCTCCAATTCTGTTTTAAATGTAGATACTTATCAGTTTTAAATGTAAAGCTTCCAAATGAAATTTATTGGAATTTAGTACTTTTTTTAAAATTTAACTATTGATTTTTTTATTATTATTTAACAACTATAACACATCTTTGTTAGATTATGGACCCTCGAAATGGTATATTTGTCAAAAATATGCACTGCTATCTTACTTAAAAACTCACAAGAACCTTATCTTCTATTTGATTTATTAATTTAAGCACTTATTATCTGCTTAACTCTTTTGCTGGCTGCATTAATTAAATTAACTATTGTCTAGTGATATTATAAAATATTGTGCATTGTTTATAAAATCACTTTTCTGGTTGCATAAAACATTCCTACTAATTAATATTCATATAAATATATTATTTTTTTAATAGTAAATTATAAGCTAAATGTATTGCAATATCAGGATCACTGCTCTAGCAGTAAAAGCAATCAGTTGCTACTTACTTTTGTAAATATTACATAATATTTTAATCTGTGATTTTATAAAAGTAAATAATAAGGGTACTAGTTGATGTTTGTATGCTTAAGTAAAAACTAAACTCCTAGAGACTTTTATGAATCAAAGATTCATAGTTATTTATTCATTTTTGCATTTGAAATTATATATTTAAAATTTTTGTCAACTGTAGAAATGCATTTTGGTGATCTTTGAAATGGATCTTTACAGTAGATTTCCTGAAATTAAAACTCTTTATATATATATTATAGCAGAATTATCCAAAAAATAAAATACTTGACTACTTATATATTCTGTTTATCAATGATCAACAGACAACTGTGTATGAAGTGGAGCGACTATAATCAAAATTTGATTCTATTTGATAATAGTCATGGATAATGATCAGACTTCCCTTACATCAAATACAAACTTTTATGCAGATCCAATCATATTCCCTGATCATTATCCATTCCACATTTATATTATTCTAATGTAAATAATAAAACAATATACTTGTATGTCAGATGAGAAACTATTCTTAACTATAATAATAAATTTATTTGATACAGCAATAATAGAATATAAACAATATATCATATTTTACATATTACATAATCAATAAAATTGAATATGGAATATACATAAACAGAAATTTATTTTAAAGCGACAGTCTTTAAATTAACTATACAATTATAACTCCTACAATATTTTAAAATTAAATGTTTTCATTCTGTTATATCATATTTGTATTTAAGTATATAACTAAGGAAAAAAAAAATTAATTTTCACTTAAAAAGAAAATGAGTATTTTCTAAAATAAAATTTATTTTGATGCTGCAGTTCAAATTACTATTTATTCAATAAATATTATTTAAAAAACTTTACCCAATTTTTCTTATTTTGTTTTTCTGTTAAGCTCAATACATTTTAGACATTAATATCAATTTAACAATGAGATCTCTGACCATAATGAATGTATTATCATATTCTATATTTAAAATTATAAATAATTCAACTTGAAGATTTCTCCAGAAATAATGTCTCCTTTTATTAGTCATGCATACTTCTCTTCCTAGGTGATTTCTTCTTGTAATCCACAGTCAATATTTAAATTTCTTTAGTTGGCAGTTGTGCTTTGTAATAAAAGAAACCAGATATATCTAATATGTGTATAACTCTTCCTCAGTGATTTCCTTTTGTAATTCATAATTTATTCTAAATTTCTTTACTTATCTAATTGTCTAATAATAACTAACCTTAATAGAAATAATTGGGTGTTATTCAGTATTAGGGCATTATCATAGTTCTATGAAGAAAGCTATATTTTCAGAAACATGAAATTAACACTTCAACTGGCTTACCCCATCATAATAAATAAATAGGAATATATAAGAATACAATTAATTTGGTACTTATGTATTAGTCCTGCAATGTAGAGGAGTTAGTTTCACATCTGCAGTAAATGTAACCTTGTTTTCATGTCAAATGTTTTTTTTTTATGATAATTTTACATTCTCAGTTATTGTGATAAGATCTTTAGTGCTATCAATTGCATTTTTTAAAACTATTTTTTACTTCATTTATATTCGTAGTTTTGATTCAACAATTTTTACTTTCATTTGTATTCATAATTTTAATTCAATAATTTTTACCCACTACTGAAATGAATGCTGTTTGCGTTTTCAAGAAAACATAAAATTGGAGGCCCTAACAAAATTGATGAGAGCCTTTTCAAACTAAACTGGACGAATTCTTTCCGAACAGTGAATATTTGGTGGCTTGTGCAGGGAGACCGTCGAGTGTTTAATCATGACAATTAATGATAGTACAGTGACAATTCTTATGGAAGCCATCAAAAAAATGTGGAAGAGGGATCAACAATTTATTCCAACTGTTGGAAGGTCTATAAAAGAATGAATTACAAGGTGCCAATTATGATCATTTTCATGTTTCACCACAAGTACAATCATGTTAAGTAAGTGTGTATTTTGGGAAAAAATAAAAATTTTATTTTTAGTTTCCATTTTGGGGAAAAAATTATCCATTTAATTAAAATAAAGTAGAACTGGCAAATTAATTGTTTCATCGTGATGTGTTTTTTTTTTTTGTGATAATTTTACATTCTCAGTTATTGTCCGGATTTCGTTCTGACAAGATTTTTAGTGCTGTCAATTGCATTTTTTAAACTATTTTTTACTTCATTTGTATTCGTAGTTTTGATTCAACGATTTTTTCACAAATACAATCACATGTTAAATAAGTGTGCATTTTGGGAAAAATAAAAATTTTACTTTATTTTGGGAAAAAAGTTTATCCACTTAAAAATAAAATAGAACCGTAAAATTGATAGTTTCATTGTGACAATTTCTGTTATATATTACATGATAAGTACTGCCTGTCCATATTTTACATTTTTCTTGATAATATTTTGGATTATTTTTATAATTTAGTGATTGTTTTGTTCATATTTAAAGTAACATTTGGGAATTGCATAATTGGCTTGTCATATTTTACATGTTTTTGTATGGCAAATCAATATTTTTACTTTTGTTAAAAGTGTACTTTTTAAAATTGAATATTTTGGTTAAATTCATATTTTTAATATTGTTAGAAATTAATATTTCACATCATATTTTATATTTTTTGTGTCAATAATCTCGGCCTCAGGGTGGCCTTTGAGCATTCCATCATCAGATTTTCAATTGGATGGACGGTTGAAGAGTTGGAGTGTGGAGTGGATTGAAGCCTGTCCATTAAACTATGAGGATAGTCTATCTTAATATATATCTGAGCACTTATACTATATATGTGTGTAAAGATGATAGTCTGGACCAACTGATGATTGCTGGTTTAGCATGAAATACGTATATTGGTGATTATTTATCTTTTCAGCATATATGTGTTTAGGTGTATCAGTGTTATTAGATAGAGTGGAGAGAGGTGGGTGGTGTGAAAGTCTGTGCTCATATACCCTATATTACATATATATAGCCACAGGTATATAACAAGCCTGTGTTTCAGTTATTACATTATAGAGATGTCTGCCCATCCTTGCATATGTATTAAATGGATTATGTCTTGTACATGTGGGGTTCAGATTGACCTTAGGTCAACATGGGTGTGACAATAATCTCGGCCTCAGGGTGGCCTTTGAGCATTCCATCATCAGATTTTCAATTGGATGGACGGTTGAAGAGTTGGAGTGTGGAGTGGATTGAAGCCTGTCCATTAAACTATGAGGATAGTCTATCTTAATATATATCTGAGCACTTATACTATATATGTGTGTAAAGATGATAGTCTGGACCAACTGATGATTGCTGGTTTAGCATGAAATACGTATATTGGTGATTATTTATCTTTTCAGCATATATGTGTTTAGGTGTATCAGTGTTATTAGATAGAGTGGAGAGAGGTGGGTGGTGTGAAAGTCTGTGCTCATATACCCTATATTACATATATATAGCCACAGGTATATAACAAGCCTGTGTTTCAGTAATTTATTTATAGTTTGTGCCCTTTATATACAACTGCATTGAAGAATAAGCTTGCTTTGAATATTAATAACATTGTGAATTAATGCTGAAATAATGTGCAGCTCAGATAAAATATCTGCCAAATTTTGTTCATAAGATTTCTAAGTAAGAATTTGAGAGCATAAAAGATGAAAATCTTATTGTACTAATTAAATAGGCAATTTCGATGAATATTTAAAAAAAAAAAAAAAATTAATCTTATTTACTTTTAGGGGCAATGATTGGGAAAGTTTTCAGCCATCAGAAACAAAATTTTAATTGAAGGCATAATGTTATTATTTTTTAAAAAATGGTGTATTTTGATAGGGAGTATTTGCTGTGTACACCTGTTTGATTAAAATAATAGTTAAATTTTATAATTTCTCACAATTTATAACATTCTGAGCAATATAGCAGTGGTGAAAGAGGCAGACTCAAGAATGGAAAGTTGATAATTTATTGCCAGTAGAAGAAAAAAAAATCAGTTAATTAATAATGGAGATATTGTCCTGGTGATTCGTCAATCTTTGACCTTTCAAGTAAATGATTATGTGATATTATTTTAGCACAATCTTCAGAATAATAAAAAAATGCATTTCTACTATTGGTGGATATATTAAGCACTTTTCAAATGCAAAGACTGAAAAAATATCTGAGTATTTGTTTAATTACTTCTTAACATAAATGTATATTGCTCTATGCAATTAAGCACAGTATGTGGCAGACATGAAAGCTAAAGATCTGGGTTGGTTCTCTGATGTGAAACATAAAACACCTACACACTTGATTCTCTTGAATGCAATTGTTGCACTCAATCTTCATATTAAAATATCACATCATCTAGAGAAACAGTTATATGATTTTTATTATATTTAATAAATAGTCAAATTAGAATTTGTCCTTCTATGTCATTATTTATTTAAAAATAAACCATGGGCTCATTGCTCATTCCCTTACCTGATTGGAAGTTAAGGCTGTTTTTGTTTTGTGATCAGTGTATTGACTCTCATGTGATTAATCCAGATTACCTTGTGTTCTTTATTTTTCATATCAGAATAGCTAGATACCCACTTGCCAGTCAAACTTGATAGCTAGCTGTATTGACTTTGGAGCAATCTAAAAAAGATTTTGATTGTGGGTATGCCAAGCAAATGAACTAAACACTATACTATGACATCTTTCACCCATTTTTATTTTTTTAACAATTCACATGCTTAAATTCATTTAAAATAGTCAGGAATTTTAATGAAATTGCTTGTTTTAACCTGGAGGTGATTTAGGCATTTTTCACTATTTTTATTTTTAACATTTAAAGAATGGATCTCTTGTTTCTAATTTATCTTGCTTGGATTAATTTATTTTGTCTATTTAATTTGTAGAAAATCAATAACTTTGGCAATAATTTATTACATAGAGAAATATCTCAGTGTTTGGCCTTGCTGCAATTTGCTATTAATTTTCAAGTATTCCTGCCAGAGGAAATTGAATCTAGGGATATAAAACTGAAGTTTCATTTTATGTTAAAATACAACTGAGGTAATAATTTCATTAGTAAAAATGATTTAAGATTTCCTTTTAAAAAAGTTAATTATCACTACTTGTGAAATTTATTTTGTTTAATAATAGGTTATAAACAATATATATATCGGAGTATATATATTTCAGTAAAAAAAGAAGTTAATTTACCAAAGTAATCTTTATATAAGGTGGATGATAGTCATGAATGAAGGTGAAAATCATCTTGGTCTGTGTAGGAAAATAAACTAATAGTCATGTGATTTTTTTTTTTTTTGTTAATTGTGTTGCATGAAAATGATATAAATTGTGCCAACTTCTTAAAATAAAATCCAGAAAGTATATTTCTATTTTCTAAACTGCATCAGCTTTTGGGTAATTCATAACTAATGCTTGCCAATGTCACTTCATAACTACAAACATTGAGTTAGATAATATTCGTAACTTTTACATATTAATAGGTGCTGTATGACTGCTGAATAGGCTTTTGAAAAAATTCTTTATTTCACTACTTTGATGAGTGATACTTTGATATTTCACTACTTTTGAGTAAGAGCTATTTTCTTTTATTATTAAGAGATATTTTTGCTTTTGTAAATGTCTCTTAGTCATGTCACTCATTAAAAATTGTTATCATTTAGATTGACTGACTATTTATGTAAAAGCGATTTTTAAAAAAAAAATTAATAGTTTGAACATTGGTCAAGTACCTTCAGAAAATTTTATAAAAGTCAAAAACACTAAGAGAGAAAAGGAAAAAAAGTTATAGAAACTGAAGACAAATATAATAATCATATTAATGAAGGAATAGTTAGTTATAAATACTGAAAAATTGCACCTAATAGTTGAGAAATATTTGAAATGAATATATACAAAGAATTAATTCCTCATAACATCAAAGAAGAAATAAAATTAAACATAACTTCACATAACATTAAAATGTCAGATAGGACGAGCATATTCAGTGCAAATTAAAAAACAACATTGTTTACAAATTAATGTAAGCACATATGCCAAACTAAATAACTATTAGTATGAAGCATTTAGTAACATAAGAATGCATGAACATTGGTATTTTTTATTATTTACTCTATCTTGTTGATTGTCCTGTTGCCATATTGAATTTTTTAAAAAACTGACTTGAGACCCAATTTTCACAGTAATTTCAGTTTTAACAACATTAGAGCAAAAAACTTTACATTGATAGAAACTAGAAAAACTAAGAAAAACAATAAGGCTAAGACAAATAGTGATTACCATTTAAAAAATAAGGAAAAAAAGAAATTTCAATATCTGACATAAATTGTTTATAATTTCTAATTTATCATTAATTAAGTTTAAATTACATTTTCATTGATAATTTCTTTGTATTCCTCACAAAATTATCTTTCAATCCATATATAATATTTCTTACCTGGGATAATCCATAGCTTCAGAATCTCCAAAACTGATTGCATAAGAATTCTTCATTTTTATCTTGTACCCCAAAAGTTAACAAATCTCAAAGACATCTATAAGAAAAAGATTCACCCTAATAAAAGATACAAAACAAATTAATCCAGAAGGTGGATATGCATTTGTCATCATAGCAATTGGTTTCTTGTCTATCTAAAACTAGAAATTGTAGGCTACTGTCTGTATCAATGATAAAATGGATTTCATCTCATTTTATATTTTTTGTGTATACCAGTGATGTTTATATTCTTTATGTACACCAGTGATGCTATCTTGTTATATTTATTGTCCCACAGAGATATAATTTATTTGCATATAGCTCATTTGCAGACTTGAAAATAATGTGATGCAAGATGTGGCAAAACTACTGACTGGCACAGCATAAATATCAAGGCATAGGCAAGAATCAGAATTTGATTTTTTGCCTGCATACAATTCCATGTGGTATATACATACCCATTGTGGCTATCACTACACATATCATTTGAAATCTCTCTTTATTAGTTTTAAGTATTTATATTTTTACATGGTTCTATGCCCAATAAATTTTGTGATCTGCCAAAACCTCCCAACCCAAGCGCGGCCAAACCAAAAAACAAACTTTTTGAAAATCATAATAGTCTATAAAATTTACATTGCACTTCAAAATTGCACTGCTCTATATATGTAAATCATTACTTGTTATACAAACACAAGCATGCAAGTGCAGACACAAATACACTAATACAAATATAAACACATTAATAAATTATTAAACCTTTTGAAAATCATTATATCTATAAAATAAGGTTGCTTCAAACTTGGATCAGAGATTCAAAATTACATTGTCCATAAAACACTTTTGTTATATTTGAATATAAATTTATATACTGTATAATAAAGAGCACAAATCATTTAATATTATTATGTACTACAGAGGTACACCAATACAAATGCAAACACATTAATAAATTATACCATTTATCAAATAAGTAAAAAATTAAAATTGAATACTTATGAATGATATGATTTCTTTTTATTGCATCGAAAGCTTTGAAATGCGAATTATCAGCATATTTTTAATCCATTTTACTAACTAATTTGTCTGATAAAGATTTTTCTTTGTGAAATCTAGTAAACTGACCAGAAAAGAAAAAAAATAAATGCACCTATTATTAAAAATATTAATAAAAAATTCAAATTTTATCTGATTTCAAATTGCGATACTCCATTTTAAAGAGGGAATTAAGCAGCAACAAATGCTGAGATTTCTGATGATGTCATGCTTATAGTTTTCATGCAATTTAAAAATGAAAAAAATTCAATGAATCAGCTGCCAAAAGCATATGACATGCTATAACCGAGCAACCTGCTATAGTACTATGTCTGATGAATTTTTATTTGTTTATTTTTTTGTATTCAGATTATATTGAGACTCTTGATAAAGTAGATTTAATTGATAAAATTAACTATGTTTTCCTTTTATTCTAAAAAAAGTTTTTTTGTAGTTATCATATATTTAACAATAGGTAATAAAATAAAAACCAAA
The DNA here is from genome assembly GCA_028023455.1 of Epiperipatus broadwayi. NCBI lineage: Eukaryota > Metazoa > Onychophora > Udeonychophora > Euonychophora > Peripatidae > Epiperipatus > Epiperipatus broadwayi. The sequence continues at coordinate 11,389,925 of JAQFVV010006219.1, read as the reverse complement.
GCCTTATTCAAATGTTCAATGGAAATAAATTTACTGTTTCAAAATATTCAAATCTTATAATCTCTGAAAGAGTAATATGATTCGATCAACAAATCTTTCCAAAACAATACAAAATATCGCAATTGTCCTAGAATTAAATCATGCAATGATTAAAAAAAAAACAACTGAAGACATACCATAAATACTTCATAAATAATAAATTCCTGTGCATAGTGCAGATCAAAGTGAAACTAACGTTTTGAATACCAAAAAACGAGGCTTACTGCATTCAATTGTCAATGAATAAATATACTTCTTATGGTTTTTTTGTTAGAATTATGCACAATTGCTCTATGCTTCTTATTCAACATGGTCTTAAGTCATGGTAACAATAATGATATAGTATTAGAGTATAGTAAAAGTAAGGAAGTGTTCCAGCAATCTGATAATTATAGTTTATTTAATACTATTTATTATCTCAAGAACATAACAAATCAAGATATTGAAAGATTTCAATATGATATTAATCCATCTACTTCCATGATCCATATAATGTCAATGAAATTGACAAACCTTTCTAGTAGGTCAAATCACTATATGATCATTCTCAAAAGAAAGATAAATCAGTTCTATAAAAAAGAAGACAAAACAGAGAAATAAAGAAAACTGCAATCCAAATGACAAGGTGAAATATAAAAATAAGGAATAAAAAGATCCCAGAAATCCTGATGATGAAACAAAATAATTTCAAAATGATAATTCCAACATCTCACATAATGGTCAGTAATGACATAAAATTTGCACTTGTAATGTCAGAGGACTAAATGCCTGGCCTAAAGCTCATAAATTCATCAAGTTATTTAATAAAAGATCTTTTTAACATATTTGTAATTACTAAAACAAAATTCAAGTCACAGTGACAACACAGATATTTTTAAAATGTTACCTTATTATTGCTATGCCATTTCTTTTTTGTAAGTAATTGTTGTGGAAGTGATGTTATTATCTAAATCAATAAAAGAAAAATGTCTGAATCAATAATTATGCTTTAAATATCAGAAATAAATAGAATCATTTGTCTGGATATTTCAACATTAAAATTTCTATCTGTGTACATAATATCAATCCATTAGGAAAATAATTAAACAAATTCAATATTACCAATCAATAAATCATATCTCCCCTATATTGTAATGGATGATTTTAACTACCTAGTGCAACATTTCTCATCTTATTATCATATAACTATATCTCTGAGAGATATTTGCCAAAAAGCACATATTCCTTTTTAAATGAGCTGTTCATCAACACTGATTGATCACATCTTTATATAATATCTAGCTAAATCCAAAAGCCACTACCACATCAGTGTTTTTTACTGACCTTAATATTATAGAAATGAATTTAGTACCCAACATCACAAAAGAAACAAACTTAAAAAACAATCCACTTAATTTATAAGTGAAAACTAATGATCAGTCAAAATTTATTACTAATAACTGTAATTTAAGAATATTAACAAATATGTATCCAGCAAACTAATTTAGATTTTTGCAGTCAGCCAATTGAATCATGAAAGATTATCTATCATACTCCATCAAACCATGACAACTAGTCAATTAAAAATGAATGGAAAACTATATAAGATAGTACAGTATATACAAAGTTGTGTATACTTTATTAGAGGAATCTGAACTTAGTATTTTTCAGTCTACATTTGTACTCCACTCCATCTCAAGCAACTGATACTCTTAACCACACAATGTATGTATTTTGTGCAGAACCAGCACTCATCAGTTAGGTTAGATTATCTCCCACACATATATATAATCAATGCTTAGTTTGTATTAAGTTAGCATCAAACTTTAATGGACAGGCTTCGGTCATCTCACTCTTCCAACTATCCCGACCATCCATTTCATTGAAAAACCAACAGTGAAATTTTTAGTCACACCTATGTAGACATTTCATCAATCTATGCCCTCATATTATTGGATTATTACATATCAATATATATTAATGTATGTATTATTTGTTCTATATATTGTTGATATATAGTCAGACTTTTGAAGTTTTATTATATGATGTTTTTATTCTATTTTACTAATGCTTTATTTTGATATTGTAGTTATTTTACTTTCATTATAAAAATCTGCAATTATTGGTTAACATTAAAATAGGTGATTAACATTTGAAAAGGCATGGAACTATGTGCTAAAAAAGGCTTTTTATAGATAATTATTAATATATGTATATGCTTATATAGCTGTTGTTTATGATTTTTAATATTTTTTATAATTTAAAGTAAAAATTCATATAACATTACAATATTAGCCAAAATAACAAAATTTTACTAAAATTCTTCTACAATCATGGTTTCATCTATTAACAAATAAACCATAGTTGAGTAAAAATTTTAATAAATTTTTTTTGTTTTGGCTTGTATTGTAGTATTATATGAATTTCTATCTTATTTTTAATTGCTAGTATAGCATTAATTTTTATCATAATTTATATGAAAGAACAGCATAAGGAGAAATATGAAAGTTGTCTATCTATAATGGAGATTTCATTAATTTCCATTTTTTATGATTTTATGAAAAATCAATATAATAAATTATGTGATATTGTTTAAGAAAATATGCAGACACTAAAATTCAGAAATATAAGATCATCTAAGAAGCTGATATGTATATCTATGAAATAGGACTAGACATGGTCATATTACCAGAGGAATTTACATATTAAAAGAACAAGATTGTAACATTCTAATGGGAAATCAGGTGAAACATGCAATTTAGAAATATTTGACGCTATAGCAATAAAGAACAATAAAATAAGATATCTTCTACAATTACTACATCTTCTGAATTGCCCAGCATTTTAAGTGGAGAAGTGAAACTTGCAATTAAATCTATGAAGAAGGGAAATTTTTCAGGTAATAATGCAATTGTAATCAATATCTTAATAGTTGCAGGTGAAGAAATAGAAAGACTGTTAGCTAAGTTATATATCAAATGTCTAAATCATAAAAATATAGATGATTGAAAGAATATAGTGGTAATATTGATATTTAAAAAAAGTGATAAAGAAGATATTAAAAATTATGGACATATCAGTCGTCTATCAATTTTATACAAATTTTTTTTATCAAGATTGTTTACAAATCAACTGTGGGAAACTTTGGATTTTAACCAACAAAAAAATAAACCAAGTTGAAATTTAAGTTGTTTTAGTACAATGGATCATAGTTAAGTATTGAGAAGATGTAGAAAACAATGAATATGAATTATTTTTATGCTTTGGATTTATATTTTATGAAAAGGTATTTGAGTTTATAAGCATTTCTATAGCGATTAAAGTTTATTGGATCATCAAAATATAGATCCAGAACATCGTCATATTCTGAAGAATGTTTATCAAAGTGCAACAGCAATGATTGAATTACGTAGTCATGCTAAGAAGATTAACATTTAGAACAGGGTGATTCCATATCTCCAAAAATTTTTACAGCAGTTTTACAAGAAATAATTTGTGAATTAAAATGGGAGGCCAAGGGAGTAAAAGTATATGGAGATTATTTAGTCATCTAGATTTTACAGATGATGTGATTGTTTTTGCAAATAATGCTTCAGAAATGTTACAAGAATTATCAAATGAAAGTAAGATTAAGAATGAAGACAAATGCTCAAAATATTAATGTTCAATGGATTTTATTAAATGAAGAAAATTACTACATGAATTAGAAGAAATTAAGAACTACAAATATTTTGCTCAGGTTATTAATACATATGGAAACATAGATGAAATTAATCATAGCATTAAACTTAGATGAAGTACTTTTGATAAAAATAGTCTATTAAAAGGAAAAGTCTGTTTTTGAAAAGGAAGATTTTTTAATAAATGTGTTTTACCATTTTTTATTTATGAATCTAAGACATTTGATAGAAAAGCAATTCAGAGACTTCAAACTTCTCAAAGAAGTATGGAGAGATGGATGTTAGGAATAACAAGAGGGGATCAAAAACAAATATGTGGGTGAGAGAACAAAAGGTATTACTGACAACATTAAAAGAATTAAAAGGCTGAAATAGATCTGGGCTGGTCATACTGATAGAAGAGATGATAATAGGTAAACAATTGAAAATTTAAACTGGATCCCAAGAGATTTTAAAAGATTGAGAAAGAGACCTTGTGAGATGGATGGATAAAATAAGGAAGGTTGCTAGTGTGATGTAGAGAAAAAAAGAGAGAGATCAGAAAAACTGGATTAAACTTGGAGAGACCTTTATTCTGCAATGAATTGATAATGGTTAAAATGGTGATTGATGGTGACTAGTTGAAAAATCAGATTTACCACAAAAAGTGTTAACAAATAGACAAACTATAACCTATTATAATATTAGGATTTTTAAATATTACATCTTAATAAATCTTGAAATATCTGATAATTAATCATTTGTCGAGTTATTAATTATGAAGTATATATAGTCATTTTCCAGTAACTTATATGACCATGATGTTGTCAAAGACTTATAAACACTTAATCAATCGAATTATACAGGCCTCAAAATAATAGACAACTGGTTTCTATACAATTTAATTTAATATTATCAAATCGATTTTTACTCACAAATGAATCTTCTCAAGATGCCATTTTTAAAATTAATCATGTGACAATAAAGCATTCTACAACTTTATATATTCTTGTAATCATCACTAGAAATAAATCCATGAAAAAAAATTATTTTTATAAATTTACACACATATATATACATCCATTATACATTTTTTTTATTCATCTTTTTCTTTCTTATACCTACTATCATCATATAAACAATTCACCTTTTATATTATCAATATATATACATTCATGTACATTATAGCTTTTTATTTTCTAACATTGAAAATTTCCCTCCCAATTTTATCAAACCATGGACCATATTAATTTATATATATCCGTTACACATTCTCAGCCAACAAACAATTCCTGTCTTATACTATCAATACATATAATATATACATACCTATGCATTATTACATATTACAGATTCCAATTATCCCTCCCAATTTTGTCTAACCATTGACTATATTAATGTATTTATCTACATTTTTTTATATATGTAATGTTTCGTAATATTTTCTTTTTTAAATTTTTTTTATCTTTTATTATCTTTATATTTCCCTCACAATTTATTATATGCCTGTTTCCAAATATTGATTATATGCTCCACTTAGTATCTTTTTTTTTATTGCTCTATTATATTCTTTAGTTCTTTCAGTTGCACTTTTCTCTGATTGTCTTATATATGTATCATTGCATTTGTCACTTGTAATTATATAAACAATTCCTATTCTATTATCAATACTGTCATTCATTTTTGCATTGCATATCCATTTTCTTAAATCTTTACTATTCTTCCATTCTATATTTATTTCATTTATATTTATTCAATATCTTATATAATTCATCTGAATAGATAATTGAGATCCACTTCTTAACTTGATTCTCTTATTCTTCCCTTTTATATAATTTCCATTTCTGATATTTAAAAGTTTCCTAATTAGTTTTCCATTATAACCAAATTCAATATTTTCTTTCTCAATTTTTATTTTTTGTATATATACCTTTTTTATATTTAATCGGAGTCTATCATTTTTAATTTTAAAACCTTTCAAAGCTGTCATTTTTTGAGACCATGGCTGGTATGATTTAGGATCAATTGCCCTCTAATATTATCCTTAGTGAACCAATTTATATATATTTCCCTTTACATCTTTATTTAAATACAAGTCTAAATATTTTAATCTCTTCTTTTTCTCTAATAAACATAATATTATACCTATTACTATTTAACTTTTTAAATGCATTAATGATAAAATGAAGCAATAATACTATTTCGATTCAATTTCACCAAACTTAATTTGTTTACAATCTCCTTCGAATTCTTAATGCAAGTCATACCAATAATTTTTTTATGTATATTATATTACACAAACCACTAAAAACATAATTATTAAAATCCATAACAAGTCTTACAGGCACATTATCCTTATGTGTTTTAACTTTTCCAAATACGTATGGAAGTTCAAATGCAAAACCTACATTCGCTTTCATCAATCAATGTTTGTTTTCATATTACTTAACAAATTTATAATTTATATATTTTGCTTTAATCATATCTGCAAAATTTTTATTTATATATCTCTGATTTTCTAAATCATCTTTTATTTTTTCTTTATATTCCTGTTTATCTAAAATGACAAATCTCCGTCATTATCACTAAATTCTCTGCTCATATTTTATCCACAATTTATTTTATTATAGATTTATCTTTCCATTCTTTCTTATTATATATATGTTTCCTGTTAATAACACTATTAATTTTAGTGGATATTCAGCTTTTATACTCAGTAATATTCACAGCCTCCATACTAACAATTGTTTTTTATTCATGTCTCTAACTTTAAACGGTATAAATTTAGTTTTTTTCTTCTAAAATTTATATTTGCACATTTGTAAATGTAGCTTTTAAAATATTTACTAACTTGCTACTAACTTCTTTATTCTTAGTTTTTTTTTCCTTCTAAAATTTATATTTGCACATTTGTAAATGTAGCTTTTAAAATATTTACTAACTTGCTACTAACTTCTTTATTCTTAATATCGTTGATTACTCATAGATAACTTAATTTCTTGCTCATATTTATTTCTTTACCCTTTAACATCTTTACTTATTCTCATATTTTATATGAAGTCTATTTTCTAAGTTATCATTATAAATTAATCAAAAACGTCCAACATAATTAAATAACTCATTTGATATCTTTAAGAATTGCTTTTTTTTTTTTGTATCTCTTAATACTCTTATTCATTTCGTAATATTTCTCTTTTAAAACCAATCTAATATTGTTCTTTGAATTTTATAATGCAATCTTCTATATTTATAAATTTTTTATTTGAAATATTTAATATATATATATGTAGTTGATTATGTGTATGTGTATATATATATAAAGAGCCAAAACATAGTTTATATGTTTTATTAAAATTAATTGAGCCAAGTATACTATCAACACTTAAGTATCATAAAAGCTGGATACAATATAACACACATAAACACATAGAACAATGGAAAAGAAATATTTTAAACAAAACAGCGAATATAAGAAATAATAAAAGCTGGATAGTTCTAGCATATTTGTCACACACTGGAACCAAAGTCGTAAAAATATGTTCTGACAAATTTAATGTGGGTTTTAGAGTGCCCATCAATCTAAATAAACCTATTAATAATAGAAAGGACAAAATACACAAACTGAACTAGTCTATTGTCATTTATGCCAGAAGGCTTGTGCATAAGATCCCCATCTAGTGCCTACTCATCCAATATCCCCAGACTAGTTTCTGGCTTGTGGCCTTTGACAGTGAGGAGCCTTGGATCTGAGAGCACTGCACCCAGATTTTAAGGTCTAATGCAACCCTCCAGCAGCCACCTTTTATCTCCACTTAACTACAAAACCACGAGACTTAAACTGTACACCTTAATGTTTTCAATCCAAGCCCATTAGCTTATATAGTCATATGGGTCCGAACTCAGTTCAGTACCCATACATTTTGATTCCTTTGGTTCTTTAATAACCACAGCCACCACTATCCTATTAGGCAGGATTGGTTTTAAGCCAATAAACATCATGACCCCCACTTCTTTTGCTTGTGTATAACTGTTGTTAAAACAGGCAAAACTCACTATATATATTGCCACACACAACAAGCTAGAGTAATCAATGGATGCCAGAAGGTTTGTTCATAAGATCCCCATCTAGTGTCTATTCATCCAATATCCCCAGACTAGTTTCTGGCTTGTGGCCTTTGTTAGTGAGGAGCCTTGGATCTGAGAGCACTGCACCCAGATCTTAGGGTCTAATGCAACCCTCCTGCAGCCATCTTTTATCTCCACTTAACTACAAAACCATGAGAATGGTGGTCATGTGATGTTTATTGGTTTAATATATATAAAAAAAACTAAATCTGATTCTACCAGTTATCAGTTTTTACAACCAAGAACATGAACACGGATATAGTTTTGTTCCCAGTATTATTAAAATAATGTGTGAAGAAAGAAACATGGAAATTGCAAAATTAAAAAGGCATTATTCATGGCACAAAATGAATATGTATTGAACAAAAGATTGAACATATTCAAATTAAGAAAAAAAAAACGGATTTTCAAAAGAATAACTATGAATATGATGCACAGGCATTGAAAGTATACTTGGTTCAATTAATTTAAATAAAAGATATACAAACCCTGTTTTAGCACTTTATATTAATATTAAAAATGACAGGGTATCAATATATATATATATATATTGTAACAATCCGGAGAATGTGCTTAACGTAAACTGCACTACGGGGCGCCATCTAGGTATTTGAACCTAGAAAAATTTATAAAGTAGGCAGATACGTAAGAAAAAAAAAATTTTTTTTTTTTTTTATTCCGGTCGTTAGCCCATGTCACTAGCTCAGTGGAATAGCAGAGATTAAATAATATAATATCTTATCCAATTATATTTCAATATTAAATAAATAAATAAAATAAGCCACTGCCAGTAATTAGCATACAAACATTTATTTATGCACATATATATGATTTAAAATTATTTTAGTATTAGTTTTACATTTTAACATTTAACATTATTTTTAACTTTGATTTTTGACTTTAATTTACCTTTAATTACTATTATATTCTAATTTTACATTTTTAATTAAGTTCGCACAGATAAATTTAGGAAAGCTTGTTTATCATGTTGAATATAGATTGGTTACATAGATTTCACGGTCAAAAACATTTCGAAGTAAACATAAACGATCAAAATACAAAATTATTGATTACTGACAATTGCGGAGGGAAATTTGTACGTAACCCAATAGTATTCATCATAAGATACTTGCATTGTCACCAATGACTTAAAAGACATCCGAATAAATACATTTTAGATACTCACCGTAAGGTATCATTATTTATCGAATGTCTATATATTTTGATCAAATATGAAAACGCAAAACATAGTTAACCGATAAACAATCCATGCAAGCGTCTATAAACAACTTAAATTTAATGCATTTTTATTTAGGGTCAAGTATGAATAGACCACATAGATTTGCATTTGAAAATAAAATATTCTATCCCTATTTAACCTTAGGCTAAAATTCGCAGTCAAACTGGCATCAATCCATCTGATACATCGATGTATTCAATGTAATACAGAATACGGCAGCACCAAAAAAGATTAAGAGAAGATATTGACTCTCAGTAGATAGGAATATTACTTCTATCCAACGAGAAGAACAATAAAAAAAAAACTCCATAGAAAGGAACTGCGCTCTGCGTCTTATAATTCCTTCCATAGGCAAAATGGGAGAGTGCGGCGTATGAAGCGATTCTGCCAGTAGCGAATCTCCGATTACATCTACTAACTACATCAATATATCCAATCCATTGACCCAATCTAACAACGACACAAATAACCTAAGATTACCCTCCCCTAATATAACTTTACAAATCTATACAGCCATTCACGCCCGACTTCAGTTTAACATTTATATAATTAATTTAACGAAAAACAACAAAAAACAAAATCAAGATAAAAACTTAAAGAACAAAAAATAAATAAATGGAAATGATTTACATAAATAAGAAAAAAAAATACATCAAATAACACTATTAATAAAGAATTTAGTTTGGTCAGATAGGATTCTATTTGTAACAATTAAATTACTAGGAAAGTTTAAAATTTAAAGTTCTTAGTGTTTTCAAAATAATATTGTTCGTGATATTTTCTAAAGTTCTTACGGTTTTAGAAATGTTCATCTTTAATAGTTGCTTGCCATTTGAAATCCAGCGTTAAATTTCCCGATGATCCTGTGGTCCTCTGAATATAAGAAAAGCAATGTTTCATTTTTCCATTTTATAACAACTGAAGGGATTGAACGTGAGTCTTTTTCAATCCCTTCTCCTTCACTTCCGCACTAACACATATCTGTCACATCGTAAATAATCAAACTCACTAACTAATAATTTCCAAACTTGACCTTTTTATATTAATGTGTAGGATTGAATTTACATTACGTCACCGATGCGATGGTCCTTTCGCTGCGGTCCGATTTCCCAATGGATTTATTTCATTTGCTGAAAGTTTCTATTGTTTTCCTATCTGACTGATGTTTTTACATTTTAAATGCCCAAGGCTGGTTTACATTTAACTAATTAACAATCATTTCCATTTCTGATTAATTAACCTGTTTTCCAAATCAACAATATATTTAAAGATAAATTTAAAGATATAATTTTATCTCCAAATCTTTTTAAAATTTAGTTTTAAAATACTTTTTCTTTAATAAATTTTTATTTTAATAATTTTTCATTATCTGTGCGATTTAATATATAAGAGTTTAAGATGATATTTAATTTCAATTTTTAATTCTTAAAGAAAATTTTTAAATGCGAACTTTTTAATTTACTTTCATGTTTAATAAAAAAAAAACAACAACAATGTAACGAACGTCTGTGCTCGTTACAATATATATATATAGATCATTTTATTAACAAACATATATTATAGAATTGAAGAACTCTTAACATCAGCAGTCATATTTTAACTGTTAAGACTTATAATAGTTGAAAATATACATATTAAAATGGTTACTAGAATATTGTTAGATAAATTCTAGATCTTTTTAACAACTAAATTACTGCATGTCTATCATTCATCATCCAGTATTTGCTTACCATAAAGTTTTAGCATATATGAAACAAAATTGTGTGTTAGATGTAATAGCAGTAAATATTGATTTCAAAAATGCTTTGAACCATATTGGATTTCATTACCGATTTAAACAAATATTTAATATTATTTCTCAAAAATTATCCTTTATATGAGTATTGATGAATTATAAAAAAAATAGATGTGGCAACATGAAAACTTTATAAGGCTTTTACTAATATTTCAGATAATAAACAGCATTGTTCAAGAATCTTCTCTTTCTCCTGATTTATTTGCTATTTACATTGATTCAGTACTAAAAGAGATCAGGGCTCTTATTCCAGGAATATTTCTCGCATACTTAAAAAGAAAGATAAATACATTTCCCCATGTAATTGATATTGTGGTAATTACCAGAGAAGTCTATATTTTTATTATTGAGAAATGCTTAAAAAAAATTTCAAGACTAACTGGATTAATTTTATCAAGAGACAAATATTTGGCAAGCCAAATATTGAAATGAAAGAATTATTTCATCAATGTTTTCAAGTTTCAACTAAATTCCTTGATATTCCACTATATATTTTAATGATCAAAAGTAATTTAATAAATTAATTAGCATAAATTTTTGGCTAAATTATTAATTTTCAATTCGATTAAATGCTACCTGAGAATAAAAAAATAATTTTGCTCTTAAAGGTCTTTTGTTATACTATGCACCTTGAAGTGATATAACCAATATAACAATAGCACACATTAATAAGTTTATAAATAATTATTTATGCAGAACAAAACCAATGTTTTTATCATATAATATTTTAAGAACACAAACAAAAACAGTCATCTTGGATTAGTTGAATTTAATTTAATTTTATAAAATTCAAGTCATTTAACAGAATATGCAGTGACTGTCTATTTTACATCAATTTTGCTAACTTTCCATCATCTGATTTAGTAAAATTGGGGAATACATCATACTTTGCAATTAGTGTACCAAATATCATAAAAAGATGTATCAATGGTGAATATATTTTTGAATGAACCATTAATTAATACAAACATCAAATGTGTGTATGATGTTTTCCTAACCACAACATTTCCCAACAAGACTCATAGATGGTTCTTTGACACAATTTGTATATTATGTGGAGCATTTGAAGAAACTTTTCTGCATACTATTGATTATGGTCTCTTTTTTAATAACTTAAGATCAAATTTAATTCTTTCCAATAATCCATTAATAAATGAAATACACAGGCCTATATATATCTGTGTCTATATATGTGATAGACAGGGTATGAGCACAGCCAGGCTTTGCTCAGTAAATTATACATTTCTAGTATGATGAAGCACTACACAAACTTTCTGGAAACATGTCGGCAACATATTCCCTTTAATTAAATTCACAATAGAAACAGAACAAAACCAATAAGATTCTTTCATGCCAGAATTAAAACTACCATTTACAGAAAAGCCATACACAGGAAAATACTTAGCCTATACATCCAATCACACCAGAACCACAAAAGTGGACTTATACTATCACTATGTAACTGAGCAAAAGAATTTTATTCAGAAAACAGTGATTTGAAAAAAAGAAAAGAACAAACTCTTATGAAAAATGGTTAACCATCAGCTGTTATTAAGAAAATCTTAAGTAGATAACAAAAAGAACCATCAAAAGAAAAAACAATTATTGATACTGTAGTGTATTCATGTATGTCAAAAATGGCAGACAAATTAAGGAAAATATGTGATCAGTATAACATCAAAACAACTTTCTAGAGCCATATCACACTATGAGCAATTCTAACATCTACAAAGCCTAAACTTTGAAATGCTGAAAAGAAAAAACTGCATCTATGAAATATCAAGTGAATGTGGAAGACTGTATATTGGTGAGACTTATCATCCCATTGAAAAACACTTGCAAGATGAAAAACCAATCATTAGAAGAGAGAAAACAGATGTATTTAAGATAGAAGACCATGTATGTACCAGGGAACATATGTTCAATTGGGGAATACAGAAAATATTGGATAAAGAAGAAAAGATGCAAAGAAGAAAATTTAAAGAATCTGCTCACACGACATTGGCAAACAACCCAATAAGTCAATCTATTGTGACTATACATAATGTATGGAAACCACTTAGAGATAAGTGGAGAAATCAGGAGGAGCCTCTTAGATAAGTATATGAAATTTCTACTGACTGTTGCCTTTGGCATGATATTCAAGGATCTAAGGGTCCAGCTTCAATTCCTTTGCTAGTACTGTCACTGGTCAGGCCAGTAACACTTGAAGAAGTGGGAGAAAACATGCATATACTAACGTGATATTACTAACAGTTAAATGTATTTGAGAATATTTAAATAAAGTTAATTTTTTTTTCTTTCTCAGTGATGAGATGTTTATTCATAAAAAAACCCAGATACAGTGAAACAAATGAAATTTCAGGAACAAAATGATAAGAGGGGAAGGATACATTGTAAAAAGGGAATGGGAAGTGGACAGGGGAAATGGTGTGTAGTTCAGGCTGGTTAGAAAGTACATCTTAGAAAAAGGCAGGAATACAGAAATTTTATGGTGAGCAAGGATGAGCTGTGTTGGGAGAGATATGAGGAGTACAGTTCTTGCTTCTCCTGCCAGAATTGCACAATGATTCATTCTTGATGTTACTTGATGAACCACTGTCCAAGAAAAATTCAGCAGAGGAAGGTGAGAGATTGTGAAGGGAGGAGGGTGATGAGGCCCGGGTTGAAGCCAGAGAATTTTTCGCTGAAAGAAATTCTTTTTTTCCTTGTATGTTCTGAATGTTTGAGACTTGCCCTTGGTTCAGGAAAAGGATCCATTATGATTTTACCGGGAAGATCAAGGATGGAAATCTGCCTGTCAGAGTTGGTGTCACTATCTGATGGGTTAGGGTGTGCACGCTTCTGATGTTTCTTGTTAGTGACGGAAGGGCCAGAGTTGATAGACTCAGACAGGATGATTTCTGTGTTTGAATAAGTGTTCATGTCCATTAACGAAAGATGGTCCTGTGAGCGAGCTGTAACTGAGAGTGGTGGGCTGCGAGTGAGACCAAAATTATGTGGCCTAGGGGAAACTGGAATCTTACTGAAAGGTGAGAGGGTGGCCAAATGCTGAAAGATTGAATTGATGTGAGATAGAGGTGAGAGGTTAGCTGAAGGAGGATGTTCATATTTATTGAGGCTGTGTGGAGCACATGTGGTTTAGGCCCTTTTCTTTCTGGCAAGAGTTGCATTTATTTTTTTGAGGGCAGTCCCGATTAAGGTGGTTGCGGTCTTTGTAGGTGAAACATTGTGGCCTCATCCCCTTAATTGAAATGACCAAAGGTGCTAGTTCAGCTGCTATTGTTGTGGGAATGCTTTCAGGAGAAAGACCTTTTTAAAAGATGAATTGAAATAAGGCTGTGTTGGTGAAGGTGAGACCATTGATGAGAGGATCCCTAAGGTACTCAAATGAGGTAACTTGTCCGAATGCCTCGAGATATTTCTGTAGGTGCTGCCTCTGCATACTTGTGTGGCAGTTTTTGATAAACCCCTTAAGTATGGATGGTCTATTGGTGTCTATTGGAACCATGAACATATTGTTTAAAAATTTGAATCTGTTTTTGAAGGCTTGTCTTTGTATTGTGTTGTGAAACTCTAATGCCATGTATCGGTCATTAGGAAGGGTGAGGATTTTATGTATATAATCAGTTAGCTTGTGGAGTTTGATAAGGTCATAGAGCTGCTGTGTTGGAAATTTATGGAGTCCACATTTGTAGATCTGTAACTGCCAGAATGACAGAACTGTCACTCTGGTAGCAACGAAGTGACTTGAGGAGGGTGGTGGAACTGTTTGGTTAAATTATTCTGAGATCATTGTGTGATTCTCTGGTGTGAGTTGTTTGGTAGGAATGAAGGTTTCAGAGGTGGCTGAATCATGATTATTCGGATTGTCCTCATCAAGGCCCCACAGATTTTGAAGGAGCTCTGCTTGCGGTGTTTGTGTTGTGGTTCTATTAGGACTTTTTGGTAAGATGCTGGATGTAGCCTGAGCATAGGAGTTAGCAAAGACTTGCTGTGGTGATGGATTTTTAATAAGGGATTGAGTGTGACTGATAATAGTGGGAGTAGTATTGGCAGACTTGGTTGCGCTCGTAGATTGAGATGGGGAATTACGAGTAGCATCATCTTTGGAATAGTTATTGTGTTTTAAATTTTTAGAGAAATCCGAGTTGGCTGAGGTTTCTGTATTAAACTTAGGTGTAGCAGGCTGTTTTTTACCCTTTATAGTGGAGGAGTTTTTAATTTTCCCAGTTTTGCTTGGAGCAACCTTTTGATTGGTGAGATTACTTTTTTGGAATTGCTTCTTGCCTTTGATGGGGCAAGCCTCAGCCTGTAGGGGAGGAAAATCCAGAGGGTCTGGGGATGGAGATCATGAAATAGATTCTGTGCTGAAAGTTTTTTTGGAGTTTAATTTAGTTAACATTTTTGGAAGTTTTGAAGATTTTTGTTTTTGTGAATTGTTTTTGCACATTTTTGCCGCTAGGGCCATCTTTAGAAAAAATATTGAAGTGAAATCTAAAGAATTTGATTTTAAAAAAATGAAATAATTTCACACTGGAGAGATTGCTAATGTTAATTATAGTTGGTTAATACAAAAATTGATTAGAAATTAATGCAGTTTGCTACCCCAGAGGGAGGGGAGTGAGAAAATAAGATCGTTTTTAATGACCTAAATAATTGGAACAATACATAAAAAAATTTGGTAAAAAAAGTTTTGAGTGATAAAAGAACTGGAGAGGAAATGAAGTCAAGGGTCTAGGAGGAAATAAAACCCCTCTACGGTACATAGAATAGTGAACCTACCCATCAAACAGGGGGAAGAATATGGTAATCTATTGTAGTTAATCAGATAGTAGATGCAGTGAAATACTGATGAAATACACTAAAAACTGATAATTGTGAATGAAAAGGCACACAAACAGCAAATAATGTTCTTTAAAGGGACAAATACACATAGGGAATACCTCTGATAGCACGAAAACTGACTTTTTAAAGTCTTTTCAAGAGAGCTGTGAAGCAAGTGATTTTCTTTCTAGAAGCAGCTCCACCTACTTAAAGTTAAATTTTTTTAAAAACATTTAGTATTTATATTAGATGATGGAAATAGTCCAAAATTTATAAATACAATTAAATTTCACAGTTGTAAAAATTGATTAAATAAAATAAAATAACTTAATTCTTCTAATGTTTATAAGTTTTAATTCTTACTGCTGAATATTTATCATTTGTTTTCAATTGCACAGAACTGGGATTTATTATTTGCTTTAAAGTTGTAATTAATAATTTATTAAGTGTGTACTCATTACGTAAGTAATATATATTAAGGCTATAATCTTAAGACTGTGCGCCTAAATGCGACAGTAGGGACCTCTACAAATCTTAACATAAAATTACATTGTTAATCTTGTGTTAAGATTTGTAGAGGTCCCAACTGTCACATTTGGTGCATAGTCTTAAGATTATAGCCTTAATATATATTATTTGCGGTAACAAAATAATTCCATTAGAAGGGGGGGGGGGGTTTCAATGTAAGTTTTTAATTGATCGATTTGTGAGAGTGCTATCCATAATATCTGCTGCTTTTATGTTATTGTTATCTACACATTTTTATTGTTTACTGAATTAATATTGTTTTTACCCCCCCCTCCATTTCCTGTGGTTCATTTTTATCAGTTTAAATTTATCTTCACTTCTTTCGCTTATGTTATCAGATATTTATTGAAATTCCAGAAATAATTTGAATGATAGTAATTCTCAATGATATAGATGGATATGTTTCTTATACATTATTCCTTTTTTTGTTTTCACAGCTACAATTTGTTTTAAGAGGGATTTAAAAATCTCCACTTGCAATACCCATTTTATGTAATTTAATTCTAACCAATAATAATTTATCCTCCACTTTAATTAACCTTATTACAATTTAATGTTGGACTTGTATGCTTTTTATTTGGAAGTAATAGGGTTAATTTTGATTTTAGTTTTCTACCCAAGAGCAGTTCAACTGGTGACTTACTAATTGTTGCTGTAGGAATAGAGTGCTGATATAATGTTATTAAAAACTACATCTTTTATTTTAGCAGGAATCTTTTTTTTTGCTGAATTTGTTTTAGTTGATGACAGCATTTTCTGTTAATCTGTTGTATTCTGAGTGATATATTGGAGAATACACATGCTTAACACTCCATTAGATAGACTTTTGTTTTTCTAAATATTTTATCATGAATTTAAGTGGAGAGAAAATTTAGATGAAAAACCAATTATCTTTAAGGGAATTTAATTATTTGTATTGAGAAACTTACATTTAATATTTGATTTATAATTAAGATAAAATTGAACTCAAACATTAATGTTTCAAGCACAATTAAAACATAAACAAAAGAAATAACAGAAGACTATTATAGTATTTAAGATAACATAATGTAGAATTAAATCAGGCAAAAACTCACTATATGTATTGCCACACAGCAAGCTAGAGTAATCAATGGATGCCAGAAGGCATCAATGGACGCAAAAGCCTTCTGGTATCCGTTGATTACTCTAGCTAACTCTGTGGCAATACATATAGTGAGTTTTTGCCTGTTTTAATAACAGTTATAAGTAAGCATAAGAAATGGTGATCATATAATGCAGAATTGTATGTCAAGAGGATATCTTTTTATTTTTTAGTGTGATAGATTTATTTGATCTTTTATGTACTAATGTATGTATGTATGCATGTATGTTGTGTAGTATGGTAATAGCAAAGTAATTAGACAAAGGGAGTTATGATTAAGAAATAACGTTTGCATTTGGTTGCCATTTATTGTTGCTTACTAACCCAACTTATTCTTGCATCTTAATATTTAATCTCATTTTGCATATTTTTTAGATTTGTTTTGTAATTAAATACAGTACTATTTAATACATATTTAAATAGATTTTTTAAAGTTTTTCTTTAAAAAAAAAAATTAGTCAATTCGTATTAAATTATTTTTAACGTTTAAATTCAAATATAATATATATATACTTAAACTAGATGTAATTAGAGGGGAATTGAAATTAGATTTTCAATCTCCCTTCAGTCATCCACTTCATCTTATACAAATGATACACACCTACATGTAAAAAAGATAAATGATCTGCAATATAGTATTTTGTGCTGAACCAGCCATTATTACTTGGTCAGGATCATCATCTACCATACATATATATATATATATTATTGTAATGGTGAGGATGAGCAGACCATCGCATAAATCACCACTAGGGTGATTTAAACCACCACAACTCACTCCAACCTACCTTACTACTTTATTTTTTTTTTAGGCTCGGTGATCAGGGAGAGGTAGAGACTCTTAAAATTAGATTACAACTATATGACCCCTGTGGCAAATAAAGACACCCAGTGCAATGTAAAATATAAACACTTTATTACTATTAAAATTACAAGCAAATTAATAAAAGAAATGTCTACCGCTTAATTAGGTTGCTAGACTTGTAAGATAATGAAAATTAAATGAATTATTACATGTCAAAGTTTTAATGAAGAACAGATATATAAATAAATGACCTTGGACTATAAACACATTTATCTTTGGGGCAGATGTCCTTCAAGAAGGTACATAATAATAAATAAATTAAGGTAAGTTTAATTAACTCTAATCCTTCAAGAAGATACATAATAATAAATAAGTTAAGGTAAGTTTAATTAACTCTAGAAAAATATGGTTAAATAGATAAATGCATAACTCTCATGATCATGACCAATAAATGCTGAAATATCAAGCTTTAACATTCACAAGGGATAAGGAGGCAGTACTGAGTTGCTAAAATAGTAAACAGTCCAATAAGAAGGCAACGGCAGGAATATATTTGATTTTGCAAAGTTAGATTCAAAATTTCATAGAATAAATGGATCATGGCATGAAGGAATGAGCATCTTCATATAATCCTAAATAACTCTCATTAATAGGCAGGAACTTAGATAAATGGAACCTGACAAATTAAATATTCAGAAGCAGGGATATATGCATGCTGAAGAACTCAATGAAATAATTATGAAATAAAACTGATATATATGTATATTTTAAAAATAATTAGTAAAATGAGATAACTAGAAAAATTCAATTGGCAGGAACCCGATTGCTAATTAAATTCTTAGAAAGATTGAATTCTTAGAAGACTGAAATTGATAAAACTCCACCTGGATTAGTATTCCAGAATACAAAAGATCTCAAGGTATAAAAAGACAGAGTGCAATAGTGTGCACACTCTTTTTCCTAATCTTCATTGTTGAGGCATCAATTAGTTTTTTTGCCAGCTAGAAGCAGCGGAAGAATCCAGTGAGGAAAGTTTTAATTTCCCAGGATCTTGGCTCTTGAAGGTTATTAAGCCGATTAGAGTTTATAACAGATCGTCTCGATCTTAATATGATTTGAAACGTCTAAGAGCTTATAGGATTATGATAGATTAAAAACCACTCCTAAGATAAATGCATGGTTTTGTTTTGCTTAGTTAGCTAATGTATATAGTAACTGTAGGACTTATATTCCTCAAAACAGTGAAAGGACTCTTATGCAATAGATGTGTTAACATATGTATATTTAAGTCATGCTGTAACTATTTAGCTAATATATATTTGCTCATCATTATAAATTCCTCAAAACATTGAAGATACTCATATGCAATATGTGTGTTAACTTATTTGTATTTATATCTTGTAATGTGTTAGCTAATCTATATAGTAACTGTAGGACTTACATTCCTTAAAACAGTGAAAGGACTCTTATGCAATAGATGTGTTAACATATTTATATTTTGCTGTAACTATTTAGTTAATATGTATTTTTTCATCATTATAAATTCCCCAAAAATAGTGAAGAGATTCATATGCAATATGTGTGTTAACTTATTTGTATTTATATCTTATAACATGTTAGCCAATATATATTTGTTCATTATAAGTATATGTTAATAAATTGCATAAAACTACTGAGCCCCTCTGGGTTTTATTTTATCTGACCAAGAGATAATTAACTCCAACATAATTTTGCTATTCTTACTCAGGGATAGTGGCGGTAGGACAGAGCAAAACCTGGCACAGTCGTATTTCGAAACCTGTTGCTAGTAGTAAATCAGCACCAGTTGCAGTTCAGACATTTAGAGAAAAAAACTAGCTTAGAATAGTTAAATTTAAAATGGTGTCTTTTGGACAAACATCTATTGGCGAATTTGATGTAAGGAATGCATCAAAATAGCCACAGTAAGTGATCCAGATTGAAAACTTTTTTACTCTAAATGGAATTAAAGATAATAAGTGAAAAGTCACTGCACTTTTATGTTTCGCAGATAAAAAAAGTTATAGAAATAATCAATAAGTTTCATAACCCCCCATCACAGGGTATACAAGGAATTAATCAAAAAATTAAATGAGTATTTTAGCCCTTGTCCATCCCACCACTTAGCTTGACTAATGTTAAGAAATAGAAAACAGTTCAGGGGAGAAGCAAAAAAGAATAAAATTCTGCCCTTAGAGAGCTTGCAAAGAATTGTGCATATGGGGATCGGATCAAGGAAGTACTTTTAGATCAATTACTCTGGGGCAGGTCATATGACAGACTGAGACAACAGCTGTTAAGTGACACTGAATAAACTTATCAAAGTGCCTTACAGAAAAACATAGTTTATGAGCTAATATTAGAGCAGGCCCAAAGACAATTCTAACATGCAAGTTTTTAAAATGGGCAAAACATTGTATTAGTCTACACAAAACCGAAGTGGAAAAGGGAAACAAAATTTCTCTGTTTTTTGCTGTCGAAAAATTGGTCACAAAGTAAATGGGTGTAGGTGGAAGCAGGAAAAATGTTTTAACTGCAGTTATAAGGGGCATCTAGCATGAGTGTGCAAAAAACTTGATAATGAAGAGAAACAAGAGAAAAGGATGGTTCAGTAAAATAGGGGAGGCAAATGTTTTAATACATATAAAGTAAATAATACAGAAGTCAAAGGCTTGCAACAATTCATTAGAGAAAAGGATGATTCAGAAAAGTAGGGGAGGTAAATGTTTTAATATATATAAAATAAATAATACAGAAGTCAAAGGCTTGCAACAATTCATTTGCTACATAGAAATGAAAATGGAAATTGGTAGCGGTTCATATATATCTATAATGTTGGAGGTAGATTGGCCAACACTATCAATAGATGACGTTAAATGAAAAACTTGAAAATACGAATATTAAAACCCAAGAGGTAAACAGCAATGCATTAAAACTACTAGGGCAAGAACAAAAACTGGTTGATACCGAGAAAGAATAATTAAACTACCACTATTCATAGTAAAAGGAAGAATTAGCCCTATAATAGATAGGAAATTGTTTAGTGGAATAGGAATTCAGGTTAGCATAGTTAAAAAAATCTATTTCCTCAAACTAGAAATCAAAAATAAATTCTCAGGTTTATTTAGTGAAGAGTTGGACATAGTAGAAACAAATCCAATGGAGGTGGAACTAGTAGAAAACGCATGTCCAATCATCTGCAAACCGTGAAAAATTCCATTTTCACAGAGATTAAAAGTCGAAGAGAAAATCCAAGCATTGGTAAAAATATATTGACACCAGTGAAAATGGCAGACTGGACTACGCCTATAGTAGTAGTTACCAAAACTTAATGGTCATATGCGAATATGTGGCAACTATAGAGAATCAATCAATAAGTATTTAAATACAGGTGCATAACCTGTACCAAATGTGAGAGAGGTACTGGCTAGTTTGCAAAATGCATCTTGTTTTGCAAAACTTGACTTAAACTCAGCTTTTCATCGAATCCCCGTAACTGATAAAATTGCTGAAAATATTAATGCTAACCATCCCTATGGGATTATTTAAGTGTAATAGACTTCTGTTCAGGATTTCAACAGCCTCAACTATATTTCAGGCAAAAATTGGTACATTACTACAAGGTTTCGAGAGCATGATACTGTATTTTGATGATATACTAATAACAGCTGACCCTGAAGAGAAGCTATATCAAAAACTATTTAAAGTATGTGCAAAATTACAGACATTCAAAGTATGGTTAAATTCCCAAAAAATTGTGTGGAGTACCAAGGAATTAGTTTTTCTAGGACACATAGTCTCCACCAAAGGTTAATACCCATCGCCCAAAAAAGTAAAGGCCATGCAAAAGGCAAAAAAACAACGTTAAGGAATTCCAAGCTTTTCTAGGTTTAATAAATTTTTTTGAACCATTTTTACATAATAAGGCTAAAGTTGCATCCCCCTGTTTGAATTATTAAAAAAGAATCAAAAATGGCAGTGGCAAAAAAGTCATGATGATGCTTTTTTATGCACTAAAGCTTTGTTTCATCAGAGAAATTATTAGTCCATTTTGACAATAATTGAGAAGTAATACTAATTGGGCATGGAGATTATATTATTTCATTCATGTTACAGTGGGGAATGTCCCATCGCATTTGCATCTAGGACACTTTCCAAATACGAAAAAAATTACAGTCAGATTGACAAAGAGGCTTTAGCTATCATATTTGGTTTAAGAAAATTTCATCAGTATATATATGGCAGATTTTTCCAAATGGTAACCAATCATAAGCTATTATTATGTATGCTTCAATGGAGAAATATATTGGCATCATATGGCTACTAGCTGGTCTACAAGAAAGGGAAAGAAATTCAGCATGCAGATGCATTGTCCAGAAATTCTGACAAAGATGAACCCCAAACAAACATAGTGGAAATCACCTAGATAGAGGTCATGCAATCCGAGTTATTGAATAGTAACATAGTAGCAAAATGGATGAGGGATGATAAAGGATACCAGCTATTGAAGGGCTGGATCAGCAATAGTTGGCCAAGTAAAAAACCACAATGCATGGCTCCATCCTTTTGGACAAATTGGGAAAATCTATCTTATAATAAAGGATGTGTATTAATGATGGACAGAGTGGTCATACCAAGTAAGGGTAGAAATAAAGTATTAAAACTATTACCTGAAGCTATCCTGGAGTAGTGCATGCAAAACTTTAGCACGTAGCTATGTCTGGTAGCCAGGAAATCTTCAAATTTTAATGAACAGACTTTAGTCTTCTCCACTCTATAACTCTTCAGTCATTTATATTATTGAAAATCTGAAGATGGCATATTCAAAGCCCTTGTTTGCCAATTTGTTGTCACACCCATATTGGCTGTAAGTCATTCTGACCTCTCATATGTAGGACTTTAAGACTATTTATATCCATCGAAGAGGGATGGGCAGAATACAGGCTGAATCTGTAATATTTAAATTCAAATATAGTTTATAAACTTAAACCAGGTGTAATTAAAGGGATTTGAATCCAGTCTTTCAAACTCCATCAGATTTTCGATAATGTGAATGTCTGAAGAGTTGGAGATGGAAATTGAAGCCTGTCCATTAAAGTTTGAAGATTTTCTATCTTAATATAAACCAAGCACTGATTGTATATATGTATGGAAGATCATTTATTATTTTCACATGTATGTGGTCATGTATATCGGTTGTATAAGATTGAGTGGATGATTGAAGAGAGCTTGAAAATCTGGATTCAAATCCCCTCTAATAAATTAAATTTTTATTTTACACATATTATGTAATGCTGTAATTATATCCAAATGTAATTTTTATATATAATTATTTAATTTAATGTAATTAATTTTGAATACATGAACTCTGTAAATAGTAAAACTGGCAAAAGTTACAATATAAGCATTAACATGGGCTTTGAACATTTCATCATCAGATTTTCAATGAAATGGAAGGCTGAAGAGTTGTGGGTCAGAGTAGTTTGAAGCCTGTCCATTAAAGTATGAAGATTGGCTATCTTAAATATAAAGTTTGAGCACTGATTGTATATATGTAGTGTTCTTCAACCCTTGGTCCGCAGCCCGACACCGGGCCGTGGAACTTTTCTGCAGGTCCACGGGCTAGACGGGCAGTAAAACTTTTAATTAATATAGCCAATTTTTATTTATGTTTTCATCTCATTTTTACCCAATTAAAAAAAAAAGAAAACAGAACGAAAACAAAATCTAATCAATCATTCATAAATTAATTTGTTTTTCTAGTTATCACAGATATTTATGGGGGGGTGGGGTGTTAAATTTTTTATTACATTTCTAAAAAAATTTAAAAAAAAGTTTTTTATTATATAAACTCCATATATATAAAACTTTATCTTATACATTTAACATTGTTGTTTTGATCAGTTATAACAATTATGCTTGTCTTTAAGAAAATTTATCTACAGACTTCTGCCGGTCTGTGAAATCTTATCCTTATTTTTGCTGGTTCGCAGAACCTTATCCTTATTTTTACCGGTCCGCAGGTGTGAAAAGGTTGAAGACCACTGATCTAGACTAACTAATGATTGCTGGTTTAGCATGAAATACGTTTATTGGTGATTATTTATCTTTTCAACATGTGTGTAATCAGGTGGGTCAGCAATATAAGATGGCACTGAGAGTAGTGGGTTGTGTGAAAGCCTAAGTTCGAATCCTGCATATAATACATATATAAATGCAGGTTTAAGCCTGTACAATGTATTAATATAAGGAAAAACAAAATATCAATAGATTTTTGTTGTAAAGTTGGCATTGGAAAAACAGATGAGGTTTCTGGAAAAAGCAAAAAAAAAAAACTCCAGTAGAGATATGTTGGTGCAAAATTGAGAATATCAATCCATTTAAATGTACCTATCTAAAGACTTTTTGAAGAGTATTGAAAAATAGTTTAGACAGGTAGTTAAGAGCAGACATCATAAAAATGTATTATATATTCTGGAGATAGCAACAACCACAAGAACAAAACAATTTTATAATTTTTGTAAATGATATTGTTAATAGTTAGACTTAAATCAGTTTCAAAGGTATATTCTGGAGATAGCAACAACCACAAGAACAAAACAATTTTATAATTTTTGTAAATGATATTGTTAATAGTTAGACAAATCAGTTTCAAAGGATTCTTGGATTATTTAGGAATCTGACAACCTGTATAAAATAGTAGAGTTCATGCGTAAAGAAAGTGAAAAGCAATATAAGTGATAGATTATTTTGTGAGCAGTTGAAATTAATTTAAAAAAGACTTGATAAATAGTTTGTTTTGAATATGTTATATGGAAAGGAGGTATGGACTAATGTGAAGATAAAATAGAGAAGTTTGAAGACTTTAGTAATGTGAATTTGGAATAGGATGAAAGGAATAGTTAAAAAAGTAAAATTAGGAATGTAAAAGTATTAAATGAAGTGATAAAAGACTAAGATTATTTATTAAAGAAATTATGAAAAAAAAAAAAAATTGGATTGGACATTATTTCTAACAAATCATTATGAAATATATACTGGAATCATAAACATGAAAGAATGAGAGATAGAATAAAGAAAAAAATAAATGATTTCATTAACGAAATAGTCATGAATATTTAAAGAATAATACAAGGAACAGAAAAATTGATGAACTTTTAATGATATCTCCACTCTATTTAATTTAGATTCAGACAAATATATCCAGATTAATTTAAAAACAATTTTTTTGTTATCTTAAAAATGGAAAATATGCAGATCCTGATGAGATAAATAACTGTTGTTTTATAATATTAGGGATATGTTAGTTCAAATATTATTGGAATTTTTAAAAATATATATTGATCCATGACATGGTAACATCTAATTTTAAATATGTCATTGTTGTTATTAATTTATAAAAATAATGGGGATAGAATGGATTACAATAATTATGATCAAATGTCAACATCCATCTTACTTCAGGTTATAAGTGAATAGTTATCAAAGACTGTCATTTTTTGAATCAAGGTGGCATGGTTTTTATTGCCAGCAATATCAGCAGGTGTGATAAATGCATTTATATTATACATCTACATAATGTGGCAAAACATTATGGTGGCAATAATCTGAGATGTTTGAAATGAAAACTAGTAATAAAGGTATGATCTCTCATTTATAGAATTCCATCATTATAGTTTTAATGAAACTTATAAAAACTTTCATGAAGAAAAGTCTTATCTTTGTAGTTTTTTAAATGGAAAACAGATTTGCCTGCTGAAACTCAACACAGATTCCAATTAACTGTTGCCATATTCAACAAGATAAAAGAGAGGATATTTTATCATAATGATATATTTATTGTAGCTAGAGTATATGCATGTAGAGCTGAAGGTCTTGAGCCAGTTTGTTGCATAGAAGTATCCCATATCAACATGCATAAAATTATTAAACAAATTTCAGTTAAGGATGGCATATAACATTTTAAAAAATATGGTCACAAGATCATAAGATTGATTAGTTCGTTTTTCAGTTTTGTGGTTACAATTATTAAAAATAAAATTACTATTATGAAGTGAATGAATAGAAACTGACTTTCTTTTAAAAAAAAAAAAATCTTATAGTGAACTTGAGCATGGTTTTTATAGAAAATTATCTCAAAGTTACTTTGCAGATATCCAATATTGATCACATTCAGTAAGAAGATATGACAGGGTAAAATACAAGAGAGAGTTACTTAGGCATGATGAAATTTCAAAAAGTAAAATTTATTTTAGAAAGTTAAAATAGATATTGTAAATTATATGGACATATTTGTTTTTTGTAGATGGTTTTAGTAATTTGTGTTTTTTTTTATTCTGTAATTGGAATGACCATTAATCATTTGCTAGTTGCTGATGATGATAAGAAAAACTTGAAGAATATTATTTGATTAATGCATGGGATTTGTCTAGAAACTAATCAATGATGATGATGAATATTTAGAGTTACAAAAAGTTTTAAATTAATGAACCTCTTTTCACTTTATTATTAAGACACAGTTTAGTTTTCAAACATCAATTTTGTTTAAACGTTTCCAATATGTAAAGTTATCTATTTTAATCTTATTTAGAAAGCAAATTAATATATTAAGTTTCTTCTTACTTAATTGTTGGCAGTAATTGATGAACTTTGCATTTGCAAGATTTAAAGTTATTGATTCATTCTTTTGTTAGATTAATGAGCCATTGTATAGTAACTAATAGACTGCTGGTACTGTTAAAGTGCAGTTCTGTCTGGGAAATAGTGAATGCATGACTGAAAATCATAATCATTTAAAATGAACTTTATATTGTCGAATTAGTCAATAAAAAGTTTTTTAAAACTTGTCTAAGTATGTGTCCAACAATGAATAAGATAGGCAAATGAGTTATCTGTGTGTGGATATAAAGAATACATACAGAGTTTGGACAATATTTATAGAAGCAATAACATCACATAATTTCTCATACCCTTCCTCACATACTTCCAAAAAAAAAAAAAGCAATTGTTTTCACCCTTGCTCTAGAGTTGTTTACTATAAGTTTGAGGAATCAATGACACCAGATGATATAGTGATATAAATTCCCATCTGCAGACTCTACCTAGGTGTATAAATGCATTAATTCCAGCTTTGAATCCTGTTTTCATTGATGAATGCAAAAGACTGAAACTAGTCAGTCTGGAGATGGGATTTTTTAGTACTATGCCATCTGATATCCATTGGTTACTCAAAACTTACAGTAGATAGCTCTCAAATAGATGAGAATGTGCTTTTGTAAAGATGAGTAAGTATATGAAAAGTCATGTGATATTATTGATATACTATTTTTATTATTCATTTGATTTCTTTATACATAATTTCTGTTTCATCAGCATTACAATTACTGTTTTCCATGTTTATTTTAATACTTACTTGAAAATGCTTTGCCTTACCACTATCAATTCATTATTTACAAAGGTGTTACTTAGAAAATTAAATTTTCTAAAACTGTATTTATAACATTGTCTGCTTTTATGTTTAGAATACACAAACTTTACATGTTTACTTTTTTTTCCATAGCTAATCTACTTTTTCTTACAGAATCCCAAGCATTTTTTTTTAGCTCTTCAAATAAATTTACCATCTTTTCTGGTTTGTTCTTCATCATAGTATTTACTATTTCTAATGATTTCTACTAGTTAATCATGACTAGATTGATGTAGTCAATCTATGAAAATCATAACTTTTCTGGATCACTTTAATTTATGAAATTTCTTCAATTACCTAATTGTAATTTTAACTCCATTTACTCATCAAGAATTCTATTTCATTTTTAAAATGAACATAAATTTGTAATGTGCTCAATTATATTACAATCATATTTATATAGAGAGAAAGTGCTAGTATTTATTGCTAGTTGTTTCAAACCAAATATTTGAGATACAATTTGGATATTCTTGAAGGACTTCAAGCTGTCTACCTTACTTACATTTTTGGATTTATGAAAGCATAAAGAATATTATCCTATGATTAAGACTCATGAAAAGAAATTAAATTATGTAATAATTAAGTATTCATTTTCTAGTGTAAATTTATTTTTTATTTTTTAAATTTAACATAAATAAAAATGTTATCTAAAAGAAAACTTAGGGGCTATTATAATGTTTGAGGTGAATTATATGTTTACAAAATTGACTATTTGATTGTGTCTTACATTTTGATATTTGTAATAATATTTGATGTTTTATGCTAAAACCCAAGCAGCATTGGAAGTGCTTCCGAACTGAATAATTATAAGTAGTTTTTCAAAATTCACTTGAATAATTATGTGTTGTTGTTGTCGTTTTTTTTCATATTTTAGATGCTGAAAGTGTCAACACTTTATCATGATTTTTCAAAATGATGCTTTTTTTTTTTTGCATCATAATGTATTAATTATAAAATATTTATTTAAAGATAAGTACTCATTTATTTTTTTTGCAATAATACAATATCACTAAAGCTCATATGATTTGGTACTGTGATCTCTGGTATCTGAATTTTTTATGAATTCTCAATCAATAAAACAACTTGATATAGCTAAATGTACTGTTTAAGAAAATATATCAAATATTTTATATTGTAATGCAAGCAAATATATAATTTTCCTACAAATATAAAAAAAAACAACAATAGAATATCACTTTACTTAATGTTGTATTATTAGTTTTGAAATTTGATGATAAAGATAAAAAAAAGGAAAAACTCTCCATATAGTAGTGCCACTCAGTACAAGCCAGAGTAATCAATGGATGCAAGAAGGTTTGTGCATAAAAGCCCATCTTACTGTTGAAAGCCACAAACTAGAAACTATTCTGGAGATATTTGATGATTCGGTGCTAGATAGGGATTTTATGCACAAACCAGTTTTGTCTCTATTTTAACAGTTTGTGCAAACATAAAAAGTGATGATCATGTGATGCTTAGCGGTTTCTCTTGGGAAACTTGTAATTCATGCATATTTGAATGTCTTCTCAAAATACAGCATATGAATTTGAAAACAACTCAGTTTAATTATGCATATTGTGACGGACAGATGATGTATGTTGATTTAACCCAGTTCGAATACTAGGCAAAAGTACCTCGAGGCCACCCATATGCGAGATATTAAACCAAGAATACTATGACCTCTGCCCTATTCGTCTAGTCTCGAAGCTATCATCAACCGAACAACACTATCTGAGACACGCATAGATATTTTCTTCCTGAGCCACGAGCTTAGCATCAGCGGGAGACATGGACAGAACCACCTGCGGAGCTTAAATAGTTAAATTGCAAAAATACTTAGAAATATGTGTTCTGCGTGCCTGAATCATTTAAAAGTAAAACAAAGCATTGAAAGATAACTAGCAAACTCAAGCTTTTTTAGTTAAATAAATATCTTTAATCAATGACATTTGAAATATTATTAATAATTTAATGGCCTTCGCTATTCCCCGAAATTTATGAATAACTTATGAGACAATGAAAACCCGATTATATGCTTGCGGTCTAAATCTTTCCTTCCCAGTTTTATTAAACATTGTCAACTCGAATCTGCTCGATAAAGTGTAATAATAAAAATCTTTCACAAAGCAGTTTCTAATTGCTTTGCACTAAAATAGAGTTTAAAATATTGAAAGTGTATATCGCTAAATCTGACATACGTAAGAAGCTAATGGCGGACAAAAGAAGCATTATCGAGGAGATCAAATTGGCAAACACAAAAAAAAAGAAAACTTACTCGTACTAAATTTTACAAGTATGAATAAAACTGGAAAGGGATTTTTATAAGAACAATTAACTAATAAACTTAACCGCAATAAAAATTAAAATATTTACACAGGGGGAGTAATGAAGAATAGCGAAGAAAAAGGAGTTAAATATCTAGATAGATGATCACATATACATATATCTAACTAGTCTAATAAAAACAGTTACATTATAAATATCATTAAGCAAACATTTCATAAATATTCAAGAAAGCAATTATAAAAAAGTATGGACAGAAAGGGTAGCATAATGAATAGTTCATGAGGAGAGATATGATTACCGTCCTTATTCCTTGGTCATATTCCATCGACGGGCATAGCTTGATCCGTTTGATGAGATGTGTTCGACCGGTCAAGGAAAGTGGAAATCGGTAGCATGGTTTCACAAAAAGTCCTCCAGACACGGCACAGAGTTCAGATGACGATTGAGCAAATACTACGGCATATTTCTTGGTATTGAGGAACCCCGGCAATAGGCAAAGCTATTTATTTGCCTACCCGAGCATATTAGAATCCATCAAACTTATATGATTTTTAGCTTGAGCAGGTTCAAACTTCTTCATGATTTGTAGACGATAATTGTAGACTTTTTGGAATAAAATCACAAACAAAATCTGACAGAGTTCTCCTAAGAGAAATCTGAATGCACCTTGCAATAGCAGATCTGAATGAAACTTGCAATAGCAAAATCTGAATGCCTTCAAATAGAAAAATCTTGAATCAACCTTGCAATAGCAAAATCTGATATAATATCTCCAATAGCAATGTCTGATATAATTCTTGCAATAGCAAAATCTTAATGACCCTTGCAATAGCAAAGTCTGATATAATATATATCCCTCTCCTCTTTTGTTCTCTCCCTTTTTATAACTTTTTTTCTTAGCTACCTTCTATTGTTTGTATGATCTGAGATCTTGATAAGCCTCCCCATGCTCCTTTGTTTCAAAGTAACACCCTCCAAAATAACTTTTACTTTTTTACTCTAAATTTCTTTCTTTAAACTTTGGGATTTTATTAATTAAAAAAAAAGAGAAAGAGAAAGCCATCTTTAATTTGACTTGAATGGGCTTAACTAATTAAAAATATACATTCTTTTAGAAATGTTGGTGGGCTTATCTCAAAATCAAATCATACTAAATATTTGAACAAGATTTAAAAGTAAAATACATTCTTATTTCTTTTAATACAATAAGCGTTTTATTTCAGCAGAATTTTGCATTAACTCATATATATATATGCTTGACGTATATATATATATGTTTGACTAAACGGTTTTCACAAGTAATATTTTTAACAGCAATTTAATGTTACAATGGAATTTATTTAAAAGAAAATATTTACAAGCAAATACAAATTTAATAAACGTAATTAATTTTAGCTGTAATGCAAAACCCTGCTGATATTGGCCTATAAACTTAATTTAGGTTTACAATATTAATCCAGCTTATAGGAAGGTGTGAAGCATGGATTGGATTTCAAATCCATTGCTTCAATATTGACCATCTGATTCTCAAAAGTATCAGAATGCCTGTTATTAGCTAGATTTTAATAATAAACCTTATATGATCTTAAGACAGATTCATCACTGATGAATTTTGTTCTGTGCATACAGATTGTTAATATGAAGTTGATTATTGATGTATTATGAGTCTTTCTGATAATTTGACTGATTGTATTGCAGTGTTTACATTTACATAACAACAGTAATGTTAATTTCATGTATGACTTTATAAGAGGATATAATAATTCTTTTATAGAGTATTTAAACAAATATTGAATATTATTCCAAGTTCCACAAAGGCATTTTCCATTAAAAAAAAAAACATATTGGTCTCTTTCTTCACAATATCTTTTTTTTTAATGTTTTTTGTAGTACAGATTTTTTTTTTTTTAAAGCTTAAAAGAACTGTGAAGTTTTTTATTTTTTATTCATATATCTTCCATCTCAACTCCATTATATTACAACCATCTACCACCTGAAAAAGTTATGTCACTTTCTCAATATGCATACATTTTGCAAACACCCATGCTTTTCAGGAGAACTATAAATTTAAATATTTGACTCTTCATCCTATGTTGACAGATCAACAAAGACTGACTTTTCTCTATTTTTACCATCTTATGGAAGGGGGAACAATCAGAATACTGTAGATATATCTTTTCAAGTTTTTTTGGTTTTTAATAATACATCCTTTATCACAATTTCACTAAATTGCAATTGCCCTAAAGTGCAGAAAGTCATATTATCTTTTGTTTTTATTCTTAACAAATCAGAGCAAATTGAAAAGATATTTAATTCTTTTTAATGATATAATGGAACTGAGCAGCGCAAATTCATATTTACTCTGTATAATCTCTCATTGCAAATGTAATTATCATGTGGATGGACTGATCATCAGAATACATCAGTTTTATGATATAGCAGGTTTACTATCCTAAAGTTTATGACCAAAAAGTTGTCATCATCTTTTTTAAAGCAAGACACTAGTTGAGTTATGTTAACGGTAGAATGAATGGATATATGTCAATGTGAAGACTATTATCTTTTATATGTGCAATCATAATTGCTAAAAATAAATTATGATTCTTCTTTCTAAAAGTCATAAAGTCATTAACTAAGTTAGTTGCTGACAACTGATGGCAGATGATGCTAAGAATCTTCTGATTATGCGCCTTAAATGTATTCAATGATGATTTCTATTTAGATACCTATAATTATAAATCACTTTCACTTGAAGAAAGATTGCAAGAACTAGAAAAAGAATGGTCTAATATTGAATAGAAAATTTGTTGGAAGAATAAATAGTCAATTTAATAGCAGCTATGTATTTTACTATGGAAGCATAAATATTGGACATAAATGGAGATGGATTAATTATAAATAAAAAATGAATGAATATTATTGTAAAGATTAATGGTACATAAGACTGAATGACAAAATAGTTATTCAATTTTATAGAAGATATCAAATACGGATAATTTAGATTTTAACAAGTTCTCACTGTGGTGAAAAAGATTTTTACTTAAAATATATTTTAATGTTGGGATTTGAAAATAATTGAAAAATGAAAATGCTATGGATAAATTTGGTTATGAAGATTAAATGATAGAGCACATAAATTTATAGAATTTATCAAATAAGAAAATCTATATTCCTTTTTATCAAAAAAATTGAAAGCAAGTAGGATATGGAAGTGTTCAAATGAAAGTACAGACTCTAATTATAAATTGACTAAGAGAAAATATGTATTTCATGATAGTAATGTATTAATGGAATGAAGACTGGAAATGATAGTATAATTACTTTGTAGTAGCTATATATTAATACAAAGTTAAAGAGACAAAACTTAATAAGGAATTCAATATTAGCTATTACTATTCTTAATTTTCAGAAATATACCAGTGAATATAAGCTAAAACTTGCAAATTATTTTGAAATATTAAACAGACTTTGAAGCTGGCTTCCATTTGAATGAAATCAATATGACGATAAGTAAGACTAACAACCATTATACAGATAGCTAGAACAAAAAAAAAAGGCAGTTCAATAAATCTTCAATGTTTGAAGGTAGTATGTTAAAAAAAATATGAATATGAAAATATTTAAAAGTAATACATTTAAAAGAAATGAATATCTGGAATTTTATAAGATATTGTAGAAAAGAGTAAATCATGGTATGAGAGAGTATAATTATGACATGGTAAGAAAATTACAATAGAGAACAAAATTTTCAAAAATATTGTTTTGGCAATATGTAGAAAAGATGACACAATTACTAAAAAAAAAAGACATAACATTGTAAAGAGTATGAAAAAATTCTACTTGTAGAAACCTTATAATAAAGAACAAAAAATCAAGTTAGCTTCTGTACTAATGAAAATGTCTTTTGAAATTCCAAATAATTCAAATGAATAAATGAGACTTGCAATTAAATCTATCAAAAGTGGACAAGCTGCAGGTAAGATAAGAATTATTATAAATATTTTTAAAGAAAGTAGGCAAAGAATAAAGAAATTAATAATAAAGCAGTATACCAAATATTTAAATGATAAAGATATTCCATATGATTAAAAGAATTCATTAATCTTAATGATTTTTAAGAAAAATGAATAGAAATTGAAAATTACAGATATATCAATCTTCTATTAGTTCTACACAGGGCATCATTATAAACTTTTCTGGGGAGAACTTTGGATTGAAATCAACTAAATAAACAAGCTAGATTTAAAAATAATTGTAGCACTGTGATTGACATTTAAACATTAAGGAAACTTATTAAAAAGACCATTGATTATGAATTGTTATTGTGATGCGGATTAAAGTTTTAGAAAAGCAGTTGATTCTATAAGCATTTCAGTAATGATTAAATCTTTGGAACTTCAAGAAACAATCTCATGCTGAAGAATATTTGATCAAATTACTACAAATGGTTTGATTACATGGAGACACTAAGATTAACACTAGTAAGAATCTATAGTAATGTATTCCATCTTTCCAAAAGTTTTTATAGCAGCTTTATGGGAAATATATTGTAGATCAAAATGAAAAGCAAAATAAATGGAATTTATTTAAACCATTTAAATTTGGCAGTATATAATGTGGTTGTATTTGGAAATAAGGTTTCAAAGTTTCAGTAAAAGTTACCAGTTATTAGTTGAAACAAGACAGTAGGATTAAAGGTAAGTGCTAAAAGATTAATGTTCATTGACTTTGACATAAGAACAAAATAAATATAGTTAATAATGAATTAGAATTTAAAAGCTACAAATAACTTGGTTAAATGGAAAGATGATGAATTGTGGAATTGAAACTGAATGGAATGCTTTTGATAAAAATAATTCACTATTAAAATGAAATATGCTTAAGTGTTTGAAAAGGAAGATTTTTAATAAAAATGTTTTACCAATTATTAGATATGGATGCATAAGAGAAAAGTAATATAGAGACTTCTGACATCTCAACATATGGATAGATATATGATAGGAGTGAGATCCGAAGTGAAATGCATGGATGAGAAAACAAACAGCTGTAACAAATATTATTAAAAAAATTAGAAAACAAAACTGTTTTCAGGCTGTACATGCTATTATAAAATTTTATTACAAATGACAATTGAAGTCTTAAACTGGATTCCAAGAAATTTAAAAGATCTTGAGAGACAGATCAAGAAATTTGTTGAAGTATTGTGAAGAAGAGAAACTATAGATTAAAGAAACTGGATGGAGATACTTTCATCCTTCAATAGATTGATGTTTAAAAGTAATGTTGATTATCAATCTTGTGATGTAGTGATTGACTATTAAGTTATTATGTTTGTTATATCCTATGCAATTTAAAACATTTGTAATTGAAGGTCAGTTGTGAGAGCTAAGACTTTCTGAATCAAATTAAAAACATTTAACCATTTGTTTATTTTTTAATTTTGCTTTTATTATTACTGCCATCTTTCTGTAATAATTAATAATAATATTTTATTATTAAAGGGGAAAAAAAGAATTACAAATTCAAGTTGTATAAATTTTTTGTACAATTTATATAGAAACTCATTAAACAAAATTTTTTATATAACCATATGTACAAACACATTTACAAAATTTTAAGGTGATTTTTTTTTTTTTTTTCCAAGTAGTCATTTTTTTCAATCCAACTAATTATTTTAATATTTGTCAATTAAAATCTGACTACACAGTAAAACAAAAAAGGAAAATTCTAAAACCATTGCTATTTAGCAATTGATGAGTTTAATGATAAATTTTCTCTTAATGTTCCTTTGCCAAAGAATGCTTTGAACTTTTGCTTTGCAGTAATCTGCTTAAACTTGTTTTTCTATTTATCGACATTTTAAGCATACAGGAAGTGTTTCATTGTGGAATAGTTAAAGTATAACATGATGTACATGTGATTTTGATGTTGAATGAATTCTACTTGAAATTTTTTCAAGTTCAAATAAGTTCAGTTTTTTTTGATAGCAGGCTTATAGTTAATCCATAATGACCCATTAGTCATTAATGAATGGGTATCTCATTATTTTAGCTAGTTGGTAAAATAGTGGAGGAAATCAATAAAAGCTTTAGCACCCATCAATTGACTAGAATGGCAAGAATTTTTCTTTGGGAAAATTTTGGGGGATTTTTTTTTGTTGTGGAATATTTAAGGATATTTTATATTTTTAACTATAGATGTTTATCTCCACTCATGGCTGAGCTCTTGTCTATATTATGAGTAATATGTAAACTTTTACATATAGATAAAAGACAAAATAACATTTAATTAACCCACTGCAGGGAAAAGATTTTTCCACCATCTCTTTATAAAAAAACAAAAAAATTCATAATTCATTAAGTTTAAAAATACCTGGTGTAGGGATTTAAGCAGTTTGCTATTTTTATTTTAACTAATAATAACTAGATATTATATTTATTTGCCTTCTAATATTAACTAGTTAAGTAATTTGGCTAAATGTTTGAGAAAGGACAATAATAATGATACTGGTGTGCTAGAATAGCAATTGTGATTTGTTTGCAGATGAATTAACAGCTTTTATATTCTCAAACCAAAATGTATATTTGCAGTTTGCTAATATAACAATTAGTGTATAGAACTATGTTTATAATCCTAATATAAATGATAAACTGGCAATATCTTAAAAGATTTGATTTGTTCTTGTGTAGGGTAATTAGGGATTAATAATATTGATTATGACAAGAATTTACAATATATATAATGTATACAATAGTCATATATTCAGTATAAAAATTATTTGTCCAGAATGTTGTTGTAGATATGTACTTAATATAATAATCAATCTAACTAAGATTGAAACAAACAACTAATTATATTTACAATTATTTAATTATCAACTCGGCTTATTTAGATTGATTATTATGTTAATATATATAATCTACATGTACATAGTATATAAGTTAACTACTTAATGTTCGAATAACCTACCAATCAAATCACCAATTATAAACACATCTGGCCTTTGACTTCATGCTACAATAACCGGCCAATCAGCTTTTCCAGGATAATTATTTCAGCTGGCAGTAAACCTACAACTAATTCTAATTTAATATAGAAATTTTAAATTATGGAATAATTTTATCTAAGTTTTATTATATTCAATGTTTAAATATTACAGTGAAATAGTTTAAGGCTGAGTGAAACCTATTACAAATTTTAATGCCTTCAACATTAATTGACTAACATTAATTAATTCACTATATTATTATCCAAAAATGTGTATTACTAAATTACTAATCCAATAATGTTTAAACAAAACAACAAATCAAACTGCTGATAATCTATTGTAATGGTACGGATTCCTTCAAAGAATTCTAGGCGGTAGCATCTCACTACAATCAGATTTGAAGTCTTCTTATAGGATGCTATAAATGATAAAACCTAATTTAAATCTAAAATTACACTAATTTCAAATAAACAATATCTTATTAAATCCTTAATATAAATGCAAAGCAGATTAAATCATTCAATCTTCAAATACCATTATGCACAGAGTTCAAACTCAGGGAGGTTTTACAATCGACTCTCTTAAGGGGTTTCCATTAATATATTAAATCAATAACAATATTCAATGTAATCTTAATAAAGAATTAAATTATTAAAATATCAAATAAATATAGGTATATGTTTGTAAAATCAATTTTATTTTATTTCGTAAAATGAATAAATCAAATAAATTAGAGACTTCATTAAGTTTAACATAAATTATAACAATATTTAATTAACAAATAAACAATTTGAAATTTATTAAATATAACGAAAGAAAATATTATAAGTGTTTTATCTACTTATTTACTATTTTATAATATTAAGATAATTATATTCCCTCTTTTCCCATAGTAAATAAGAATCACTTGACACTGACAAATTTAATAATTGATGACATAATCAATGAAAATTATAAAGAAATAAGATAAAAATATACTAAACTAGTTGTATTTAATATAATATATAATAAATCAATATAATTTGAATGAAAGAATTCCATTGATTAAGATGATCCCTATATATTGTCAAATATAAAAAAAATATATAAATCTATCATACAAATGTTAACAAAATTAGTAACAATGTGTTTGTGTCATGCCATAAATAATTTATTATGAAGAATATCCTAAATCTTAAGTTTACTTTTGTACCTTTAATATAAAATTTAAATCCGTTAAAATAAATACACACATTAATTCCAAAATATAACTCAAACAACAAAATATAATATATAGATAAATATCAACAAATTATAAATTATCCGAATGTTTTCGAAGGCTTACCCTTCATTATCAAGGACAATACAAATTTTAATAATTTTCAAACAGTATACTAATAAGCAAATGTACAACTGGTGAATTTAGCATCAAAGAAAATAAAATTAAATCCCTATAAATCATGAATTTCAAAGATGATATGTATTAAAAATCCATGCAATTGTCCTATTCATTTTTATACTTTATGTAGTAATGTCTTTCAAGAATAAAATTCTTTATTCCTTTATTATCCATTGATAAAACCATTTAAATGTCCAATTGTTTCCGAATGTCCTTGCGTAATATTGGGATCTTCTTCTAGAAATGATTTCATTATTAATTATAATCCAATTATATAAATGAAGTATATATCACTTTAGGCATTTTAAAGGAATCAGCAGTTACAGTTATCTTCGGATAGACAATAGTATTTAATCCTATAACAAGTGGAGTTTTAACCCCGATGCATTCTATAAACAATCTCCTTAGTTTAGATTTGATTGAAGTTTATAAATGCTTTTTGAAAGATTTATATATTTCAATACTTCTATTTAGAACGATCTTTCAGATTTTGCTAATAAAAATATTAGTAATAATAACAAGTCAGATGTCACATGACTTATATATAGCTTGCACTTACAAATATGTAAAATTAAGAGCATGCTAATAGCTCTAAACAAGCTTTTTTTTTATTTATGATAAATGCTACTACAAGAGAAAACATTCAAATCATTTTTATTTTGGATTGTCCCCATCCCCAGACCGGTTTCGACCTATGGGTCTCTTCAGTGAGGAGTTGGGACATTAGATTTAAAAAACCAACTCAAGCAAAGCATTTATCTAAAAGTTAATTGTTAGAAGAAGATCTGAAACTTTTAGACATCTACATGTCTTTAAAGTCAGCTCTCCAACTGAAAAAATCATATGGCCTGAACTTAATTCAGATACTCCATATATTAGTAGGCTTAGCCATTTAATTTAGCCAAAGCCACAACAGCAAAATAATAATAGTAATAATAACAAGTCAGATGTCACATGACTTATATATAGCTTTACAAAAAAAAAAGCTTGTTTAGAGCTATTAGCATGCTCTTAATTTTACATATTTGTAAGTGCAAGCTATATATAAGTCATGTGACATCTGACTTGTTATTATTACTATTATTATTTTGCTGTTGTGGCTTTGGCTAAATTAAATGGCTAAGCCTACTAATATATGGAGTATCTGAATTAAGTTCAGGCCCATATGATTTTTTTCAGTTGGAGAGCTGACTTTAAAGACATGTAGATGTCTAAAAGTTTCAGATCTTCTAACAATTAACTTTTAGATAAATGCTTTGCTTGAGTTGGTTTTTTAAATCTAATGTCCCAACTCCTCACTGAAGAGACCCATAGGTCGAAACCGGTCTGGGGATGGGGACAATCCAAAATAAAAATGATTTGAATGTCTTCTCTTGTAGTAGCATTTATCATAAATAATAAAAAAAGCTTATTTAGAGCTATTAGCATGCTCTTAATTTTACATATTTGTAAGTGCAAGCTATATATAAGTCATGTGACATCTGACTTGTTATTATTACTATTATTATTTTGCTGTTGTGGCTTTGACTAAATTAAATGGCTAAGCCTACTAATATATGGAGTATCTGAATTAAGTTCAGGCCCATATGATTTTTTCAGTTGGAGAGCTGACTTTAAAGACATGTAGATGTCTAAAAGTTTCAGATCTTCTTCTAACAATTAACTTTTAGATAAATGCTTTGCTTGAGTTGGTTTTTTAAATCTAATGTCCCAACTCCTCACTGAAGGGACCCATAGGTCGAAACCGGTCTGGGGATGGGGACAATCCAAAATAAAAATGATTTGAATGTCTTCTCTTGTAGTAGCATTTATCATAAATAAAAAAAAAAAGCTTGTTTAGAGCTATTAGCATGCTCTTAATTTTACTAATAAAAATATGTTATTTTGCTTTTACAATACGAAATATATTTTTAATAAAGAGTAATTTTTATTAAACTCTTTTATTTTAGCAATATTAGAATTTGTTTTTCTAATAACTTTTTTCAAAATAAATTGTTCAAAATATTGAATCTAGCTTCTAAAATTGTTCTATATTAGAACATCGTAAAAATCGTACATATTTGCTAGTACTTTGATAAAAGATAGAATAAGAATATAAATATTTAATATTTAATTTGGTATTTATACTAGAATGAGCTTCTGTAGCATACATTATATTTACGATTCACAGGTTCATATTCTAAGTTATTAATTTAATTTTTTTTTAATTTTTTTTTCTTTGTTTCATTACTATGTTACGAACTTGTCTTTCATTTTTTTTTCTTTTTATGTCAATTGTCTTAATTATTGAATGGTTAGTTTTAAAACAATAGTTTTATTTTAATGAATGGATCAATACTATTCTACTATTTTCCTTCACCAAAAATGGTTTAATTAAAAATATATATATATAATAATCTTATATATATTTATATGTGGAGTATTCTATACTCTCACAGTATGTATATATTTATCTTTTTTGACATTACACTAAAATAATCAGCCAGTTTTTGCAGCACAATTATTTTGCAACATCATACTCAATATCATATACATTATATTAGATTTACTGCCAACTGTTGAGAGGTATTTGTTAATACAAAGCAATTGTTCTGGAAAAGCTGAGCATGATGT
This sequence comes from Epiperipatus broadwayi, assembly GCA_028023455.1. Classification (NCBI taxonomy): domain Eukaryota; kingdom Metazoa; phylum Onychophora; class Udeonychophora; order Euonychophora; family Peripatidae; genus Epiperipatus; species Epiperipatus broadwayi. The sequence continues at coordinate 11,349,056 of JAQFVV010006219.1, read as the reverse complement.
CAAAGTTATTGTGATATATTATTGATTATATGAGTGATAGTTTATTTAGCAATTTGCATAATTGGATTATGATATAGTGAATTAAAATTTGTTATTGGTTTCAATTTTGCATTAAGCTATTTTACCAAAATATCTAAATATTAAATATTGTAAAATTATGATATGAATATTGAATACTTTAAAATCGGATCAATCTTGAGTTTGGTACTTAGGTGGAAAGAATTTTGTGTATTGGGTAAATTGTTGTTCTAAAAGCGCTGATTATCTGGTTATTTTAGTCTGATATTAAAGGTGGCAGTATATTTACAAATGATTTAATTAGCAGTTTTTTTTAGTAGTTAATTTATGTATATATATTAGGAGGCATAGCCTCCCTGTTGCCTTCTGTTAGTGGAGCGTATGGAATTTTTTTTTTTTTAACACTTATTTTCATAAAATATATGTAGGGTATTTTTGAGATTCTAACAGTATTATACTGAAGTTAAATAACTTAGAAAATAATGATTTAATTTATTACATAAAATCATCACATTATTTTTTGATAAGTTTCTTAAGGTAGGTGTGTTTCTAAGTTCTATTTCTGAAAGCAGATTAAAGAAAGATTGAAAGAATGCAATAACAAAGAATCTAGTATCATTGCTTTCAAATTAATTTTTTCCCATAGTCATAAAAAAATGCTGAAAGATTCAAATATCTTAAGCTTCTCCTGTCTTTGGCCACAACCCAACAATGTTACATAAAATCATCACTTCCATTATGTATGTAAAGTCTTTAGAAGAATATTTAATTTAAAGATATTAAAAAAAACCTCTATAAGTTATAGTTATATAAAATTACTTATGTGAGGGGTCAGAGTGACTTAAAGTCAACATGGTTATGACAGTAATATTGGCATCAATAAGGGCTTTGAGTATTACATCATTGAATTTTCAATGTAATGGATGGCTGAAGAGTTAGTGGATATAGTAGATTGAAGCTTATCCGTTAAAGTTTGAAGAGTGTTGTTTTAATATAAACTGAGCATTGATTGTGTGTATATGTATGGGAGATGGTGATCTGGGCCAACTGATGATTGTTGGTTCAGAATGAAATACATATATTGGAGATCATTTATATTTTTCACATGTACATGGTCGTGTGTATCAGTTGTTTAAGATGTTTGAGTTCAAGTTCATTTTAAAAAAATTACTTACGAAATTAAGTTCTGTTTTTCCATTCCCCATCCCCACTTTAAATAAGTCGCATTAACTATTTCATAAAATGCTTCATTTTTTTTTCTTTAACATATATATTTTAATGGGCCAGAGGAAGTTTATTGTTAAATATAAATAATTATTAATACTTTTTCAGAATAATGTATTTTTATTACAGATGCTCCAACAACTGTTTGTTCTTTTTTCTAATGATGGCCAGATAGAAAAAATTTACATTCTGGATTTTTAGCAAACTGCATTATTTGGTTCTATTTTCATTTCATTTATTATTTTATATATATACCACATATATTGTAATTTGTTTGTCTTCACTTGTGGAATTCTCAAGACCTCAAAAGAAGAATCATAATAAGATAATGTTTTTATTCTATTCATGCTTATTCTTTTTATGATACTTATCTTGGTTTTTTTTTAAAAAAAAATATTTTATTTAAACATGAAGTGTTCTTTGTACACTGAAAGGTTTACATTGTATTTAAAACATATAGATTAAAAAAAAGGGGGAACACATTCTGCACAGTCCTGATATTCATGGTGGGTTATTCATCTGGAAACTCAATTTTTTCCCAAAGTGTCTCTGTGTAACAGCTGAGGTGCAAGGGCTGAGTCTCTGACTTTAGCCTGTGTGAGTAGCTTGATGTAAATCTGAAGTGGATTATTTTTAAAATGTCCAAACATTAATTTGCATCTGGTTAGCCATAAGATGAAGGTCAAGAAGATGGACAGTCTGATGGATGCATAGGTTCCCTGTTTGTTCGTGTTTTGAATTGATAGGACATTTCTGATGTCTAGTGAAACTTTATTAATGATGAAGTTCCTGATGAGAAGGCGGAGCACATGTATAATAGGTGGGCTATGATCTCTCAGCTGAGTGGCAGAGCTGGCACTGGGGTCCAATCTTTGAGAAAACCCTCCTGGCCACAAGAAATCAACTGATGGGAAGAGAAGCCAGATTGAGCTTAAGAAGAAAGTCAATGTGTTTGGATTCAACATACCAGTGATTCATTTTTTTGGATCAAGACTTTGTTGGAAAGCCCCAATACATTTTGAGTCGGGGCTTGATCTTGGCATTTTAATTTGTAGACAGTCCAGAAAGACTTTTTAGCATCAAATCTAGTTGGCTGGGATTCATGACTATACTGACTTGATTCCAAATTTCACCCATCCATTTACTTGGGAGTGGAGGTGGAGTATCAGTAGGGTCGATAATTTTAAGCATGTCGAGCACAGAAGGGAAATGGATTTTTGAAGATAGAGGGTAGAGACAGAGTGCAGACCAAGACTATTAAGCTCTTTAGGCATTTGAGCCTTGGCCATACTAATAGCCACCACCTTGTCATTCCAGAGAAGTTTGGAACACAGAGAGTTCATTGTTTTTTCGAAGAGCTTGGTGGGTTTGATGAGGGGAAGGTAATAGGACAGTCTATAATAAACCAGTGTATTTAATAATGTAACTTTGTCGATGAGTGATAAGGAGATCTTGGTGAGCAATGTAACTATTTTCATTGTTTTATCCAGTATTAGGTTCTGAATTGCCTTTGTCATCGCCAGCCTTGATAATGCAATTGGAAAGCCCAAAAAAGGGAGAGATGTGTTCTGATAGTCCACATTGATGATTTTACGAATTTGGAGGTTTAATCTGCTAGCATATGTATTTACAAGTTGGAGTAAGGCTGGCAGATGAGAAAGATCAGGAAGAAAGCCTGAAACATCATCCATGTATGAAATGTGATGTACTGTTTTTTAAAGCTTGGAACATAGATTCCTGGAAACTTAGCTTCTGTCTGTTTAAGCAGTGGATTCAGATGTGTTATAAAACATAGGATGGGAAGCAGAGATCGTTGTGGAATTGACAAATGTGGTCTGAAACCTGCAGTTAGCTTTTCATCTAGTGAAGTGAAGACTGACCTGTTGAGGAGATTTCCTATTATGCGGATGAAGACATCTGGAACATTGTAATCCTGGAGGGTTTGAAGCAGAATTGAGGGAAACCACTGCATCAAAAGCAAAGGAGAAATCTAGCTGAATTACTATGGGTTTAGCTTTCCTGTGAGACCTGACATGTTCAATCAGGAGGATAAAACGTTGTACTGCATCAGTGGTTGATAATCCCTTGCGAGAAAATTGGAAGTGGGAAATGTGTTTAAACATTTGGTCTTTTATTGAATTCTTTACTATGGACTCTATGGTTTTGATGAGTAAAGGAATCATATAAATTGTTCTAATGTTAGTTAATTCAGATGGGTTTATATGCTTTTTTAGAAAGGGGACCATTGCCACTGGATAGAGATCCAGGATGTTTTGAAAATCTTCACCTAGCTCATCAATTAGCTGATGGACTTTTGGTGCAGTAAAGTGAGATAGATGGAAGAGTACAAATCTAGGGATGCCATGAATTCCCGGATGTGTACTCTCTGGATATGCTTTTAGCTTTTGGATGATTTTTGCTTCTGTGATATTATGAGTGTAGCGAGTCTCAGTCTACCTCCAAATGCATCCTATTTCAAAATCTTTCATCTGTAATTTGGATTTGAAGTGCTTGTGGATTTCATGAAGCATGGTAGGACCACTGCACTGAACCTGATTTATGATGAGTATTGTGGAGGTGGGCCTGGTTGCAGCTCCTAGTGCCCATCTAATATAACTTCGGGTCCAGTTATGGTGGGAGGCAAGGAAGATTTTGGTTCTTTTCATGGCAATATATTGTGCCAAGCATTTTTGTTTTTCTAGGTATTGAGTTTTCAATTCATTGATTGACTGAGGACAGATGTCAGAGGGAGAGGAATTATTAAGCCTCTCAGCAATTGAACCCAGCTCACCCAAAAGATGTTTGGGACCTTTGGTTCTCCTGGTATATGAGTTGATTAACGAGCTGAGAATTCCCACCAATGATGACCACCCTTGAATTGGTGGGAGAGAATTTTGACCTTTTGGAATAATATGTATGCTTCCGAAAAAATACATTCCGGGGCTGCAGATTTGTTTAGTAGTCTGATTATGAGAGAGAGTTGAGATTTAATTGAATGGTTTGAATCAAACATCAGTGAGAGTTGCATGGCTAGATGATCTGTAAATGGAACTAGATGAAGAGGAGCACTGAGGTCATAATGAATTTCTGACAAATAGTACAGTAGAGTGATGAGGGAAGTTGTTTGATGTGTGTAAAATGAGAAGGCATTAGGTGGCTAACAGCCTTCTCCACAGAGAAAAACTGTTCAGAAGATGAAGATATTTATGGTTGAACTTGGTATAACTCATATTAAAGTCTCCAAAAAGTATTGTTGGAGATTTGTCAGAAGACAAAAGGGAATTAATCTTGTTTAAGGTTGAATGTGCAAACACTAGCTCACTGTTGATATATAAGTGTATTATATTAAGTGTGATACTTATCTTGTTACTGACATTCATGGGTAGCCTTATTTCATTAAAAATAAGATCTGCCCAACTTGGCTCAGAGTTCTACTGAACTTGGAAGATTTCTAATAGCCATGTTGCTGCCAGCATCTTTCCATGATAATGTGTTACAGAATTTCATCTTTACTTTGGCTGAGAATTTATTTGTTTTTATTAGGAATAATTCAGAACTTTTGTTCACCAAGTTAAGTTACTTTACTACTATCAATTTTTTATTATAAATAGAGTTAATAAAACAAAATACCACAACTAAATAATAATATGTGATCGTCAGTGTAATAGTTTGCCCTTGCTTACCTTACCGTTTCATAAACTTCAACAAGCCTTTAACATCATTATGATGCATAATACATATGCAAAGGAATATTGGAATAATAAAAAAAACCTTACAAATAAACAAAGAAAAGAATTGATTGATAAAGTATAAAAAATCAATTCTTTTATATAAATAAAAAAATATTGATTGATATGTGAGTTTTTAGTTAAGTACTTATAATTTTATTTTATTTTTTCACATAATACGTTGTTTAAAAGGTTGTAGTCTAATTCCATATTAATTAATATTGCTTCAAGATATTTCCTGTTATTTAATATTAATATTGTTTCGATATACAAATGTTCAGAGAACTTGTTTTTATTTAAAATTTTGAGAACACAAGCTATGAAAATAAATGTAGAATAATGAGTATAAATGAGAAATATTTATATCAGGCATGTCTGTGTGTGTATTATATAGATATAGATTGTAAATAAATCGGATTTAGTCATATATAAATACATACAGATTGTTCCAAATTGTTCCTGAATTAATTACCTTAATTTTAATATCTAGAAAAAAATATACGTACGCTAATATTAATAATTTGCAAGTATAATAAACAGACTATGCAAAAAATGGGACTTACAAAAAAACCCTTTCTAAAAACTAGGATTCAGAGAGAGATGGTGAATTAGTGTATGAAAAGTTTTCCTAAATAGGCATAAAGAAAACTTGGAGAGAGTGTGATCCACTTTTAGTAACAGATTGTCAGTTCAAGTAAAATATTGAATTGTCAGAAGCATAATTGTTTTTGAAAGCATAACAATAACTGGCACATGTGTAAAAGTCTTTGAATTTAAAACAATGTTGCTTATAATGTTATCCTGTGTATGTGAGAAGCAGAACAAGTACAATAGATTATATATATATATATTTTATGGAATTCCACATTATTCATTTCTTATTTATTATTCTTAAATAAATTGTCTTGTTACTAAACTTATATTAATTATATTTAAAGTTATTCATACTATCCTGACTGGTATCTAATTAATATCCATGGAACATAGCAGAATGGAAATAACAATTTAAGAAGAACCTGAACAATGACAGTTTTTGTGAGAATAATAGTGAAGTTTTGTGGCACAAATAATGACTATACACTGTTTCTTGCAAATATTTTTGATTAAAAATTAACAATATAGGTGGACAATGGTGCAGACCTATTGCTAATATCATATAAAGATTGATTGAAAATCAGTGGAGATTATTATAAGAAAATAATACTTGTGAAAGTGATATCACAACAGATATTAATAGAAATAAAACTAATATGCATGTAGGGCATAATGAAGGAATGTTACATACTATCAAAAAACAACAACAACAACAACAAATATCTAAAAAATGAAAATAATGGTGGTGTCACATTTGGCAAGTAATAACTATATTATAGGAAGTTGTTATTTCTGAAATTATAAAGAAGGCAACAGAATTCACAACTCAATAATATGATAATGATTTGCACAAAATAAAAAAAATAATGTATTAAAAAAAAACATTAATAAATCATCAGACACAAAATACAGATGGTAGTAATTTAACACATAGCATTGAAAATAATAAAAAAATATATATAATGCTCTATGATTTTTAAAATTTGGAACCAAATGAGAAAAATTTGTTGAAATTTTTATTATCAAAATATTAGTTGTGAACTGTAAATCTTTTATCAAATAAAGAATTACCAACTCTAATAGTTTGTGCATCACATGTAACTCATTTAGTTTTATTATAAAAATGACAAAAGATGTCAATTGAGTAATTTATGGTTATCAGCCATATTGGATTTAAGTAGGCTTTATAGTGTTGTTGCTTACCATCTGCTGTGCTATGATCTAGGGTTCAAATCTTTGTAGATGAGGTTCGGAATTTTAAGTTGCAAGCAGATTTAGATTTTTTTTAAAGCTAATCTCTAATCAGCCCAGTAAGTTATCTGTTCTGATTTTTAATAGGGTATGTAACTTTTTATTGACTTATTAGTAGCAGTTTGTGTCAATCTGGGTTGCTATGTGAAAACATAAGATGCTATCTTGATATGATTCAATCTTTACTATTGGTGGATAAAATGTCATATTTCCATGTGTACTAGATCCATGGTTTACTTTTACCTATTTTATATTTATATTTGATTTACTTAGTGTAGATGCATATCTCTATAGTACTAATTTTAAAAAATGATTTTGATCTGTGAATTGCTATAATCTTGATCTATCAAAAAAGTCAGTCCATGAATCACTTCCATAAAAGAAAAAAAAACACTATTTTTTTTGATCAACTATAATATAAAGTACAAAAGTATTCATGTAATAGTCTCTAAAGACTTATGGATAAAAGTATTAAAGGTCATTGTTCTAAGAAAAAAAGATCCAATTTCACATGATAGGAAAAAACACCTGTCAGAATCTTAAATCCCAAGTCATGTAATTTTTCTAATATTATTTTTGCTAAAAAAAAGGTAATTTTTAAGCAAACATATTATATCTATTTTTTTAAAGTGATAGTAATGCTACAATTGTTGTTGGTTAAATCCATATACATGATCTTAGTAATGTTGAAAATCCAAATTCCCATAGATAACAAATGTTATAAAAATAGACTTAAAGCAGTAAAGAGGAAATGAATTTGAATCAAATCACTTAGAAGATAATGAAATGGGTGTTCTGCTATTGAGAACTATGTTCTAACTACAAAACGTAATATATATATAATCTTTCTTCCACAGCTTTTTTTTCTTCTAAAACTGATAAACAGTTTCATATGATTTATATATATACAATGTGCACAAGGGGATTCCTAATATGTTTTATGAAAACCCATGCAATCCATAAAAATTTAGCATAAAGTGATAAAATGATCAGCCAAATAAATAATTGATAGTGTTATAATACAAAATAAATTTCCTAATCAGGCTGTGTGTTGTACATAGTAAAATCATCTCAAAATCATTTGTAAGGCTAAATTCTTTGGGGAGGGATATCCTGCCTTTTCTAAAATTTATATCTTTTTCTGATGAGTTTTTGGTTATAACTTACGAATGTGTGGAAAACTTTATTAGAGCTATGATTATGGAAACTTAGATTTCTCAAAAGCGCTTAGACTGCTAATTTAGGATTATTAATTATATAGTTTCATTACATGTGCGGTAAAGCACAATTACAGCGTTATGGTTAAGTAAAAAATTCTCTTCTTTAAAAAAAAAGGTTATAAAATGATATAATTTTAATAGTAATGGGTGTGTACTATATTGTTCCTGGTACTGAGACACTGGGCTATCTTTATTTTTTACCTTCATAAACTCATACATGTCAAAGATATGCAATATTTTTGTTCGCATTTAAACACTCATATAAGTATTTATTAGAACATTATAATAATGAGAAGTGCTGCTTCCTGGCTAATAGTCATGAACCTAATAAATTATTTTTTTAACAACATTAAAGTTTTTTTTTGTTGTTGAAAAAAATCAAATTACAGTAAATAAAATGGATTTATTATTGCTTTCTCGAATCATTTCCATTATATATATATAAATTATTATTACAAAGAATTTGTTTTTTCTATATCTCTGTTTTAAGTTAAAGAACTTAATTGCAATTTTAGACTGGTCATCTCAAGTTGGGCTGGTTCCTTAAAGGTTAAATACTAAATCGAGGTTGAACAGTGGGATAAATAATTTATTATTTTAAAATTTAGACTTTAGAATTCATTTTGATAGATTTTACTTTACTGATTAACTTAAGAAGCTGCAGGTAAGATTCTTAAAAATCCTTTTTTCGCAAAGTCTAATCAATAGTCATAATAAGATTTTGGATAGACTGAATCGTCATTACTCAGGCAAGTCCATGCTTCTTCACCACATTGCTTATCACGACCCTTTTTAGAAAAAAATAAACCAGCAAACTTTTTTTTCCCTATTACTGAAATTATTTTTTTTAAAAAGAAATTAAAAACAAAAAACAAAATACATTATCCTCCTTTTTTTTTTCTGTTTTTGTTTGTTGTTTCTTGAATATATATATATGTAGGCCTTGTCTTATTTGCAATTATTATTTCATTTCTGAATCCAAATTTTATGTTTTACAATCAGTACATTAAAACATACATAAGGATAATACTTTATAAAGAAGATAGGTAAGAGTATAGTTTATGCATATGTTTAGTTTTCTGCCTGAAAATAAGTTTAATCATTATGACTAAAGTAGTTTTCATTATTTGATGCTTATATAACTAAATTATTTTAATAATTTGTTTTTCATATATCATAAACTTTAATCACTCCTGTAATTTAGAACTATATTATAAAATAGAGAAATAATTATTATGTATATGTGTGTTTATTAAATTCTCTAGTTTTAATTCTTAATCATTATCACTTATTTATCATTTTTTAAATTTACGGTATGTATATACTACATTGTAATAAAAATGATTAGCACATCCATCTGTTACGCATGATTTGGGATTGGAAATCCAAATGTAATTTAGAAAATTTTCTAAGATAGCTTGCCCATATCCAATTCAATTGGTTATTAAAAACTATTCTTCAATAGAATATGAAATAAGGAAAGAAAACTGTTAAAAACTATCACCTTTTCAGCAGTTTTCTTTATTGTTCTGCAGTGAAAGAATGCTAGGTAAGTCTTATCCTGTGATGGCTATTCTAGGCAGTTTTATTTATTTTATCATCTGTATAAATAAATATTTTTAATTTATATATATATTGTACTTTTATTTCATAATAAAATACACCAATTAAAATAATTTGTTTTATATAATTATATCTAAAATGGTTATAAAAAATTATTTCTTTTAATTAATAATAGATATATTTTTTGCATGAAGGCTGATTAAGGTAACTAAGAAATAGGGTGTCTTGCATTGGTGGTCGAGAGGTCAGTGCGACTGTCTTGCACTTGCAGGCAGTTGCCCGGGTTGCGGGTTCGCGTCCCGGCCAATGCTATGACACTTTAAAAAAAAAAAGAAATAGGGTCATGTGATTAAGCTATAACAATTGTTTTTGATAGTTTGTTATTGCTTACTATCTTTATAACACAGTTTGTTCTATCATTTCAATATTATAGTTATATCATAAACTCTGATAGATCTTTTATATACTTAACAATATATAAGCATAAAAAAGTAAAATATATCCTAGTTGGTAATAAAAAAAAAGACCCATAGTGACTATACTATAACTAAGCTTTATTTTTAAATAGGGTGACATAGATATATATTAAAAAATAGTTCCATTGACTTCTTGTGAATTCATGTATAATAGTTTTTTGAGCATTTTCCATAATTTTACCTAATAATTATAAAAAAACAACTTTGCTTTGCTTTTTTGTTTTTAATAGTATCATCATCATTATAGATATAATGTTATTATATAAGTATTAATTATATGTCTTTTTAGCTAGAGAAAATAGATTAGATCTTTCTCTTTAAACTCTCTCAATACTATCTTTTTAACATCTTTCAAGTTCCAATTTTTTACCTAATAGACATAACTATAAATATCATTTTGAGCAAAAACTGTTATTTTTTTAGTATCTTGTGAAATCATATTAATTTCTAGTTTCTGTATAGGAGTTACAATCATTCATAATTTATGCTAAAAAAATCCTGGTGATAAAAGATTAACAAATATTAATTTAAAGATAATATTCTGCACATGAGTTTATAAATTTTTACTGGACCCATTTCAGAAACAAACAGTTAAACAGTATTTATCAATATGCAGCTGCAAAAGAAGAAAAAAACAATTTTCAAATGATCATTTCAAAATAAGCTGACTCATAATTCTATTTAAATTATTAACTAAGGAAATGCTGGAATTTTCTTTATCTAAAGTTTCATTTAATTTTTTTTGAATACAGCCTTATGTGAGAAAGTCTGTAATTGCATGTGAAAGTCTATAACCTACATAATTTTAGTCAGAATGCCAGAATATTGCTTTAGCTGGACTCTATATAGCATTGAGCAGTTTTTAATTAAAAATGTGGGTTTTTAAAGATTAGTTTGTTTTCTGTTTTGACTGTAGATGACATATTCATGGTTGTGGTATCTTTCCGCTTTAATTTACTTTGCTTAAATTTTTTTAAGAATAAAATAATTTTTTAATTCATGGTCAATCTTTAAAACTTCATTTTTCACATTGATTGCTTAGCTAATTACTATTGAGTTGTATAAAATATTGAAGAATATCTTTCTGCAACCTTTGGAATTAGATTAACCTTCTGATTTTGATCTGAAAATTGATAAAGATTCAATTGAATTCAAACTATTCTTTCAGCACACTCCTAGAGATCAGATGTGCTCTTTAACCATAACTAGCTGTACTATAGACATCACATATAATATGTTTGACATGTAATTGTATTTTCTAATAAGACTGGAAGGCTACCAAAAAATAGATCAGAAACCTCTGAGAATAAACATATTTGTCAAACTATTAAAATTCCAAAGAATATAATACTATTTGCACACTCTACATTCAAATTTTTATACCTCAAGAGATCTACATTTTCACAGAATCATTAAAAAACACACTAAGTGACCTAGATTTTCCAACAAGTAAACAAAACAAAAAATAAGGGATGAAGCAATCTTTCCTTTATCATCAACTTGTTAATTTATGCCTAGTTTGCAGCTAAATGCTTTCTTGTAATATTGTATTTTAAACAAAGTATACAGCAAAAACCTGTTAACAAAAAAAAAAAAAGCTTTCAATGTTTTTTCATTTGCGAGAGAAAAAGGAATTTAAAAAATATGAAGATTTACTATATGTAAATTTAATAAGTCATACATAAATTTATTTACTAATTCATGGCTTAGTTTGTAATAAATTCAGTTCTTAAGATGAGTATTCACAGTGACATACGTTGATGTAAAATTACAAAACAAACTTATTGAAAAAGTCATAGAAATATACAAAAGAATGAGGAAAAAAAAGTTTAATATTGACTTATAGAGTTATATTGTAATTTCTCCCAATATATTATAATTTTGCAATATTCACTTTTTTTTTTATTTTTGTTAGTTATTTTTAAATCCTATGTATTAAATAACATCATAAAATTACATTTAGAGTTCCCCTCAAATATAATCAATATTGTATTAAAAGAAATGACTAGAATATTATAAGCATTTTTAGATACTACAATCAGAATTGTTTCCTTATTTATTTTTTCTTATCACCAGCAATCATTTGCCTTCTTTTTGAAAAAAACTAGCACTTTTTATATATGTAATCAATTTATTCACAGAAACAATCTAGTGCAAAATACCCATATTGTCAATTCTTGAGTTTTCTGTTGACATGAGATTTTTGTGACAGACATTGCATTCATAATGATTCTGTAGTTAGAGATATTGTTAATATCATTTTTATATCCCAAGACATTAAATTAATATCCATACTGTTGCCTATTATAATGGTTTTATCTTAATCTGACTTTTATTGTATGCAGAAGTGTGATTTTTGGCATGCCATACCTAAAAACTGTTTTCATAGAGTTACAAATTCACAGTTTAATAGCTATTTCTTAAGTTTTATATATATAGTAAATTGCATTTAATTCATGGAATATCCTCAGGTTTAATGGTTAACAAATCTATACATCACATCTAGAATTTAAGTTCTGGCTGCTTGAACTGTGGAAACATTTTTTAGATTAGAAGTAGACTGCATTATATATATACCTGCTTGTTAGGCAACTCCGGTAATCATCCTGTATTGGTCTGTAATCTGGCTTGGTTATATGAGACTGACTGTAAAAACAGTAACAATAACAAAATTTTGGTATTATGCAGTGTGTATTCATATTAGTGATATTTTGATAGTTATCAAGTATATATTTACCACTTATTGTTATTATTAGATATTATTAAGCCACTATTGCTATATTTCCAGAATAACTTATTATGTGTTTGGTTTTTTAGACTGCTCAATTGTGATGATGGCTTCTATCCATATTATTTCTAATTATTCTTTTTTTATTTCACAATCATTATTACCTTTATTTAATTCATTGGTACCAAAATATTGTCTGTTTAATCAATGGTTCCAATTATCCAAAAAAATTTATATTTCAAAATCAAAAATTACTGAAATGAAATTAAATTATAATTTTTTTAATTTTATTTAGAGATGAATATTCTCATTTTTTAAAAAATTAATCTCAAATATTGCTTAACAAAGTTCAGCAATTGTTACTTATTAATTAACACTGTTTAATTATACTATTCTTTCTGTAATTATTTATATATAAAATATTATTTAATAATTTTAATGATTTAATTTTTTTTATTCTTCAAATATTCTGATTTGATATCAGGATGTTGCCATTATCTTTTGCTTTATCGACTTTTTTTTTTGGTTTATTTATATACTTCATTAAGACAATACTTGAGAGATTTTGTACCTAAAGATTTTTCTTTTGATTATTTAGACAAAAACAATGAAATGTGGAGTTAAGAAATGTGGAATTGAAAGGTGTCATTAATACAATAAAAATTAATGTGATTAAAGCCAGATAAAAATATTTAATGCAGTTGTCATATCACAACAAAATAGTTTAGAATGCATTTTAATCTTCTACAGTTTAGAATGCATTTTAATCTTCGACTGTAAGACATTCCTAAAACATTTTTTAAGTATTTGAAGTTATCTTTGTCCTTAATTCAATAAGACTAGAAAACAGTAAAGACTGCATGCTCTCCTATATCATTCTTTTTGTTTCTTTTTCATTTAATATGTTTATTTTATGTGATAAAATTTGAATTTTTTATGAATTTTTATTTATTTTATTTTAAAAACCTATCTCCTCAAAGTTTAAACCACTAACATCACATGATCACCATTCTTTATACTTACATAAGCTGTTTACACAGAGGCAAAACTTTCCATACAGTAGTGCCATTCAGTGCAAGCCAGAGTAATCTAATCAATGGATGCAGGAAGGTTTGTACATAAAATCCCTATCTTGTGCCCACTCATCTAATATCCCCAGAGTAGTTTCTAGCTTGTGGCTTTCGTCAATGAGGAGCCTTGGATCTGAGAATATTGGATGAGTAGGTATTAGATAGGGATTTTATGCACACACTTTTCTGCATCCATTGATTACTCTTGCTTATACTGAGTGGTGCTACCATATGAAGAGTTTTGCCTCTGTGTGTCTTTTCAAAGTTTATTAGCTTAAATGAAGTAAAGCATTTTGCATTAGAAAAAAATGGATGTTGACATGGAATCAAGCTTTGATAGTGATTTTTCTCTTGCAGAGCCATTCAGATGCTATGATAACAGCCTGATGAATTTTTCAGCAATTATTTATCACAAGATGAAATAAATTACTATACTTATAAACAAAATACCTATGTGTGCTAAATGCATTGGATATCACTATACTAAGCCTTCTTCATAATGAGTTTGTCACAGAACATAAAAGCAAAATACCTATAGGCACTTTTCCAGGCATCAAATTTTCATTATCAATGAGTATACAGTTTAGATTTTTTCCCCATTATTGTTTGATTTTAAAAAATATGAAAAAATTATTTATAAAACAAACAAATAAGATATTTTTTTAAAAAAAAGCATTGGACTGCGTCATACTGGGGAATATCTGAATTTTGGGGGGATAATTATAATCATTTCTTTTAGGTGATTATCTATATTTATGTATATAACTATATATTTAATGTATATGTCAAAAGAAAAAAAATTATAAGTACTGTAGTATATCTATACAATTAGGGATAATAATAATAATCATAATAATTTTATTTATTTATTTAATACATACATTGAAATGTGTGACAAATTACACCATATTTCCTACCAACAATGTGAATGAAACAGATAAAATATACTAGTATATATTCCCTTAGATTACATTAATGTAAAATATTAATTAAAAAAATTATATACATATATTAAATGTATACAATTATAATTTGAGTTATGAAAATTTGCAGGTGATAACATAGAAATATGAAATACGCATATAAACAGAGAAAGAAAGAGAGAGAGAGAGACAAGTGCTATTTTTTTATTATTTAGAATTAGAATATTATTTAATGAAATTTTCACATATCCAATCATATAGGATGTTTTTAAAAACAGACTTTGCTTTTATCAACAGATATTTTAATATCAGAAAGAAATTTATTAAATAGATCTAATCTTCTATATCCTCTTGGATTTCCACATCCAATTTTGTAATAATTTGATAGTTTCAGTTAGCATAAAGATGAATATCTAGTATCATAAGTAGCTTTAATCTGATTAAATCTGCCTTTATCAATAAAAACTTCATAAATTATTCGATACCTAGAATACTGCTGAACAGTAAGCAAACAATACTTATTTAAAATATCCCTAGTGGATTGATTTTTTTTAAAATCCAAACAGAGCATAATTTTTTCATCTTTGCAAATTTAAAATTACATAATCAGGTATATTTTTCTAAATGGAAATCAGTCAATCATATATCCAACAAAACATGATTCGTGTTATATGTAAAACAATATTCCTTAATAAAAATGAAAAAAACCATAAACAAATAATTCTGGTGTCACAAATAAGTCTGTAAAGAAGTGACATGAATAGACTGATAAATTTTGATCCAATCAGATGTCCAAATGTTGAACCCAATTTACATTTTTTATTTTGTCACAACAAGAAAAATCAGCATTATATGTATATCTTTTACATTGAAAAAGAATAATCCTTCCGCATTTTCAAACCATAGCTTTAGTGTTATACTTATTTACACAATGATTATCATTATACTACATATTTAAAAGATCCAAATTTCTATTTATTAAAAATTTTTGGCTGATCATTAGTAATAAAAGAACCTACAATAGCTAAATTATCAGCAAAGTCAAAAATATCAGAAGAGAAAGGCAAAGGAAAGATATAATAGATGATAGAGGACAAAAACAGAACTGAGAAACTCCAACATTAAAATTGGGTTACTAATTGTTGAGCCAATACATTAAAATTCTTTTACACATAAAACTTTTCAGTCAAAAATAAACTACTCTAAATCCATAAGAATATGCTCTTTTCAACAGTATCTTAAGATTTACTGTATCAAAAACCTTAGAAATATTATTGTATACTGATGAAGTTTTTAAGTCCTCCAATAATAATTCAGTGATTTTGCTAACATGATTATGGAGAACTCTTTCAGTGCACTATTTGGTATGAATTCATACTGAAATTTTGTTAAAAATTATTTTTTCTTAAAAATGATATCATTGATTTAATTATTGATTTAAGCACTTCTGAAGGGAGACAAGAAATAAATTGATCTATAGTTTTTATAAGTTCTAAATTTTCCTTTTTTGAAAACATGAAAACAATATTTTTCTTTAAACATTCTGTAAAAATATCTGAATGTAATGAATAGTAAAACAAAAATATTAACATAGGGACTTATATATCATTATTCTCTTTTGATTATCTATTCTAACAATACCAACTGATTTAACAGTTTTTAAATTACATATAGCCAAATCCACTGCCGAATCTATAATATCTAAGCATAAAAATGATGAAATATTATCTATACTATTTCTGCATTAGTATCAGATGAAAATTCAAAATTTGCACCAAAAGAAGAAAATATTAAATGTATTACCAACATTAAATTCATTTTCATTTATGACCATTAGTTCATTATCTGCTAATAATGTATTCATTACTGATGACTTAAAATCTTTAATAATGTCATTTATGACTTTCCATTTTGAAATAATCCATTTATTTTATAAAATTCTATAATAATAATTACACTTTGCATTTTTTCAATTAATATTTACAGAAATACTATCCAATTTTATATAGAGATTATAAAATTTTCTTCAATCAGCTTAAAAACACAGTGGATATCTCATAATCAAAAATATAATAATCTATTAGTAAAATTATTCAATAACCATTCCACACAAGAGACAAAATAATTGAAATGCTCATTTATTAGTTTTGAATTAATCATATCATCAATAGATACCTCATTAATCTTTAACCTAAAAAATTGTGAAAATCCTTATTTTTTAACGACAGTCCAAAAGTTGCTTAATTTGATTGATTTTACAAAATCAATTTGAACAGAATAAAAAAAAAATGTTTTAGTTTTAATTATATCTTTTTTTTGTTTCTTTATCAAGAAGTTTTAGTTGAGCTCTAAATTCTTCATTAGAAGATAATTTATAAATCTTATACAATTTGTTTTTTTCTGTTTACTTTTAATATTAAATTCATTAGTTAGCTTATATTTTTATTATTATTTCTTTTTTAAATATTTTGTAAAAGAACAATGTTTAGTAAAAATTTTAATCTTATAAATAAACAATGAAAAGACCTAATTTACATTATTCATTTCAAACATTAGATGCCATTTATGTAAGATAATTAAGGAATGCAAATGTTGACATGAGATAGTACTGTAAAACATTTTTTTCTAGGAGAAAAATTCTTATTAAAATCGAATATGATTTCTCTGTGATCTGTAATATACCCAATAACATTATTTTCAAAAGAATATTTGCAGGACATCTAAAAAAAATATGATCAATAATCAAAGGGAATCAAGATGGTACTTGTGTAGGATGAAATAAATATTGAATAAATAAAAAAATGAAAACATATTTAAATAATGTTTTTCCAGAAATGTCTATAGTTAGATCACCAATAATAATAATAATTGCTAATAATTTAATTTAATTTAGTATATTTAACAGATTTTACATCCAAACACACTCTAGTTCACAAAACATTTGTAGAGTTTTTCGTACAGTAGCCCTAAATGTTCTATCAATCGTTTCAAATATATTAACAGCTCTAATTCAATCTAAGTAATCTTACTAAGGCTGAATTTTTTAATGTTTCACTTTTAAACTTGGGAATGTTATACACATTTTTTAATCTCATATCCTTTATCTTCATCTTAAATGATAATGTTCTTTGGCAACTTCTCACATCTATTATACCTGATTTAATTCTTTTTAAGTACTTCATATTAGTATATATTCGTCTTTTATAGAGTGCATTGTCATCATATATTATTTCATATTTAATATATCATAGAAATTTTTTATAAACTTTTTCCAGTACTAATCTATTACTTAATTTACAAGAGTTCCAGATCAAAGATACATAATTTAAAATAGGCAAAACCAATGTACGAAACAAATACATGTATTTCTCTTAAACATTTTACAGTTTCTGAGAATCAGACCCATTATTTTATAACTTTTTATAATAATATATTGAATATTGTTATTAAATATTCAGTTATTATTAAAAATAATACCTAAATCTTTATGTTATTCTTTTTTTGAAATACTTTTTGAATTTAGTGTATAATTGAAGATTGTACTTGTAGATGATTTTTTAGAAAATGATATAACACAACATTTTTTAATGTTAATTTCCATATAGTTTCTTACACACCAATCTTGAAATCTTTTGATATCAAACTGTAAAATTTTCTGATGATCAAAATTATTAATAATTTTATACAATTTAATATCATCTGCAAAGCAAAGAATATTAAAATGAACTACACATTGCTCTATATCCAAACAATAAACTGAAATAGTAGTGGTCCAAGTATACTTTCTTGAAGTACTCCAGCATTGAAAATATGTATATGATTTTGTAGACCCAAAATAAACAAAATTAAATCTATTTGAGACAAAAGATACAAAGCACTCCAGAAGCTCACAACTAAAACCAATAATATGCAACTTTCTAATCAAACTGGAGTGATCTACTTGGTCAAAAGCTTTGCTTAAATCAAAATAAATTACATCTAACTGCAACCTGTTATCAATTGCATTTGCAATAGCTTTTTAAATATATATCAAATTAGTCTCAACAGATCTACCTGGTTTAAAGCCATGTTGTGTTTTAGATAATGATCTAGTTACTTTATTATTTTATTATACACACATTTTTTAAAGATTTTTCCAGCTATACATAATAATGAAATAGGTCTATAATTACCAGCATTAGTTCATTTAAATTTTCATATTGGTATAATTTTTGCAACTTTCCATGAATCAGGAAAAATATTCTGCTGTAAAGAGATATTAAAGATATAACAAAGCATTGGAGCTAGCAGTTCAGCACATTCTTTGTAAATAAAAATAAATAACATATCATATCCAAAAAAATTTTAATTTTTGGCTGCCTTATTGCTAATAAAATGTCATTATAATTTAGTGAGTCAATAATTATTAAATTATTAGTTTTAGAAGCAGTAACTGTGTAAGATTCAGATAGCATATTCTTTCTTATATAGGATGAAAAGTAGTTGGCAAAATCATCAGCTGTAAGATTCCCATTGTCAATTGACATTTTATTTTTTACACCAGAATGCTGTTTAATGAATGACCAAAAGTAATTTGAATTGCAATTTATGTTGTCCTCTAGTTTTTCAATATATCTTTTGAAATCAATTTTTTCTATAATTTTAAAAAATCTTCTAAAATTTATAGTTATTATAACATATTATTGATCCTAATTTCTTAAACAATTTATAATGCCTAAGTTTTCTTTTGTAAATACAAATCAATTTTTTAGAGATTGATGCAGGATATTTTTAGATGATCCATGGCATAATGGTATTCTATTATTTAAAAATTTTTGCATAACTTTTTGAAACAGATCTACTTCCTCATTTACATTTGTGGAACAATATATTTGGTCCCAATTAGCATACTCTATGTCACAATATAAATTATAATAATCACCAATTTTATAATTTCTATTTGAAGTTATAATAATAATAACAAAAACAACAACAATAATAATAATTTTATCATTTAACCTAATAAGTAAATTATGAAATTCATCATTAAAATTATCAACTGAATATTGGCATGACTTATACAAAGCAACAAATGTTAATTTGTCATAATTTAAAATTTAAAACAATACAGTCAGCAAAATCAAGATGTACATCAATGAAAGTTATATAAATATTTGATTTATAATAAACTAAAACTCGACCTGATCTGTTATTTGTTCTAAACTCAATAATTGTTATAAATCCTTCTAATTCATGAAGTCCTTTGTGGTATTCATTTATCCAGATCCCAAACAAAATTATTATTTATCAGGTGAATGAATAATTAAATGAATGCAAGTGAGCTAATAATTTATTTAAGTGTTTTCTAATACTAAGGGTATTTACATGAAAAATCTTAAAATTAAAATTTTCAATAACTAATTTATTCTCTTCCATCAAACAATTTTGGGAAGAGAATTCATGAAATAACTTAGACAAATCAGATTCAGAATTAATCCTAATAGCCTTATCCCCTATATCATTTCTCAATCAAATTTTCCATCTTTTATACAAACAAATCTAGAGCTAAAAAAATAAAGTGCTGTGCTAATTTGCTCTAACAAGCTTTATTGATAAATTCTAGATAAACAAAGCATTTAAAAATCTATCTTGAAAACCACTCCTTAGCCTCAGATCAATGATTACATGCTTTGGCATTCCTCAGTAAGGTGCTAGGGTAGTTTCAGACAGTAGATCTGAAAAATACCAAGCAAAAAACAGCATTTATCTAAAAGTTAACTATTAAGTAGAAAATCTGAAATTTTTAGACACCTAAATGTCTTCAAACCCAGCTGTCTATCTTAAATAGCTATATGGGACTGCCAAACCATATATTAATAGCCTTAGCAATATAACTTTGCTCAAGACTTTAAAGCAAAGACTATAAGTAGTCAACAAAAAATCAAAGTCATATATCACATGATTCAATTTTTAAGCTTGTAAATAAAAAATAAAAAGCTCTGCTAATTTGCTCTAACAAGCTTTATTGATAAATACTGGCTTTGGCTTGATATTTTTAGATCTAATGTCTGAAACTATCCTAGCGACTCACTGAGGAGTGCCAAAGCATGAAACCATTGGTCTGAGGTTAAGGAGTGGTTTTCAAGATAGAGATTTTTAAATGCTTTGTTTAGCTGGCATTTATCAATAAAGCTTGTTGGAGCAAATTAGCAGAGCTCTTTATTTTTATTTACAAGCTTAAAAATTGAGTCATGTGATATATGACTTTGATTTTTTTGGTGACTAAATATAGAGCTATTTTCTTTAGCCACAATATGTGTTTTCCAAAATTATTTCCTATTTTCATGCAATAGATCTTCATTTAAATATATACTGCTATCAAATGTACTATTAGGCAAAATATAAGATAAATATAATTTAATTCTTTTATTGCTTTACAATACTAAATTTCTTATTCACTTTATAAATAAAATTGATTTTTATTAATGTCTAAATCTACCTTCATATTTTAATCTGTATGTAGATTTAATATTTTTATTAAAGTCTGACAGTTTTTAACCATATTTTCTGCAATTTAAATATGTTTTTACTTTCAGCATATTCGGTATCAACAGTTTTAATATTATTTTCTAATCTTTGCTGCTTTAAATAAAAAATGTATTTTTATAAACTGCACAATAATCTTATGTTTTTACCATAAATCAATTTCTAAACCGAGTTTAGTAAAAGACTGATAAAGAATTAGTATTATTTTGTAAAATAGAATAGATATCAAGTTTACTATTTATTTGCTGAAGTAATTCAAAAATAGAAATATTATCTAAGGAATCGGTATTAGATCCATTATTTAAATTCTTGTTTAAAATAATTCCAGCTCTACAATTTTTACATCTCCTAATGTTTTATTTATAAATGATATTTTAAAAGTTTTTTATTTATAGTATTTTAAAATGAAAATTACTATTACAGCCCAGACAGTTTATAAAATTTCCATCAAAAGGAAGAGCTAATGGGCAAGAATTTACGTTTACCCATAACAACGACAATAAAAAAAGTCTCATTTTAAAAATATCAAAAATTAGAGGGGAAGGGGGGGGGGGAGTGTTAATGAAAGAAAATTCCAATAGAGATTTTTAAAACTAAAAATAATTAAATATTTAAGGTAAATAATTTAAAACAATAAAATAATAATTATCTCAATTCCTGAATAAACTGAAAGTAATAGAAGCAGTAAAGAAATTATTCCTTGGAATTACAATAGCAAATCAAAAGCATACATTACACTGGAATTCAGAGAAGGAGAACTTAGTTAAACATTTAGAATATCGCTTCCAATGAATCTAAAGTTATGACTATCAGAAGATGATTTAAAATATTTGAGATTTTTTTTTTTCATATGTCATAGCATCGGCCGGGACGCGAACCCACAACCGTCTGCAACCAACTACTTGCTTGCATGGCGGCTGCGATACCTCTCGGCTAACAACGCAAGACAGTATGAAGAAAAAACAAATTATTTAGGTAGTTAATAAAACAAGGAGTATAAACTATTTAAAAAGGCATGAAAAAATGAAAACTGTATTGGTTTTGAATTAAAAGACATGGAATTACAAAAATAAAATACCAATGTCTGTGGTGAAGATAAAAAAGACAAAAAAGAAAATTTCATGCTAGCTGATTTTAGCATACAGACTAATTGTGTTAAGCTTATGTGATGTAATGTGATGTATTATGGCTTCTCCTTAAACGAAGTCAAGAATATCTCAGCAATTATGCCCAGATAAACCTGTTAGCCACTTTATTTTACATTCTCCACTCTAAATTTACCCATAATCTGCTCTATCCCATTTTCGCAACATAATCTTTGTCAACTCTATAACCTTTATATCTAAATCCCCCTTATCTTTTCCCAAACCAGCGTAAAAACCAATAATTCACTTTCTGTATAATCACTGTTTTCATATTTATTTTTCCACAACTTCATTATATGTACCCTTTCTGTTTTCAAACATTTACATTCAATTAACAAATGCCTAATATTTTCTATTCCTTCCTTACATAATTTACAAAATAAATCACTTATATTTTTCCATTTACATGTATATTCTTTTGTAGCTAAAGATCGATCCTTAAATAATAAACTACTTTCCTTACTATTATCATATATTAACTCACACCTAATATTCTGTTTATTTCTATATATATTTAAACTCTTTTTACTCTCCATACTATTTCTCCATCTCTCTAACTCCCTAGTCTTTATTAATAAATTTATTCTTTTATCCCATTCCTTACTACTATAACACTCAATAATCCTCTTAACACAATCATCCCATCTTTTGTACAAATATACTGATATAAATTCTTTATCCAAATCTTTTGCATACTGCATTACCTTTCTCACCCATCTTGTTACCTGCCTTTTACTCATAACCCAATTAAATACTATTTTAGCTATTCTTTTATTATCCTTAAACTGTAATCTACCAAACATTTTCATTTTACTTTTTGCATCTCTCATATGAAAACTTGACCATCCCATTTCTCCATGAATTGCCTCCCTTGCTGTCCATACTTCTGCATCCAATGCATGTCTTCCTACTTCCCTTTGAGCTTTTTCTAAGTAATCTAATATCTTTTTACTAACATATAACCCTGCTACTGCAACTCCTTTCCATATAATTCTAGCTACATCATATTTATTATATGAAAACACTGTTAATTTCTTTATCAATCCCTTTCTTTTCTTTGCTTCATTTATCAATTTTTTCTCCCATTCTTCCAAATAATTTTTCTGATTACTTAAAATAATTCCCAAATAACTATATCTATTCACCACACTTAACTTAATATCTCCCAAAAAAAATTCTACATCTTCTCTTTCCCCAGTATTAACCATCATTATATTTGATTTTTCTTCACTAAATTTAGTCCCCATCTCTTTACCCACCCTTGCACATGTCCTCAACAAAATTTCTATATCTTCTCTTTTTTCTGCACACAAAAATATATCATCCGCAAAAAAAAAGACCTGACAAAATATATACTCCCTTACTACCTATTAACAGTATCTCTATCCCTCTTCCTAATCTTTCTATTGCTCTTTCCATTTCACTCAAATACAACACAAACAAAATAGGTGACATAGGGCATCCTTGCCTTAGTCCCACACCATTTTTAACTTTAATTGATTCTATATTCTCTAATTTTACTAGTAGTGACATCTATTCTCATTCTAAGAAGAAGAAAACAAAAGTCATATTTGGAAAGAATTCAAAGCAATTGAAAGACCTGCCATGGAGATAATACTGATTATATATAAAGTGTGACAATTTAATTCTGGAATACACCTTTATAAAATATACATGTGGAAGTGTACATTAGTGGCTACTATCACCTTGAAATAGTCCCTTTGTGCATCTATACTTTGATTAAAATAGTGTTCCCATTTCCGGAAACACATCTGGAACTTCCTTTCAGCAGTATTGTTGAGCAGTTGTTTCATATTCTTTTGTACATGAATTATAGTAGAAAATCTTCATCCTTTTAGGGCAGTTTTTAATTTAGAAATAATCAAAAATCACTAGGAGCTAAGTCAAGTGAATAGACAGAATGGTTTAGTTGTGTAATTGATTTTTTGACCAAAAAGTCTCACAATGACTAATGCTGTTTCTGTTCATCTATCAAGATCTAAGGCACAAACTTCACAGAAATTTTTTTCATCCCCAATTCTTTATTTAAAATTAACCTGTTTCTCAATTTGAAATTCTTTAGCTATCACTCTCACACTTAATTATCTGTCGGATTATATTGTATCTCACACTTTGTTAATATTAACATCAGATTGTTGTTTTTGACTGTATGCCTCTGGGATCATCTGTCACATCTTCTTTCCCATTTTTGAATCTCTTATGTCACTCAAACACTCTCAAATTTCTTCTTAGCAACTTCACCATATGCCATTTGCATCAGTTGTAATGTTTCAATAGCAAATTTGCTGATATCACACAAAATTTGATATTAATACATTGCTCAAAATTTTGATCACCCAAGTATATGCACAGTGAGGCCTGGGGAAACTAATATTTTAGAGACCCTTTAAAATTTAAAATAACCTGAGGAGAGAGAAGAAATGAGTGTTTTTACTTACAAGGCCCAAAACAGGACCCCCAGAGCAGTTAATTACAAGTCACAGAAATGAGCAAGCAGATCAGATCCAGATTGCACTTGGAAAGAGATTCACTGTAGCATTGTTAGTATTGTAAAATACTATTATCACAGAACTGGCTGATAGAGGGCTGAGACTTAGTTCTGCCAGTCACCAAAGCACTGCAGTCATTTTCATTGCAGAGTCATCAAATTAGCACCTCATCTCTAAACTGGCTTGCATTTTTGGCTAGTGGTATGCCCGTTGGAAAAGTTTTTCTCAAATATTTCTTTGGGGAATTAAACTGTAAAATTAAGGCTGTAAAACAAACCATAACATTGCTTTACCTTCCATATTCTTGTTTAACATATTGAGTTGCCAAGTTGAGGCCCCTAATAGTGCAAGGCCTGAGCAGCTGACCCTCCTTCCCCCCCTCTGATTGGCTTGCATGAATATTTATTATCTTCTCAATAGCTAACTATAGTACAAACATGTTCAAACATGAACACTCATGTGATTTCAATACAATTAGGTCATGGGTGACACCACATGACCATTCCGGAGAATTAAATTGTCACATCTTGTAAATATAAAAAATTAAAATAAAGACCTTCAAATTACAGCATAGAAATTAGTTTTAATTTTTTTATTAAATAACAAAATATAACTTTCTTTTAAAGAAATACTTTTATTCACATCAAAAGTAAAAAATAAAATTTCTTCAGTTTTAACAATATTCTTGATATGTCATTAAAATAAAAGCATGTGGCCCTTGGGTCTAGAAATATTCTTAGATTATTTGTAAACATGAGTGTCATGCTTTTTTATTTTGGTTGCATAATATCAAGAATACTGCCAAGTTGAACGTTCATTTTTTATTTTTTAATGTATTTATGAGAATAAAAGCATTTCTTGAAAAAAAATAAATCACTTTTATTTTTTAATTATACAACTTAATTTAAAACTAGAAAGCAAAATAAAAAAATTGTTAATAAGTTTAAAGCTATTTTTTAAATGCCAAAATCATTTTTTAAATGCATTTATTCAATAAATAAATACAAACCTTTTTGTTCACTTAAGTAAAATTAATTTAATTTAAAGATCCAAAAATGTTTCTGTAATTCATACACTTAAAAATTGTTTCTTTTTTATTCCAGTTTTATTGATTGTTTTCTAAGTCATATTAAGCCACATTTAATGATATTGTAATGACATTGAAAAAATATGAACTGTCATCAAAGTTTAGAATTTTGCAAATAATATAGGATATAAAGAAAAAAGGGGAATAATTGACCCAAATTCATACCAACCATAGTTTCAGAAAATTTCAGCTTTGAAAGATTTTAAATTAAAAAATGGTAGACTAGGATATATTAAATACAGAAGAAATATTTACAACAAAATTTAGAAGTTGAGAATAATTATGTAGAGATTGGTTATAAAAAAATATTGGAAAATTTTTAAATAATTAAGATACAAATAATTCAAGAAATAATCTAAAGCATGTGTATAAAGGTAAGAAGTGAGTTTCAATACTATATTTATTACATATATATTGATTAAACAAAAGTTATCTGATGATTTTAATGTAGGAAGGAAAAATAATAAATGTTTAGAGAAATGGTTATGTAAGGCTAAAAGGATTGATGTTATTAAAAATAAGGTAGGGTAGTTTATAAAATTAATTGTGGTCATTGTAATGTGATATATATAGGGCAGTCAGTAAAGTTGAAGGTGAAAGAAGTAAAGAACATGATAAGGCAATTCAAAAGATGTGAAATCGGGGGTATATATTCATTTTTTAGATATCAGTCATCGAATGAGTTGTAAGAAAAATATTCAAATAATAAAATTATAAATAAAATGTTATGGAATTTTATATATTCAGGAAGGTATAAATAAATGCATAAATGTAATTAAAAGTGCAGTACAAAATTAGATGGAAAATAGTCATCATTACTGAAACTTTAAAAGCGTTTTTAAAATATTTTTGTAAATTTGATTTATAAACTGAGAAAAAAGTAAAAGCTTGTATATTTATTTATTGATGTCTATGTATATATGTTATACTTTTAATGTTTTAATGCATTATAATATGAATGATCTCCAATGGATAGAATTTCTAGAGAATAATTGGTGCTGATTTAGAGTGAATTCACCACCATTTTGAATTCTAAGGACTACCCAAAAACCACCAAGGCATATCCAAGCCATAAATGACTAATGTTAAGATAAAATCTGATTTATTATTAATTGTAGAATTAATATGCTTCAGCAGTTGTTTCTATGTTTATTCAACATTTACATTATTTCAACATGTGGTTATAGGCCTATATTATAATAAAATTCATATTTTATAAGTTATAAGCTTTTAGTATTTCAAAATGATGAGCTTTATTTGATTAATTTTATGTTTATTGAACTTGTGGTTTTTTTAATTAATATATGTATCCATTATTATTTTTTGATTACTTTTTCTGTTTAAGAATTTTAAATTTGTATTTTAGAAATTATAAGCTTTTAGTATTTCAAAACTTATTCATTCTTCCCATTTTTTATATTTTGTATAATTTCACCCCAGTGACTTGATCAAGCACAACTGTATGAAATTTTCACTTCAATTTTTTAATTTTTGATGTAAATTGCGATTTTTTAATGCATAGTTATATCGTGACCACATGTGGACTATTCAATGTCATTTATCGCTTAGATGTGTCGGAAATGGTTTAGGCCGGTCCTTAGAATTCCAAATGGCCATGAGCACACTCTAAATCAATACTGAATAGTTTGTCATATGATAACATTTCTATAAAAAATGAAACCTGTTTATTATCAATTTAATATTTCAAACAATATAAAATATTTACTTTTTTTTTACAAATTATTCTTTATAATTGTGGAAGCAGAGAAAATCATAATTTAAGTTGGCTTTGTTTAACTTTGCATATGATTATCCCAATGTCATTCCATAATGCTTTAGGCTTTAAATGGTGCTCCTGAGGCTATATTTAATGTTATAATGTTCATTTTGGACTTATTCTAATGGGAAAATCAAGAACTAATATAATATCGAATATTTCATTCTAAAAACTGTCCAAAGATGCAGAAATTTCAGTTTGAGCAATCTCAATCAAGTCTGAAGCATCTCCTTGTCAGCAATTGGTAATGGGTTTCTTTTGTTGTCATGATTTCAATAATCAAAATATGTATTTCCCATAATTTTTTTAATTATTGATTTCTTACACAAAATATTTCTATAATATCTATTATTTTAAAAGAATAATATCATTATGTTCAGGTTCTAATTCTTTTTAGAAGTTTTTCTTAGATAAAAGAATCACATTATTGTTGTAATTTGTAATTGACTGAAGAAAAATCTATATATAAACCACTACAAAAATATTTGCCTGAAGGTTTGTGATAATGGTAAATTATTAGATATATGTTGGACTATTTTCATTATCTATAAATGAATGTTGAATGTATAGAAAATTTTAAACTTTATTTAAACTTTCCAAATACAAACAACCTGTTAGTAATAACACACAAATGGACAACACAGGTTAATAATTACACAACGTTTCGAGTAGTAGTATTCTCCACTCTTCTTCAAGTGTTGTTGGCCTGATATGCACAATGACAGTATTCACATAGAATTCGAGCTTGCATCTTTAGATTTTTAAATATCAAATTTAAGGCAAACACTCTAACCAACTGAGATATTCTGTGAAAGGCAGCAGATAGTAGAAATTTAATATATTTATATATGAGAATTGGTTCAAATCCTCCTGAATCCTTTTTTTTTTTTCCAAGAGCAAGATTAATTTTTTTTTTAATATTAATTTTTCCTAAGAGCAAGATTAATTAGAGGCCTCCATATATTGTGTATTGCCACTCTGGGTTGACTTATAGGATTATTTACCATTGTCATATGAGCACCTTCCTTGAATTTTCTTCTTTGCATTTTTTCATCTTTATCCAATATTTTTGTATTTTCCCAATTAAACATATGGTTATTAGTACATATGTGGTCTGCTACGATAGACACCTGTTTTTTTCTTCCTTTTAACCATTAGTTTGTGTTCTTTCAATTGCTGTTCAACTGGGTGACAGGTCTCACTAGTATATTTTCTTATAGAATTATTATAATTTTCTTCTTCCTTTTCCTATGTATTGATTTCTACTTTAGTATATACCACTTACAACTTTCTTAAACACTTTATCAATACTATTTATTTATATCAAAACTAACAGTTTTGACTGTCCTGCAGTCATCATTAAAACTCTTTCTTCCATATTCACATGCTTTTTCATAGATGCAGTTTTTATTCTTCAGCATTCCCAGTTTAGGCTTAGTAGAGGTAAGAATTCCTCCAAATGTGATATTGCTTTGAAAAGCTATTCTAATGTTATATTGACTGCATATTTATTTAATTTGACTGCTATTCCTGGTATGTATGAATATACTCTAGTACCAATAATTGTTTTCTCCATTGGTGTCTCTTTGCATCATCTATTAAAGGTTTTCTTGATAACTGCTGATGGATAATCACTCTTCATAAGCATTTGTTCTATGTGACTCTTTTCTTTTTCCAAATCACTGGTTTCTCATATGACAATGGTAAATAATCTTATAAGTCAACCCAGTGTGGTAATACACAATGTATGGAAGCCTCTAATTAATCTTGCTCTTAGGAAAAATTAATATTAAAAAAAAAAAACTAATTTACCTTGCTCAGGACTCAGGAGGATTTGAACCAACTCTCATATATAAATATATCAAATTTCTACTATCTATTGCCTTTGACAGAATAAATCGCTCAGTTGATTAGAGCATTTGCTTTAAATTCAATATTCAAGAATCTAAAGTTGCAAATTTGACTTCCATGCAAGGCCAGCAACACCTGAAGAAGAGTGGAGAATACTACTACTCGAATCATTGTGTAATTATTAACCTGTGTTGTCTAGTTGTGTGTTATTACTAATAAGTTGTTTGTATTTGGAAAGTTTAAATAAGGTTTAAAATTTTCTATACATTCAACATTCATTCATAGATTATGTAAATAGTCCAACATATTACATCTAACTACAGAATTATTTTGGTTTCAATTTCAGTAATAAAAATGGATGCTTACCATAATTTTTTTTATTTTATTATTGATTTCTTGCAAAAAAAATTGCTGTTTTAGAAGAGGTTTTTTTTTATTTTTATAAGATAGTTCAAGACAAATCAGGTTGTTTGTAATGTGTGATTGACTGAAAAAAAGAGATTTCTTAAAACTTCTACAGAATTATTTTTTTATCATTTTATAAAAACTATAAATGATGTTTTACATTTAAATAGAATTTCATTAATTTTGAGTTATCTGAATAAAAATTTATTACAGATGTGATGGATGACCAATAACAATAAAGTGCACTTCTTAGCAATCTGATTGATAATGCAATTTACTAATTTTTCTAAATTTGCAGATTTCCTAACACATATTTAACATCATA
Source organism: Epiperipatus broadwayi (assembly GCA_028023455.1). Classification (NCBI taxonomy): domain Eukaryota; kingdom Metazoa; phylum Onychophora; class Udeonychophora; order Euonychophora; family Peripatidae; genus Epiperipatus; species Epiperipatus broadwayi. Next base: position 11,318,636 of record JAQFVV010006219.1, on the reverse strand, counting down.
TCTGATTAATTTATAAATTTATTAGTGCAGTATTCATATCTAATTTTAATTAGAAGGGATACACATGTGCTGTAATGTTGTTTTAATACTTAATTGTTTTATTGAGTATGAAAGGTACTCTTAAACCAAAGCACAAGATAAGAACAGCTGTCTTATTTTTGTACCTAAATTCACTTATATGGGTCAATCTAAAGTGTGTAAGAATGAGAGCATAGAGATGTTCCACTAATCACTTTACATCCATTAACTTTATTTTAGCTATTAACAATTATGAAATCGTCCTCTTTACCGCATGTTAATATTATGAAATATTAGAAATTATGCAATTCTTTATTTAATTTACTAGTACAGTATTCATATGTAATTTTAATCAGAATAAAATGGCATTCTATACAGGTGCTGTAAAATTATTTCAATACCTCAATGTGTTTTGTTGAGTATGAAGGATGACTTTGAAAAGATAAGAATGAGTGCAATAGTAAATCAAATAGAATTACCATAGTTTTGAATATTTCAAAATATTAACAGGCAGTAAATTGAAAGACTTTGCAATTGTTAATAGATAAAGTTAATGGATGTAAAGTGATTAATGGAACACCTTCATGCTCTCATTCCAATATGCTTTAGATTGCCCTATATAAGCAAATTTAGATACAACAATAAGATCCTTGTGCATTGATTTGAGAGTATCTTTTGTACTCAAATGAAACCATGTTGAGGTATTAAAATAACATTACAGTACATGTGTATAGGAGGTAGCTTCCTTCTGATTAAATATATATGTATCTAACAAATAATGTGAAATTTTTGAAGTTATAATAAAAAATAAATGTAAATTTAATGAATAAAAATTCAAAGCTTAACAAAATCATCATTAAGGAAGAAGAGGGAGTGGAAGAAATTATTTAAAGAATTAAATATCGATTATTACAGTTGTACACACATGTGTGTGTGTTAAAATGTTATAATACAGTTGCTTCATTTTATTTTAATTATCATTTTGTTTAGGAAATTGTAAGTTTGCAATTATAATTATGAATAATAATCTGTTTTTATATTTTTCCTTTTAATTTATTTTTTCTTTCTATAATAATACTTCTGGGTGGCTAGCACCATAAAAAGTACTGAAATCTCATATAAAATTAAAGATTTAAGTTTTTCACAATTTATTTGGGGGGAGCGGAGCTAAAATTAATTGTAAACTTTAAAAACCTGTATTGTCATCAATAATATATATTTGTACCAAGTTTTAACTAGATAGGAGATTGGGAAGTAGGTGAAAATTGAGTTACAATATTTCACAGATAGATTAAAACAGACTAAGTAAAATAACTCGTATAAAAAATTAAGCTCCAACTACAATTTTTTTTACTGAAATCAGTATTATGAAAATTAAAGATTCCCAATGTTTCAAATATGTATTTTGTCTCCCCTCCCCCCCAAGAGTTTAAACAAAGATAAAACATTTATACAAATGTATTATAAAATATTTGAAAAATGAAAATAAATGTATATTATCAATATGTCAAAAAGAAAAAAAAATACAAATAATAAAACAAAACAAAAAAATAATTTATCTTTTGAAAAATTATCTTTTTTAAAAATAAAAAAAAAACATAAAAAAAATTCCAAAATTAATTTTATTTGTCCTCCAAAAACAATTTTATCTTTTTAAGTCAATTGAAAACAAATTTTATTATTTCCAATATAAATAAATTTCTTTTTACATCACTTTTAATTGGCTTTTCAAAGCGTAATTTTAATTATTTCAGTATATAAGTTGAAAATTAAGTTGTTGTTTTTTTATTAAATAAAATCTTTATTTGTAATCTGATTTGATATGATACAGGGTATACATATTGGAATTTGAAAGTCTATGAGATACACTATTATGTCATTTGGTAACTATTTTAATTGTTTGCAGGAGATTAATTCCGTAAGATGTCTCTGCTGATGTAAAGGTTTTGTAAGACTGTTATTTACAATAGTAATCTATTTGTTTCAAACCTACGGTTTGATTGGAATAGCTATGAGGCTCCAGGTTGTTGCAAAGATAACAAATTCTAAAAATACCTCTCAATAGTATTTAAAAATAATGCTTATTTTTTAAAAAAAGTATAATCTTGATCTATCTGATGTGCATAATTCATTTTTTGTGAATCTATCATCGTCTGTTTTCTTGTTTTTCAAATTAAGACCATATGAATATACTCATTTTTTGATTTAACATTTTTAGCATTTATCATTTACAAATTAAGGCCCAGATTTTATTTTTCGGCATGGATAGTTTACAAAAAAAAAAAGAAAGAACATACAACATTTTTTATTCTTCATCTTTTATTTTGAACTAAAATAAATAATGATTCAATAAAATAATTTTCAAAAGTGATGAGACACATTTTATCACCAAATTATTTCAATTTGGTCCTTAATTCATTGCAATGGTTCTTTTTATATGTAGAAAATTTAATGATCAAGATTAAGCCTCAATGTAACTGAAACTATAGATAATTAAAATGCTTTGTAGCCATAGCATTAGACAATAATTTTTTGATAAAAAAATATTTCCAACTTTCACCATGCCTCATTTTTATATAAATAGAAGTATGTTTGAAGCAAAGTGATCAAATTTATTTCAGATATTTTAAATCAATTGATATTATTAGTTGATCTCTCTCTTTTTAAATGTTATCATCAAAGATTCAAATAACAGATGCTAAAAAAAAAATTATTTTAAATTATCTACTTGAAATAAATTTCTTTTATTATTAATGGTTAAGAGTTTAATAGTAACTTAAAGATAAAATATTTATCAAAGTTTTTTTTAGTTAATAATTTTAATTATAAGACAGTTTTATCTTATTTGATATAGGCTTAAATAATAGACCCACGTAATTAAGCTTTATATCAATTGTTAATGTATTACATTTGTTTTTGCATGAGAAAGAATTTGTAATTAACCCTTTATGATTGTATGCATAATAATTTAATCATGGATCATTTCTACTAATTGCAATCTGTCAGGGATAAATTATAAAGATATATTAAATTGCACTTGGTAAAATTAGAACTATTTTTTTGGTCCTAACCACCTTAATGAGTTAATGTTTACTTCAATAAATATTATTATTAACTTAAGTACTTTGATTTGCCTATTGCATAATTATTATAAAACTATTATACAATTTATTTATAATTAAAATATTTAAGTGTATATCCCATATGATATCTCATTAGCAAGTAAAATATTTATTGCATTCTATCTTCTTTGCCAAGCAAAAATACTTATTATGGACTGATTGGAAAACTTACAAATTCAAGAGTCCATTGTAGATGTAAATCCAATCTGTCATAAGAGTCAATTTATGGATTAATTCATTTATTTGTTAGTTATATTTTTTAGTTGCCTAAGTATAACATTTATCCATTATATTTTCTAGCTTGCTCAAATACAGGGGGAATTTTGTAGATCAGACAGCTTTTTATCCATTATTTGATTAATTTCCCATTATCTTTGTGCCTTATTCAACAGGGAAATATTGTTTTTTGTGAAACAAAGTTACTTCATTAGCATTGCCCTATATTTTAGAATAGTTTCCATTATATTTTTGGCTTCCCAACAAAGGCCATGGGTGTTTATTCATAACCCATGAGAGTTATAAATTGATAAATAGATAAAATCAAAATATTGCTTAATGATCACAGTTAACATCAGCTATTTTTGTATATCCTAGTGTTAGACTAAACTAAATATGTGTAATAATAGGTGAGTTGAGAAATGATCATGCTGTAAAGTGCTTTATAAATAAAATGTTCTGTAAATATGCTAAAAGGGGTTTGTGAAAGCAAAATACCAGATGGTGATGCCTAGACTTGCCATATAATAATAAAAATAAGAATTTGGGTTTATGACTTTAAAAGCACTAGATATTTGCTATATGTTAATAAAATGCACAAAGAAATGTGGGCTCATTACTAATAAATATTATTAAGTTCTCATGAAGTAACTAATATAAATAATGAAATGTACCTGAAGCCAACTTATTTTATTAAAGGTATTGTTTCCTAGTTATTTTAGAAAATAAATGGAAAACATTGGTGCTCACTATTCAGATTTGTTAGCAAGAGCATGATACAAAATCTTTTGAATACATTCATGAAATTTAAGCTATGTTTTACATGATATAATTGGGAAAATATATAATACATTAGTTTGAAACAATATTAATGTAAATAGATAAATCAATCACTATTGAGAAATTGATGCTATTGTGGTATTTTATATTGAAAGCATCCTTTACATAAATTGAAATGTATAGGAGTAGAAATAACTCAAGTTATTCATTCCATTTGGCATAGAATATTGAATTGGGGAGGAAAGTCATGTTCTTTTCTTTTTAAAATAAAGTAATACAAATCTAAATAAATCGTGGAGAATGAGAAAGACTTAGGTATGTTAGAACAGGGAAGAGAAGTTAATGAAGATTTTGTCACATCAAAAACTGATCAAAACAAATCTCTAATGGCATTGTTGCAGAGAAATGAAACAAAGTCAGCAAATACCTAAACAAGAATTTAAACAAAGTCAAGAAAAATTATCAAGAGATTTAATGAAAATAAGCTCATTGAAAGTTAAGAGATACTGAAACAAGAGTTGAGACAAGGCCAGGAAATGTTAATCATGAAGATAAAAGAGGGTCAGTATGAATTAGAGATTAAGTTGAAACAAGAGATTAAGCATGTACATTCAGAATTGGCTCATGAAATGAAAGTGGGACAAGAGCAAATATTTAGTTTAAAAGTTAAGTTTAGTGAACTAGATGTTAAGATGGATGTGACTCAAAGCCAAATGCAAATAAAGATTAATAAGTTAGAAGATAGCATAGAAAAAGGTCAAAATTGGACTCAAGAGATAGAAACTAAGACAGAAAAGTATAGATTGGAATGCCAAATAAAATTATAGAGTCCTTGAAACTAAGTTAAATGAGTATCAACAAATTAATAATAAAGAGTTAGAGAAGGAACAAAATAGATATGAATAAGAGGTTCAAAGTTTAGGGACTCAGAGGAAGTAGGATCATTTTATTATGACATTAACTTAGATGTAATGCCATCTAAAGTAAATGATTAGGTTTCTTTAAAGGGTAATTCCATCATAAACTTAAATAGTGGTGATAGTTGTAAAATTTTATCATCAGAGATAAAACCATTAAAATTTAAATATTTTATCATCATTAAGTACATAGCTGTGAATGTAGATACCATGACTGTGGGATGAGTTTGTCTCAATCAAGAACAAGTCCAGTGATATGTGGTTGATTTGTGAGATTAACAATTTGAGAGATGTAGTTTATGGCAAGGCTACAATCAAATGTGTGAATCATTTTGAACATAGTACTAAAGATTTAGCTATAGTAATGGATTATATTCATGAGTTTAGTTGGTACAAAGAATCCATATTCATTAGAAATTAATGAGTTCATTCTATTAATCAAAGGTCATACAACTTATATGATGTGATAATTTGTTTTACAAATATCTGATTAGGATGAAATGTAAGGGTGCTAATAAATATAATTGTCTTATTACTTTTAGTGTTTAAAAAAGTATAAGACTCATAATTGCACATAATCATTAACTTCATTGTTATGATGGTATATTTTTAATTAACCATGAGTTATTTATAGAATGTTCAATTGGTAATGATGATCTTATGTTAATTGTTTATAATTGTTCTTTTTTTTATTTTTATTAAGGGTAGGATTATGTGATGTACACATGTTGCAACTATAATTCTCTTTTATAGTTTATGAATAACTAAATAAAGAAAATGAATAAAGGTCTTATATTTAGTAAAATGCTGGTTAATTTGGGATAAATGTAGAGTGCATGGATACTTGCTTTATTAAATTTAAAAATGAAATATTTTACTAAGTTTTATCAGATGGAAACAACACCTTATTAAGATTGTAAAAAAAGAAAATCACATGTTTATGAGCTAGAGTTTAAAAAAAGGAAAAGAAAAAGACTGCATTTTGTGTTGCTATAATTACAGAAATAAATTCAACAAAGAGGACTGTATTTTCTTTTGCTTAAAATTTTGGGTTTTATCTTACCTTTTACAAATAGATTCTGGACTTATAATAAGGAAATATGTACTGTGAGTAGAAAAATTATTTAGGGGGGGGGAGGAACACAGACTTCTTATCATTTGATATCTTTAAGACTGAAATGGAATGATTACAACAACAAATGCTATGCTTAACCATCATGAAACTATCAACATTTACCATGGATTGTAATATCAAAAAAAGGAATGGTTGTACATCATTTAAGGATTAAACTGTTCACGAGGCACTACATTTGTGTTTTGTTATTATTGATGTGCCAAGAAAAATGTCATGGGATAGTGTAATCTAAGCTGAAATTATAAGTATGCTAACATGATAACAGACGCTAAGAGAAAATTTTCTTTTAAATTATCTGCATAAAATAAATTTCATTTATTAATTTTGGTTAAGAATATAATAGTAACTTAACGATAAAATATTTATCAGTTTTTTTATTAATAATTTTAATTATAAAGCAGTTTTATCTTACCATTTGACATAGGCTTAAATAATAGACTCATGTAATTAAGACTTAAATCAATTGTTAACATATTATATTTATTTTATTTTTATTTTTTTGTTATATGAGAAAAAAATTGTAATTAACCTTTTATGACTATATTCATAATTTAATCATAGACCATTTCTACTAATTGCAATCTGTCAGGGGTAAATTATAAAGATATATTATATGATATTAAATTGCAGTTGCTAAAATTAAAACTATGTTTTTGGTCTTAGCCACCTCAATGAGTTAATATTTGTTTCAATAAATATTATTATTATTATTATCGTCATCAGCAGCAGCAGCCTAAGTACTTTGATTTTTCTATTGCATAATCATTATAAAACTACTTTATTACACAATTTATTTACAATTAAAATATTTAAGTGAATAACCCATATGATATCTCATTAGCAAGTAAAATATTATTTATTGAACTCTATCTTCTTTGCTAAATAAAAATACTTATTATGGACTCAATGGAATCTTACAAATTTATGAATCCATTGTAGATATAAATCCAAACTATCATGGAATAAATTTATGGATTAATTCATTTATTTGTTAGTTATATTTTTTAGTTGCCTAAGTGTAATATTTATCCATAATATTTTCTAGCTTCCTCTAATACATGGGCATTTATAGATCAGGAAGCTTTTTATCCATTATTTGATTAATTGTCCATTACATTTTTGGCTCATTCGATAGGGGAATATTGCTGTTTATGAGACAAGCTTGCTTTGTTAGGATTGTTCTTATATTTCAGAATAGTTTCTATTACAATATATATATATATTTATTTATTTTTTGAGATTGTATCACAATCTCAATATTCCTTTTTACATGTAGTGTTTTATTATTCTTCACTTCATCTCAATTTATGAAGCAGGTAATTCTTCATTAGCAATTGAAAATAACCAAGGAGATAGTAAGCCTGCAGAGAAATATTGCTAAAAGTCTTGGTTTTGTTTTAAGCACTTTAAATTTCATATTTGCAAAGAAGGATAAAATCCAGGCATATACAGCAAAATACACAAACATCCTTAAAAAAAGAAAATTATGAAGAAAATCAGCATTCATTGAATTGAAAAATGTATTTTTTCATGTGGTATCACAATTCATCTGCAGTAAATATTTATTGTTGGTGAAACTTTTTTTCATGAAAAGGCAGTTATGTTTGCAATGCAAATGGATATAGAGGATTTCACTAGATCCAGTGGTTGAGTTTTAAAATTAAGATAGCAACAGGTTTTAGTAAACAAGAAATTAGCAAGAGAATATGCTATAATAGATTTTAATAATGCCAGAATATGGGAGGAAAGATAGTTTATTTTATTAGAGGGATATAGCCATATGATATTTATAATGCTAATAGATTGACATCTTTTACAATGTTCTTCTCGATAGAATGTTAGCTTTTAAGTGAGAATCTTATGATAGTAAAAGTTCTAAAGACAGGTTTACATTATTACTATGTCTTAATATTGATAAAAATTGCATTCATAATCATCATCATCCATTATCAATCCACTGCAAGATGAAGGTCTCTCCAAGTTCAAACCATCTCTGATCTTTAGCGTCTCTTCTCCACCCTTGCACACCTGCTTATTTCCTCCATCCATTTCATATATGGTCTTTTTCTGGGTCTTTTACAATCTCTTAGAATCACTTTTTTTTCCAATAAAAATTGCATTAGTTCTTGGTAAATCATTAAAATCAAGATGTTTTAGAAATGTAAAAAAAAATTTTGGCAAATACTATGCCAACAATAAAACTTGGATGACAATAGAAAGGTATTTTTTAACATTTTTGATGCAGTAGATTTAAGTATGAAAACATCCAAGAATCATACACTTTTTTTTGTGGAAAGTTGAGCAATGCACCCCAGGCCGATGCTATGACATATGAAAAAAAAAAACCAAAAAAAAACCCCACATGTTTTCTGAAAAAATGTAAAAGTGATTCAGTTTTTAACTAATTAGTATACATATGTTTCAGCTTCATGATTTAGGAATAATGAAATGCTGTAAGCATTTTTATATAAAACAATTTATGTAAACAATTGTTTGTTTAATAGATTCAGGCAATGTGAAAAACCATATTGGAAACAATATACTAATCTGAGACAACCTGATGTGAATCGACTCAGATGATAATCAGATCTTGCTTTTGAAAAGCTAATTGCTCATGATCATTTGTCCAACAATAGGGATGATATATTAATTGATAATGATGTTTTCAGGCAAAACATGAAAATTTTGAATGGTTTATAACCCAAGATAAATTTGAAGATTATCTCTGTAGACTGCCTTGTGGCCATTATTGATATAGAATCAGTACTGGAACTACATGAGAATCTGATAGTTCCAAGGACATAGAAAAGAAAGATGAAGGCATTAAACCTGAAGCACCAAACTTGTCTGAAATGATTCTTGCACTGATGAAAGTAAAAAATGATTTAAGTCTTCTAGGATTAGAAAACATTAATTTGAGTTATTATGTTAAGCTATATTAAACAAATGTCAATAAAGAACTTTTTTTTATGAAAATTGATTCAATTTTTTGGTTTATATATTGTCTTATATAAATTATATAAACATGCATACAAACAGTTTGCTAATAATAAATATGGATTGTTTTGAAGTATAAAATCTGAATTACATTTTATATATATTTTATCAAACTGTCATTAAATTGACCTTATCTGTGGTATTTAATAGGATTGTATTCTATCTTGTTTATTTTTTCCAACCTATAAAATGAAAATAATAAAAAAAATGTGAAAGATTTTAAGAATAATTAATTTAAATATAAACTATTGCTAAACAGAAATATTTGATTAAAATAATTTTTATAAGAATAAGCATTGTTTTTAAATAATAAAAGGTTTTTATGAAGTTATAAATTGGTTTGGTCTTTTAAATAAGATTAATAAAATAGTATATTTGATTTTCAGTCTATATATTGACTAATTAAAATATTTTTTACTAATAGTTATTTAGAAAACAATCAATTTTTGTGAAAGTAAAAAATAATTTATTTATATTGGAAATAATAAATTTTGTTTTTAAATGATTTTTTAAAAAATGTTAAAGATATGTATACAATTGTTTTTTGAAGTAAATAAATAGTTATGAATATTTTTTTATATGCTGTCAAGAATATTGCTTAGAAAGGAAGGTAAGATTTTTTTTTTTATCTTTTGTTGATTTTCAACTTCCTGTATTTTTCCTACAAATTAACCAAAAACTATTTTCATTTCTAAATCACTGGGAAGCTATTCCACTTATATGATTGTGTGATACATCTTTTGATAGATTAGTTTCTCCTTTCTAAACTTTCCACCATTTTGTCCGATTGTAAAATTTAAAATGATTCAACTTATAAATAAATTTTATTGATAGTTCATCAGCTATTTATTTCTATACTTATAAAAATTGCAATCTGTTGCTAAATAGTGTGCCATTAAATATTTATATTATAATGTATAAAAATAAATATTATTATATATTAATGTAAAAATGCAATGCAAACTTGATGTTTGCAAATACTGTACTGACATAAATATGTATGTGAGTATATATATAAATTGCAAACATTTAACATGTTTACTCTTTGGAAAATTCACAGATAAGTTTATTATTGTAAAATTATCATTTAGTAGTTTTAAAAAAATCAAAATGTAAATAAGCAGGCAGGCTGAATATACTTGGACATAAATATGTAAAAGTGTGCAGCATATAAATTGCAAACAATATGTTTGTCTTATGAAAGTGTATACACAAACTTATTATATTAAAACTATTATTTAGTAGATTAAAAAAATTAAATTACCATCTAAAAAAATTCAAAGTGCAACCATACCATCAGTCTACAAGAAAATGCAAAACTCTTCATACAGTAGTGCCACTCAGTGCAAGTCAGAATAATCAATGGATCTTGTGCATAACAGTTATGAGCAAGCATAAGAAATAGTTATCATGTGATGTTACAAGAAAATGCACAATTACTTATCATTGTATGTGAATGTATATTGTTAATTAATGGCACATAATTTTACTTTTAATAATTATGTATTCTATATTTATTTAAAGCGATATATATATATTTAGTACAATATTTAAAACATACTGTGTAATTAAATTTAAATAATTTGTCATCTTATTTTTTTTTAAATTTATCTGATTCATATATATATATAGTTGCAAGTCATACATCATGTGACTTAATTTAATAAGCTTGTACTACAAATGTTAAATAATAAGCATGAATAGCTTTTAACAAGCTTTTCCGAATATCCCATATGGCTATTTAAGTTGGATAACTGGACTGTAGATGTCTGAAAATTTCAGATTTTCTATTTAATAGTTAACCATTAGGTAAATGCAGAATTTGAGCTGGTATTTTTAGATCTAATGTCTGAATATCCTAGTGCCTCACTGATGGCAGCCAACTGCTAGAAACTGGTTTGGGGATAGGGATATTCGGAAAAGCTTGTTAAAAGCTATTCATGCTCATTATATAGTATTTATAGCTATATATATATATTTATAATTAGCTAACATCGGTATAGTTCATAATAAAAAATTTTGCATTTTAATTTACAATTTTTTAAATCGTACATTTATATGTATATCATTCTACAGCAGCCAAAGCTTAAAAAGTCAATAGAATATTAATAAAAAATTATCAAGATAACCTCAGTAAATAAAAGATAGATTTCTTCTTGGATTTCTCCATCTTTTATCTTGGTCTAAGATCTTTAAATAGACAATGAAGGAAAGCATATGATGAAAATGGATTGACAGTAAATTTCTGTTCAGAAGTTTTAAATAAATACCATTGAAAAGCAAATAAATTTTTTGAAAGAAGAGTACAGTAATTTTTACAATCTTTCAAGCAAACTATTATTTAATACTTTAGATATAATGAATCTTCATTGAGATTGCATTGATAACAGATTGCTGATTTTCTATTAGTTTATTTGAGCTTTGGTTGTTGTGAAGTGATTTACATATGGAAACTAATTAGGCATTAACATTTCTGGATATAATATATGCATATGAATAAATCTCTATCTTTTTATACACGTATGATCCAATTCACCTTTTATCTCTACTTAACTACAAAATTTATGAGAATAAAATTGAAAACACAAGAATATTTTCAATCCAAGTTTATATATAGGTACAAACCTGCCCACTAGGATAGTGGTAACTATGGTTATTAAAGAACTAAAGACCTATATGACTATATAAGCATAGTTTTGTAGTTAAGTAGAGATAAAAGGTGCCTGCTGGAGGGTTGCATTAGATCCTAAGATCTAAGTGTGGTGCTTTCAGATCCAAGGCTCCACCCTGACAAAAGCCACAAGCTAGAAACTAGTCTGAGAATATTGGATGAGTAGGCACTAGATAGGGATTTTATGCACAAGCCTTTTGGAATCCATTGATTACTTGGGCTTGCACTGAGTGGCACTACTGTATGGAGAGTTTTGCTTGTTTTACTAACAGCTATGAGCAAGCATAAGAAATGGTGATCATGTAATATTTAAATACAAGTATATTATCTATGCTGAAGTTAGGGTAATTAGAAGGGATTTAACTTAGACTGTGGGGATAATAAAATTAAAGTTTAACTTTATAAGGAATAGAACTAATTAGGGGATAATTAAAATATGAAAATTAAATAGTTGTTCATGTATAATTTATATTTCATATTGTATATTTTATAGTACTTGGATTACTTTATTTGGTTTTGATTATATTCATATTTATTTCAGTTGGATTATTTTATTTGGTTTTGATTATATTCATATTTATTTCAGTTTTATTATATTTTGTTATATTTTATGTTGTTTTTTATTTTACTAATTTTATTGTTTATATTTTTTATGGTATTGTTTATATAGTTAGATATTTTATTTTGTTTCATTATATCATAGCTCTGAAAAAGTATAGGACAGTCAAAACATAAAATTGTGTATGCTTATATGCACAATAAAAGGTTTTTTGCTAAAAAGTGTTCAAAGTAGAGTGGATAAATTGCATTTATATAATATATTACAGCAAAATAAAGGAAGTGGTGAATCTGAAAATAGAAAATAATAACTAACTTTTATTCTTGGATGTTTTAATTAAAAGAAAGATGTATGTTTTTTATCCCATGGTATATATGTAGAAAGCAAACACACACTGGAAGATATCTACATTTTTATTCTCATCATCACACAACACAATTATTTTTAGTAGCAAAGTTATTGTTAGATAGAATTAAGAGACTTTCTGATAAAAGCCATTTTTCACCAAGATATCTGCTATTTAAAAAATGCTTCTTCATAATGGTTTTGATCGCCGAGTTATTAATAGGGCTTTTTCACATAATAAGAAAAAAGATTTTAATACATCACAAGTTCAGCTGTATATAAAAGAAGTAACTGATAAAGTTGGTATCATTTAAAGAAAAATATCCACACAGTATTACACTACTTTTTAAAAAATTAATGAAATATTTCCATGCTCTAAAGATAAAATTCTCTTAGAGTGTCATGGTGTATATGAAATTCTGTGCAGAGTTTGTTCATATTCGTACATTGGATAGACCAATCTTAGAATAAATATAAGGAAGGTAGAAAACTTTTAAACACTTAGATAAAAATTTAATTCATCAGCCATTTATTTACACATAAAATTAATTAACAATGAGATCAATTTTAATAAGACTCATATTCTGAGAATCGAAAGACCGCTAAGGAAAGTTATAGAGATTTTTAAAAGGTCTAAGAGCATTAATGAGAAGTGTGAATTGAAGAAAATAAACAACATTTGGAAAAAGTTATTGGAGGATAAAATATTTTTTAAAACTTCTCAACCAATGGAATTTGAATATGAGGAAGAATAATATAGGGAAAAAATCATTTTAAATCTTCCACATATTTTTATTATTTGACAAAGAAGAAACTACTACGAGGAAAGTACTTATTATTATTATACTGAAACATCAACTATTGAGCTGTTTTATTTTTACTACATGAATCTCCTAAAAATAAAAGTATGAAATTATCATTTATTTATGAGAATATTAGAATTAATATATATATAATGTAATTAATAGATGGTCAGGGTTAATAGAATATATTACAGATAAGAAAATGTGTATATTATCTTCTGATGTTCAAAATATGTGAAGGGTTAACTAATGATTATAATATTCTACATTGAATAATCAAAGTTAAATCTAAGGTGCATAGATAATTATCATAAGAATGGCCCACTCTTTTATTCAGCTCTAAGAAAATTTATTTATGTAGTTTTCCCAGATAATGAGGAAATCATTTAATTGTTATTATCTATTAGCATCTAATTTTTGTAATCATAACGTTGGATTCTGAATCAGGATGAGAGCTTGGTTTGAGTTGTTAAGTGTACAATCGCTTATATATGACATGAAAACAAAGAATAATATTGATTCAGACTCCAAAATAAATAATGTTAATGTTTAATTCTGATTAATAATATGAGAAAAATAATAATATAAAAATTCCATGATACCATATATACAAATCACACATATGCACAATTATCAGGATGATCCAATAATTGGTGATAAACTCTTGTAATTGAATTAATATGCTATGTTTTGAGACCCACCTAAAAGCAACTAACCATATTACTATTCCCAAATAGAAGTATTTCTAAAACAATACATTGTTAAAAAAAAACTAAAGTTACATCATAATTTACCTCTTAGTCATTATAAAATTTGATAACTTGTATTAGTAAAGAAATTATAGGTTATTATTTAAGAAAAATATAAATTCTGTTTGGTATGTTATTAAATAGAATAAACAAAATCTTATTAAAATTATCATTATCAGAACAATTTGTTTAATGCAAAATTGATATATTCTGCAATTAAAAATGTGCTGTAGATTCTTATTTTTATACTGAAATATTTTTTGCTTTATTTACTTTTCAATCATTTGAGTGCATTTATAATAAATTATTTAATATAATGTTGCCATTTAATTGGTATGTAGTTAAAGGCTAATCTTTCTTTATGGTGATTCCTTATCTCTTACACATTTATAATTCATTATAAATCTAATGTATGATAGCATTCAGTTTCCCTTGATATTGTGTTTCACCATTTTCTAAACTTATGGATTAGAATTCACTTATCATGGCCTAGAACAGCAAGTATTTTCTCTGACACAAGAAATTTTGGCTAGAGTTCTTCAATTATATATTTCATTTCCTCCATAAATTACATTTGACCTAGGGATTCACAACCAAATCATGGTTTTATATATTGTGTGACTATTTTTCTTCATAACTGTTGGAGAAGTACAATGAAAATTACTGTTTACCAATGCTGGACTGCATTTTTCATGATTAAATGAAGTAGTTGATTGCTTCATAAATTTTCTATAAACTGTTAAAATAACAGTGCAGAGGATGGTATTCAAATGAATCTAAATTAAATTAATCTTCATTCTTTTCATATCATGCCTTTCTATTTACATCATGACCGATTATCTATATCCACAAATCAAAATAGCTTGTTTTCCAGTCTCATAAGTATTTTTTTCTTCTTAGTAACAAATATCATGAGGTGTTTTTCAATTCTGATTTGAATATAATTAAAGTAGTTAGCAATAAACTTCCTCAAAATTTTATAAGAATCAGTTATTCTTATTTTCAAATTTACAAAAGTTGATTTAATATCATGTTTTATTATTTCATTTCATTTTTTATAACTATATATTTTATACTATTTTGCAATGTTAAGCTATATGAAATTTAAATAATTTAACTTTATTTCAGCAGTAATTTACTCTTCCAAAATTTCTCTTATAAAATTTAAATTATATTATTGGCAATTATACTATTAATAAACCAAACTATATATTACATAATGAAATTCTGTCTACACATAAAAAATGACACTCCTGTTTTCATATTTATCTTATAAGATGGCCAATTAAGTATTCTTTGTGGGTACACTCAACAAAATTATGTAGTAACAAATTTCTAGTCATTCAGTATATTAAGGTATTGTTTGTCCAGCCATAAATAGTTCCAGTAATCACATACATATCTTTGATGTAATTTTAAGGAAACCCATTGCTTTGAATCATAGGTTTAATGCAAGTATATGATTCTTGAAACATTCATCACTAGCAATCTGTCTCTGTCATAAGTTAATAAGGTCCACATATTGTATTTTATAGATGTTTTATTTACATTATGTAAGTTAGTTCAGTTTTATGAATTTGAATACAGCAATAGTGGATTTCATAACAGTTTTTTACCCTTTTTTTGACTATCATTCTTAATTTTGTTTTCTACTTATTATTCTTTTTAATTTTCCTTTACTTAATATACGATCTTAGCTGTGTTTGAAATATATTATTACTACATTTACATAATACTTAGTTTTTTTATACATTAGACAGATTATATTTTATTTTTAACTTTTTTGTCTTTGAATATTATATTATTGATTCTTGTGTTTTGTTTTATTTTACTAGTTACTTTTCTTAAGCTATTTTATATTATATTTTTGCTCACCCATATCACCCTATTGTCCATTACCTTCCACAAATGGGGAACAAATATGATAATCTCTGTCAAGTTTCAACTCTACTTCTTTCTTTATGAGCCAATAGTTTTATTCATTCTTTCTTCTTTTCTTTTAATCTCTTTTGCTTCTTTGAAGTACAATCAATTTACTTATGCAAAATGATCTAAAAATGGATTATTTTATACCCTTTTTTTTTATAATATCATAAATCTTAAAAGTTTCAAAATGATATTTTCTTCCTAATGTTGGAGATTCTTGCTATAGTTCTATAGTATGTCAGTGTCGTGTCCATCAAATTCAATACATGTCATATTATGTTTTTGTGTATCATGATTTTCATTTTCTAATATTTGTTTCTATGGACTTTTTTATTATTCAGTTTTATTTTCTTAAGATCAACACAACTATTTTTACTCTCAAAATCTCAATATCAGTGCCTTCATTTATTATGAGGAGGCTTAATAAACATTAATTTTTTTCAATCTACAATCTAACTTTGTATCACACAACATTGAAATGTATCTCCTCTGGTAAATTGAAAATATTTTCTGATTGAGAAATTGAATATCTTTAAGAAAACTTTTTTTATCCAACTGGTAATTAATTCATTATCAAATGTCCAAAAATACTATATCTGATAAGATGAAATATGGACCAAAAATGATTAAATGCAGCAATCATTCAATACCTGCCTAGGCCTAAAACACATAAATATCATAATTGCATGATCAGCTTCCTCTGTCTCACAACTTTTAGTGATCAACCACATCAGAAATGCATTAACAAAATATAATATTCATCTTGCTAATGGATCTTCAAAAATCTTCATGGATCTTCAAAAATCTTCACAACATAATACCCAGTTCTTCAATCTTTAATGCTCCATCAATGCAAATATCCTCTCTCTTTTCCTCATTTATTCCTTCTCCAAGCCTAGCATTACAAATGCCCTTAATTCTCTTTTTCATCATTTGTTAAGAATGCTTTAGAATTATATTGACTAATGATAGGATTTTCATATAAGTTTTGAAACCTCTATTTACACCTGTTCAGTATAGGTAATGGATATTTTTAACAATTTTATTTTTTATATAGAATGCTAAGGGGAAGAATGATTTTTTCTCTCCTCTTTTCATCTTTGTGAATTATGTTTTGAAATTACTTATATTGTTTAGTGTGGCTGATATTGGATATTTTTATCAACATTTTTATCACTTCTATGGAACACCTTAGAGGAAAAGTGATGTTTTCCTTTCTCTTTTCACCTTTGTAAATTATGTTTGTTAATGTTTTGCTTGGTTTTTTTCAGGATTGATGTCTTCCTGTACAATAAGAAGAGTAGTTTTAATAATAATGGTATGTTTATCAAAGTGCAAGTAGTTTATTACTTACCCCACATAATTCATCCTCAACAGTTGGAGTTTATATATATGTATGGAACAAATGACCCAACTCCTTCATGATATGTTTATTGGTTTAGATTGAGAATTATGGATGTATGTCAATATGTGGAAGATTACCATATGTGGTCACTTGCATTATTAATTTAATAAGAATGGAATGCTATGGTTGAAAGTTATAGATTTAGATTTTCTTACTATGAGAAATTTTTAATTTTCTGAGACATTAATGAGATTTCTAACTTAGGCCTGCTATCTTAGATATGCAGTTACAAACTTTTGAGAAAATATTACATTCTATGACTAAATATTCTTTCATAGAAGTAAAGATAGTGGCTCATAACAATGACTGTACTTCATTCAATTCATGAGGAATTATCAGTCTCACTGATCCTTTATATTATTTGTTTAGTAACCTGATCTTTTGACATATTTCACACCTGTCTAATGTTAACACTATGTCAGGGTACATATTCAACTAGTATAACTGCTTATTTTTTTTAGATCCATAATGATATATAAACAGTGGATATACACCATCCTTATTAATTTTTGGATGGTAAGGCTTTTTTCTTTGTTTTACTTCCTGTTGTACTCTCTGTTGAGGAATTTCTAGATACCCATAACAAGTATTTTTCAAATATTTTGTTGAATAAATTGCTTCCAATCATAGATGTATTGTTGCCATTTTTTTTTTTTGTAATTTTAGAGAATCAAGAAACCCTATAAACCATGATTTTTTTTGACTGGGCTAATGAAATAAAAGTTTTAAGAGAAAATAATCAATTTATATATTATGATTTGAAATGGTTTGTGGAAATGTTTGAAATTAGCTGTTTTTTCACTGAAATTTATGTTTATGTAGCCTCTTCATGGTGGAATGAGAAGACAAATTGTTATTACTAATGAGAAATCTGAAGCATTAAAAATGAAAACTGGTTTTTCATTTCTTAATAATGATATTTAGAACAATTTGTAAATGGCTTTATGAACTAGGCATCAAGATGTGATATAGTTAGGTTTTAATTGATTAAAAACAAAAATAAGAATGTCATCTTGTCTTTAGTTTATACTAAAGAATGGACTAGTCTTTCCAATTCAAAACCCAGCAACAGCATGTTCTTAATATCTTGAATATACCCTATATCAATTTAATATCTTGAATATACCCTATATCGATTTTAATTTAGTAATTAATATTCAAAAAAACCTCACATTTTTATTAACCAGCATTGAGAAAAAAATCTTAAGCAGCCTTAACTGAATAATCAATGGTTTGGGAAAGTGATTCATTTTAAATATCTTCACAGCTTTTTAAATAGAAAGAAAGACTTGTATATGAGATACAACCCAGAATCTTTTGTATTGATATTATATTTATCAAATTTATCATAACAATTACCACAACCCAATTGACTATATAAAGTGATATGAGGCCAATTTATTATATAGATATGAGATATGGATTTCATATCAATTTATAATAACTTGAAAGCATTAAAAAATTTAATTTAGTTTAAGATTTAAAAAATATGATAGCAAATTAATTAGAATATTGTTCATCTCAGAGACGCTATTGAATCTACTATTGGAAATCAGATTCTTTTTTTAATTAGTTTTATGAAACAAATAAATGCTGGCAGATTTCTACATAGTAGACATGATCATGGATTTCATGGAAGGTAGATTCTCTCATTTATGTCACAAAGATTATTTCAAACATGTTTATTGTCTTTATTGTCATGATATAGCTATGGATAAAATATAGTGATGGGCTCTAATTAAGCATGGTGTTGAAGTCATTTCTAAAGGTTCACTGTAGATGCTAAAACTCAACATTGTGAGGTGTCACATAAATGGAAATAACCAGTATGTGTAACAGGTGGATGTATTTATTGTTGATGGATTGGTTATATAATTGTTACAAAAGTCATGTTTAACTTATTATAATTCTGATTCAAAAGGCCATACTCATAGTAAGATAATCATTGCAAGTTTAACTAGAATTGGCTATGGTTAGGTGGAAAAAAATTCTAAGAGATTCGCATTACACTACAACTAAGTTTCGGATAATAAATATTATTTCTTCTTAACTTAACAAACAAAATAAAAAGTATTCATAATTTCTATAGCTTATTTATAACCTTTCTTTTCATAATCTATTCGTCCACCAATTAATGATTATAATTAAAAATAAGTTATTGAAGGAAATATTTGGAAGGATACTGTGCTTATATATGTATATATGAGTGTGTGTTTGTAAGATATTTCAAACAGTTTCAATAGATATTTCTATTTTATGTCTTAGTTTTACTATTTTGTATATTGTTCTTATTTGGGCAGACCTGAAAGAGAATGTTTCTCCAATGGAAGCTTAACATGTCACTTCTGGTATTCAAATGCCAAACAACCTCTCCAGTGCAACTAACAATTTGATTATTTGTTTTCTTAATAAAACATGTTAATTTAGCTTTAAAAATATATGTATTCATATAAATACAATTTGAATTATTTTATGTTGTCATCAATATAAATTCAAATAATTCTTTTCAATGCTTTAATAATAATTGATAAATTAATGTTTTGCATGATTTAGTGTGAAAGTAGATTAGCCAGTTCTGCAACTGAAGACTCATGGATCACAACTACACACTGTCACTTCAGTGCACAAACTTATTATGAACCCTCAAACCAAAAATAATTCATTCTAACATTTTATATTTGCAAATATAATATATTTATTATTTAGTCACCTTCATTTGTATTAATGAAGTGCAATTGTCAGAAACTTATGATTTGAGTCTTATAACAAACTCTTGGCATTGTGAACAGTTATAGCCATTACTTTGGATTGGCAGTTGTATATATTTAGATGTGGAATATATATACAAAGGTTTAATAAATTCATCATATCGATTCAAAATTACCAATGTTAGCCAAAAGTGAATCAAAATTCGCAACTAACATTTTGTTGCTAAGGCAAGATTTCTCATGCATAAACAGATATGAATATGACTGGATGTATATATCATACACAGACCAACGTTTAAAGTTACCAATCAAATCCTATTGTCTAGCACTTGCATGTTTGGTTTATTATATATCTTATATAAGTGGTGTGTATATATATAGTTTTTATTGCGAAAGTGAAAGTTCGAGCTCTCCCCAGCCCCCCTAACGATACTTTTATTTAAGTAAATTATTTCAAAAATTTTGAACTACCAATAATAATAATAATTCTATTAACTATTTTTATACACGGTTTTTTATTTTATGTGACTTTTTTTTTTTTTTGCTTCTTTAATTTATTTATTAGATGTTTTAAATGACTTTTTTTATTTATAAAATAGAAATTCCGCTACCAAAGTATTCTAGTTATTAAATATATAATATTATAAGTAGACTAAACATGAGTTTTGAATATTATAAATTGTCTTGTTAATTTATGAAAATTGTCTATTACTATTCAAAAATAATATTAAGCAAATTTATGAAATTTTATTATTGGAACTATTAAGATCAGAATTTTATTGCATATTGTCCAATAGAAAATTAGATAAAAACAAGAGCTTTTAAATAACCTTTTAGCACCTTGCTTCCTCTTTTTAGAGCAATAGTCAAGATAAATCATGATTTACCAGGCTTGCCAATTGCCAGGTTGTAAGAATTTGAGTATTATTCATAAAGAAAAATTTTAAGCCATAATGTCTTCTCTGCAGATTTTTAAATGAGTCCTCTCTCTCTCTCTCTCCCTCTCTCATTTTTTTTCCTTTTCTCTCCCCCCCCCTCTCTCTATTTCTCTCACTCGTTCACTAAATCATAGCTGAATTATTATTTAAAAATAGTTTTTGACTGGTTTTAAGAAGTGTGTTTCAATTCCATATTCAGAGCATTTATATAAGTCATTGATAAAAGCAAAGTTACCTGATGATATTAAAATAGGATGGAAAAATAATGAATCTTTAGGAAAATGAATGTATAAATTCAAAAAAGATGGGTAATATTAAAAATAGGGTAGAGTTGGTTTATAAAATTGTGATCTTTACAGTATGATATATATATAGGTTAGACATGAAAGACTGCCATGGAAAGATATAAAGAGCATGATAAAGCAATTAACAGAAAGGATAAAGATCAGGGCCATATATATTGCTACAGAATAAGTATATGCCATTACATTTCTTACAAATAAAAATGGAAAAATATAAAATCACCCGCAACTAGAAATATATATATAAAAAAAGATAATTTAATAATTTTAGTTAAATTAATATATATATATATAATGCACAGATGGCAAACTAATTATATAATTTAAGGTTTAAAATCTAAAAACAAGATTGTTTTGATATAAAAGAATTTTTTTTTTTAAAAAAAAAAGCTGTTAAATTAGTTATTTTTAATCTTAGAATGGAAATGATTTTCTATATTAACGTAATTGCAAACAGGCCCTTGTGCATAAAGTCAGATAGGAGATAAATTAAAAAACATACTAGTGATTAAAAATTTTTGAGTTCCCGCTCCAAAGAAAGCTGACCAATAAACGATGGAAATAACCACATGGTACACAGAGAAAAGTCAAGCCATGTAAGTTCGATTCTGGAATTTGCTGTTGAAAATTTACAAAAGATTTTTGGAATTGAAAAGATTTGGATTGCTCTTGCTGATTGTGTATTATTTAAATATATTATAAGTGTATTGCAGATCTCCAAAATTTAGGGATTAGCAATAATTTACCTGCAGCAGCTGAGGCATCCCCCCAGAGTACGATGGTTCCAGCAATGGACTTGTTTTCACCTAGAAGAATATGAAATGGAAAGAACTTTGTATTCTATCATGGATCACCAAGATGGACTTCAATTAACTTACAGCATTGGAAAATATAAACTTTTCTTTTAAAAGAAGTATGAACATTAATTAGATAATGCGCACTTTTCAAGTATTTTAAATGTCACTTAACTTTTAAAAGAAATCTCTCTCTTATCTGACTAAAATTTTAAATTATATATTAATGTTTTATATGGGTGTTTGATATCATTTCCATTCTCGTAAATTTTGTTTAAATTAATAATTAAAAAAAGATAGGCATAAATGGCTGCATAGATTCGTAAGATTGTTGTTGTTTTTTTTAATTAAGAAATGAATTTATTTTGAAAAACTACATGAATTATGGTATATAATATTAAACCATTAAGCATCACATGATCACATTTCCTATACTAGCACATTAATTGTTGATAAACCGAGCAAAACTCTCCATACAGTATTGCCACCTGTGCTAAACAGAGTAATCAATGGATGCCAGAAGGCTTGTGCATAAAATCCCTATCTAATGCCTACTCATCCAATATCCCCAGACTAGTTTCTGTCTTGTGGCCTTCGTCAGTGAGGAGCTTTGGATCTCAGAGCACTGCATCTAGATCTTAGGATCTAATGCAACCCTCTAGCAACCACCTTTTATCTCTACTTAACTACAAAACTATGAGAATGAAATTGAAAACACAAAAAATATTTTCAATCTAAGCTCATTAGCTTATATAGTCATATGGGTCTGAACTCAGTTCAGCACCCATACATTTTGGTGTCTTTGGCTCTTTTACAACCATAGCCACCACTATCCTATTAGGCAGGATTGGTGTTAAACCATTAAGCATCACATGATCACATTTCCTATACTAGCACATTAATTGTTGATAAACAGAGCAAAACTCTCCATACAGTATTGCCACCTGTGCTAAACAGAGTAATCAATGGATGCCAGAAGGCTTGTGCATAAAATCCCTATCTAATGCCTACTCATCCAATATCCCCAGACTAGTTTCTGGCTTGTGGCCTTCGTCAGTGAGGAGCTTTGGATCTCAGAGCACTGCATCTAGATCTTAGGATCTAATGCAACCCTCTAGCAACCACCTTTTATCTCTACTTAACTACAAAACTATGAGAATGAAATTTAAAACACAAAAATATTTTCAATCTAAGCTCAATAGCTTATATAGTCATATGGGTCTGAACTCAGTTCAGCACCCATACATTTTGGTGTCTTTGGCTCTTTTACAACCATAGCCACAACTATCCTATTAGGCAGGATTGGTGTTAAACCATTAAGCATCACATGATCACATTTCCTATACTAGCACATTAATTGTTGATAAACAGAGCAAAACTCTCCATACAGTATTGCCACCTGTACTATAGTTTTGTAGTTAAGTAGAGATAAAAGGTGGTTGCTAGAGGGTTGCATTAGATACTAAGATCTAGATGCAGTGCTCTGAGATCCAAAGCTCATCACTGACGAAGGCCACAAGCCAGAAACTAGTCTGGGGATATTGGATGAGTAGGCATTAGATAGGGATTTTATGCACAAGCCTTCTGGCATCCCTTGATTACTCTGTTTAGCACAGGTGGCAATACTGTATGGAGAGTTTTGCTCTGTTTATATAATATTACTTGAAATTAAGGATTCATAGATGTTCTGCTGCATGCTTTGCTCACACTAGGTACTTTGTCCTATGCTTTTATCTGTGCTGGGATTCTCCTGTGCAGGTAACTAGATTTCATGGAATCGTCAATTATTGTATAGCTAAACTGATTTATTTATGGCCCCCTGGCTATTAGATGATTAAGACTAAGGTTTCACTCTTTGCATTGTAGGGTTGTTGTCGTCCCTTGCAGACATGAACCTGCAAATGTAAAGGACCCACTGATTCCCACAACTTTGTCAATCTCAATGGTGCATTTAAGCCACCATTGGTAGTTATCCCATCCATCTCTATAGTTTGGACAGGATTTTAGTAGCAATACTTGGTATATCGTCTAGAGCCATCTGCTCCCAGGTATCAGAGAACACTTTAGCCGGGGGCCATTAGGTGATCTCTAGTTCTTAACTTACATATTGAAACGTAAACCTTCCAATCTCTTTCCGTTTCACCATCAACCTAATGACCTACTCGTCTGAACTAGCTTCGAACCTATCTTAAATGTAAAAATGTTATATATAAGTCGAGCGGGAAAACTTTGCTATAATGGCCGCTTAAATTGCATCATCCATTTACATACGAAAACACGCTATAATTAGACAGGTTTGATAAAGTTATAGCGGAGAAATGCTCATAATTTATTATAAAATGTTTTATTAATTTTCAGTCAATTCTTAATTATATTCGCTATTATTTCGTATGTGGATGGATAATTTAAACCTGGGAATAACGGCAAAATGATTTGTATATATATATATTTAAGTTTAAATAAAGAAGATATAATGTAAAACATTTTCTTTAAACATATTTAACGGTTTTCTGATTTAATGTTTTACATATATAATTGAAACTAAAGTATTTTCTTTAAATTTGCTTTTTTTTTTATTATAAACAAATAATATTGTAAAAACAAATATGTTAAAAGTTATTTATTTCGGTAAAATAAAAATCATCCGTTTGTAATTAAAAATGAGAATTTTGTGTAAACAAGATATCAATTAGTGACTGCACCCCGGGTAAAAAGAAAATATAATCTAGTTTACTGATTGATTTTTGTTTGCAACAAAAAACTTTATCATTAAATCAGAATACCGTTCCTTCTGCTAAGCTTTAACATTCTTTAACACCTAAAAAGGAATTTAATTAATGAAACTGAATCAAATTATATAATTTATATATTTTAATAATTTTAAGTAATTAAATGTAACACCTCGGAGACGTTATCTGTTGTAGAAATTGGATTATATTATTTTGTTTAATTAAAAGTCAATTGGTCCCGAGGCTAATGAAATTCCAAAAAGGTGTTAAAGTTTAGTCGAAATGTATAAATAGGGCCTATTTTAAGCGGGAAGATAGACTCCATCTTGCTGTTGAAGAGCTGTTAATATCACAAGTTATAAATCGTTTAATTTTACCATGTCTGGCTAAAGTCAGGCAAAATTTTGCTGCCGTTCCCGTGAGGGAACGCCGAGTTCAATCCATCAAATGCCGAAGCAACAACCAACAAGCTTACACCAAATAAAAGATGTCATAAGCCACTAAAAGGGAATTGCCTTCGTTCCAACACCATTTTAAATCGTCTCGCAACTGAACAAGAACATGCCATAAACCGCCAAAGAACTCACCTTCGTTCCAGCTCGAATCTATCCAGTCCAGCTATAGAACTGTTATAATATTATTTAAAATAGCAGAGCTCTCTGTGAATTTCAAAAACAATCATGATTTCTTCAAAAACAGGTTAGCTAACCATATTATCGAAACTTCTTTCTAAATTGTTTTTCAAATAATCTTTAAATTCTATAATATGAAATACTTTTGTAAATTTCTGTGTTAATTAATGTTTTGCTATATAATTTAATCACTGCAGTTATATTTTGCTTTTCTTTTGCTTATTTTTAATTATTATTAGTTGTGCCTATGTTTCGAAACGGCGTGCATTTAATTATAGAATATGTTTTTAAACATATAAATTTAACATCTTCGTATTATTATTTATATAGCGTCATTTCGTGCGCTGTTTCGAAACCCAAATTCATATTTTGTCATTTAATAAATTAATTAATATAAATATAAAATGTGGCTTTTCAACCTTTAATTATTATATTACTAAAGATTAAACTAGCCTGGAGTGCAATCATAAGTATATTTTTTTTAGTAAAGTATTCGTAAGTCCCTTATTAAATATACTTTTCCTCCTTTTTAAAAGTTTAGTAGTTATAGATAACTAAAGAGATTGAACGGGATAAAGTAAAGTTTGTATATATTCCCATCAGTAGCATATACATATTTCTCATGCTACAGAAGAGTTGGCTCTTTTGATCAAGCTGATAAACTTGTGTTCATTTAATATGTGATATTTCATTTATAATATCCTTCGGCTTGGCGGATGTGAAACTTATTAATATTTTTCTCGTTGTGCTGTTTTATATATAAGATGGAGCCACGGCGTTGCCAGCACATCTTCTCTTATAGGGTAGTGCAGTAGCGAAGTCTGAGCTACGGGCCAGATTAGCACGTAAGTCCCCCGCTTCTTATGAACCAAATAAAGGTTCCCTTTTGCAGCATGACGACCGGTTATTGGGTAAACCGTTGTTTGTCACAAAAACCCTAAAACTATTCTTCCATCCGCAGAGCCACTTTATTATTATATTTTACTTGTGCCTAGCGTATTAGTAAAATCGTTATAGCCAACTCTCCCTCCCTAATATGCAGTCTTCGGCGTTGATCCGAAGCATTCTTGAAAACCCGTTCGATCTAAAGCTATCTGGGACGCTTTAAAAGCCCATAGTTAATATAAATTTATTATAATTAAGACGTATTATTAAGCTTCACTCCAGACTTGGTTTGATTTCACGAACAATAGCCACTCGAACTGATGATGAAAGGGCATAACTGGTAAAAGTTAATGTAGTGATTAGTTATATAGTAGGGCTATTTGTTTCCATTAAATAATATTGGCGCAATTAAATAATAGCCAACGTATCAATTATTGTTTAAATGGCCTAGAGTAATGTTACTTTATAAATAAAATGCCTGCGTGCATTTGCCAACAACAATTGTCAATAAATATATTTTAATTCATCATATATCAGTTTCTGTCTCATTATTAAATCAATCCAATTCATTAATTTCCCATAGCTATTTCATTAGTAAAACCCCTATTAACTAATTATATTAGATTTTATCTTTGGAATGTCTTTAGTGTTTAAGTTGTTTATATAGATGTTTAAGTCCATGAGTCTTTTGTTTCTCCGATTTGCTAGTGGGCCGGATTAAGAATTAATTCTCATGGGCCATCATTGTTATGTTGTCCATTAGGTGTTTGATCTGGGGCTTAGAGAGTGGGTTCGAATCCTGGCTGGTCCCTGACCAAAATCTCGGGCTCGACTGGGTTTGAAGTGCATTTTGTGAGTTTCAGCTCGTGTTAGATGGATAAGCATATTTTGACCGGCACAATATGAATTCCTTGAACACCTTCCATGGACTTTTAATGTTGGATTGGAATATGAGGGGACACCTAGTGAGCCATTTTGTGAATAATATTATGATGGCCATACAGATTGTGGTGAAAGTGCCACTCCTCATTGCTTTACACATATCCAGTATACAGTACATCCTGACCGGACTCTAGAATGCATTCTTATTTCAAGATCTATGAAATTCTTGCAGTGAGAGAATATCTGGTCCATTGTCTCTTCAGCTTCACCACAGAGGGCACATGCTGGAGCAATGTTTTTGAACCCCCTGCAGTCTACCATAAATAGCCTCATGAGTTGGTATTTTATAATGAAATTCATTAATCTGAGTTCCATGGCCCAAGATCTCACTTTCTTAAGCAGTAACCTTATGGATATATCTAGTCTCCTGGGGTTTTTTACTGGCTGGGATACATGTACTTGAATGTATCCCAATAGGTTTCTTGTTGCTAAATAGCTGACCTATGTCCGGTATGAGCCCTGCCACGCATAGACCTCCATTTCCACTATCCATTTGCTTTTTATAGGTGGTGGAGTATTGGTAGATTCTACTGTACCGGTGATTTGATATTCTGTATCTGATGCCTTCAGTATGGCTATTACTCTGCGTGTAAAGTACCTGAACTGTGTGCAACCCAAGACCATTCAAATCCTTGTTTCTGCGTTTTCCGAAGACTAATGCAGACTATTTTGTTTGGTGTTTTTTTCCATAGCAGCTGTGTACATACAAAGTTAATAATGTCTGAAAGGTCTTGGTTGGTTTGATGATCAGAAGGTAGTATGCAATCCATCGGAAGACTAACATATTGAGCAGTGTCACCTTGCCTGCGAGTGAGAGGGAGATCAAGGACAAGCTGGCAGTGATCTTGACATATGTCAAGGGATCCCATAGCACCTAAGCATAGTAAATAGCTGGGCAGGCACCACAGAGTCAAAGGCCCTCGCAAAATCCATTTTTATAAGGAGAGGCTTCATGGATATTGGGCATAAATTTGTAAGACCAGAAGGATTTGTTTTTTTAGGAATGATACTAGAGCAATCGGGTATAGGTTAGGGATGGGCTGGAATTCCCCTGCCAACAAATTGATCACTCATAATATCACAGGCACTGTGAACCTACACAGGTGGATAAGGATGAATCTCAGTCTCCCATGTAGACCCAGATGGGTGTATTCAGGATATATCAGCAGCCATTGAATGATATGATCTAGTGTAATCCCATGGTCACTCATCTCCTTTGCCCACCAGATTTCTCCAATATTATAAGGCTGGCTCTGCAACTTGGCCTTGAAATGTCTGTGAATTTTACTTAGCATTGCATCTCCTACAAAATTGTGTTTTCCTATTGTGACCATGGAAGGTATAGGTCTTTTCTTGGCACCAATCACCCATCTTAGATAACTTTGTGCCCAGTTGTTCTGCGGAGACATCTTGGCTCACTTGATCACGATGTATTGGCCTAGCACTCTCTGTCTTTCTCTATATTGGCTTTTGAGGTTTAGAATTTCCCTGACACTTGTTTCCATTGCTGAGAGTTTTATGACCTCTCTGCCCAATATGTCCAACTCCCTGAGTAGCCTGATTGGACCTTTGAAGCAGGAGGTAAAGATGTTAATTAGCCTGCTTAGAATGCCAACAAAGGTTGACCATGCCTGGAGTGGTGGCAGCGTCAAAAGCCATATCTTATGGAATAATACTTACACCTCTGAGAATATACACTCAGGAATGTTGGCCTTGTTTAGCATTCTGATGGTATTATATTAGTGCAGAGGGGTCAGCAGCACTTGGTTTAAATTTAGAGATATCAACATGGCAAGGTGATCAGTAAATGGCACTATTTGAAATATGGCACTTAACACATGATGTAATTCAGAACTATAGAATAATAAATCTATGAGGGTCCGATGCGAGTGTAGAACGAGTACGCATCCTCTGGAAAACAGCCCTTTCCATCTAACAGCACATAGTTGACAAGATGCGGGTATCCCCAGCTGAGTCACCTCCATTTTTGGTTAACTTAGGTTTTTGAGTTTGATTAGACTTTCTTTTCCCTGTATTTCTTGCCAATCCCATGCATTCTCAGTGTTCATTGAACTATTTGGGATGATTTCAGAATTATCTGTTATTCGCACAACTATTTTTCCATTCAGATTTTTGGTGTTATATTCTACATTGCTGGTAGCTTGCTTCGTTTTGCTTTTACATTGTTTAGTTTACTTGTGTTAATTTTTGGGCTAATTGTTTTGCAGTTGGATCAGTGCTGATGGATAGATGTACAGATGTTTTATATCAATGTAATTTTGAGTAGGTGCATTGGATACTTGTTACATTGAACGGCATTAGCATACAGGGCATAATACTCACCTGAATGTATGATCCAAAAGAGTAGTCATCACATTGTCAATGGTCGTAGATGTGTTTCCTATGCTATTGATTTTCTTACACTCTGACTGGTACAGTAAGCCAGAAAAGACCGCTATTCTCATTTTTCAGAGCAACTCCTACATATATAGCTTAAATATTTTCGTTTCTTGTATCATGGGGAAGATGCTCATTCCTTCCCACCATAATTTTTTATTTCTTAAATGATATCATGCTATAGATGAAAATTCTTATTAGCATGATTGTGTTATGCTAATAATCCCATTTTGCATTGGTCACATCAGTATATCAGTAAGTTAGCATTGGTTTAAATGTGAGATTTTAGCCTAGGATTAAAAGGGATTGGGCTGATTATATTTGTAATCTAAATAACATATTCATGCTTATTAAAATTGTGTTTAAATCTTTTAAATGCTTCCATCTGTGCATATAATCTAAGTTAAATATATCCACGTTAATTTAATTTTCAGAATTTTCTTTTAATGTGGGTGTGTGCATTATAACAAAATGTTTTGTTGAATTAATTTTGGCAGTAACTTATTTTATATATTTTATTAATATTTAAAATTAAGAATCAGAAATTTGAACATTCAATATCATATTTTAAGCTCAGCTTTTCCCTGAGCTAGTGACTGGTACTATCCCATGCATACCTGCCTACTGTATAAATTTTTCAGGTTCAAATGACCCGATGACACCTTGGTATGGCAGATTAGGTTGGGGAGGTTATGTCGACCGTTATAATATATATTGGATACTGGATATAGAATGAAATGTGAAAAAATATTCAAGTAATAAAGTATGTTAAAAATTACCAAGAAAGAAAATGTTATAAAACTTTGTGTATTCAAGAAAAATTAAACAAATGTGTAAACATGGTCAAAGGCCTAGCACAATTAGAGGGGAAATGGGCATTGTTAGATTATTGTAAACTTTAGAGTTATTATTTTAAAATAAAGAGAAAATATTTTTTTTTTTTAGTTTATTTTGTATATATATACATTATGGTGAAAAAAGAGAAGAGGATTGTAATAATTTTAATCAATTTTATGAACATATTTATATTTAGTAATTACATTTATTGTAATGTGAAAAACATCATTATAGTATAAAATATTTTTGAAAAGTAAAAAAATATTACAGCAAAAAATTAATGTAGCTTCAAATGATCTACTAAAAAGTTTTATAATTTACAGCTTACTAAAGTGATCAGATTTTTACAGTGCAGTGTCAAACTCGATTCAAGTCATAAGAGAAAGATTTTGAAAAGATAAGGTCATCTTATATTTTGTACCTACATGCAATTATATAGGCCCTTCTTGAACATCTTGGACTGAGATCATGAATATATTACATTATTCACTTTACTTATATTTTATTTATTACATATTAACACTTCTGAAAATTGAATATTAGTGTTAATATTATAAAAGTATACTAATGTAAATAATCTAGAACTTTACGCCAGTCAACTGTAATCGATAGACTATTAAGACAGCCGTGTGAAGGTGTATCAGAATTACAATTGCGCTGCACTAGTAGGAGGTTCAGTTATTACATGTGAAAACTGAAACAGGCTATATAACCTGTATCAATAATATATAAGATATAGACACAGACTTTCCAGAACCACCACCTATCTCAATCACTGATACCTGAACACATATGGAAAAGTAAATAATCACCAATATACATATTTCGCAAACCAGCATCTCGGTGGTTCAGTTATCTTTCACATATATGCAAGATATATAGGCCTAGATAGGTGGCAGCCACATAACAGCTATTTATGTGCTTTGCATATAAATAGAACTATCAAGTGGCTGATATGATCTAATAGAACAGTACCAGCTATTTCATTTATTTTCCCCAAATCTTGGAAAAATATTTAAACATTATATGTTTGAAAAGTACATAGAAAAAGATGTGGAAATTTTTAAATCATTGATTAGAATTTTAACTGTACATGTGGGATGACTCTTAAGTGTTCGAAATTTGCTATGCCTTTTCATTCTCAAAGAAAATATATATTAACCCTACAATCTAAAAGTGGACTACAATGGTTGTTTTATTTTGATCTTAAAAATATAAACAACAAAATATGAGGATATAGGTTGTTCCAGTTGGGGTAAATAATTCACCCTAGTAATCATTTACTTTGCCAAAAAATACCGGCTAAAAAACTATCTAAATCATCAATATATAAAAAATTTGAAATAACATCTTAGTTAATAGTAAGTGCTGTGTTTGTTTTCTTTAAACTGCAATCTAATTTCACTAAATGAAATTTAGGCTATATCTATTGAATAATTAAGAACTTGAGAAACTATTTTAAAGATTGCATTTTGATAATTGTTTGAGGAACTTTATTAAAAGATTTAACTACCTAGGGAATGGAAAGACCGCCCCTCTTCATATATTGCCCATGGACACTTGATTCTACATATGAAATCATTTTCACTGTGACCATTTGGTACTGGTTTAAAATTCAGTGCCATTTTTGTTTCTAATAAGAATCCCAAAAACTATTACTGACACAAACGAGTGTTGGATGAAGTCAGATAATATTGCTACAATAGCTATAAGTGTTCCAATTATTTTGTTCTTTGCAGTTTAAAGATCGCAATTTTTATCAAAAATTACAAAGGAGATATGCAAATTTTATATATCTGGGCTTAATCAAGAAAATCAAATACTTTTAGAAATCAAAATATCAATCATATTAGTAATTGAGAAATGATATAGGAAATGGCAAAAATCCAGATAAAGTCAATTATTTATGCAATCAAATATGAAAAAACATAATTTGTGACTATTATTCATGATTACCTAATATTTTATAGTTGTTTACTAATAAGTCATAAAATATAATTTTTTTAAATATTTGATTGTGGTACAAGTGATTTTTTTGGTTCCATAAGTATGCTGACAATTTTTTTCTTCTATTAATATATTTGTTAATTACTAATATTTACTAAATATGTTTCTAAAATTTGTTTTTGCCAATTTCTTTTAGTCATTTACAAGTACAATATGTCAGGTTATTATTGTTTGGTTACTTGATTCTAATTTTGTGGATGTTTACAATAATACTCACAAAATTTTTTATATCTGATTGCAATAATAATTTGTCTTGTGGTCTTGTGTTTGCTGGCAGGTTTTTTCTGGATATATTTGCTAAATATTGTTTTTGAAATTTTGTTTTTGTTATTTTTTTTTTGCCATTTCTAATATAATATGTTTGATATTTAGTGACTAGGGTTTTTTTGTTTTGGTCATGTGTTATGCTAATATTTTTGTGATTACTTATTAGTAATAGTCACAAAATATTGTTTTTCTATTTGATTGTGGTAATAATTTGTCTTTTGGTCTGTGTTTTTCTAATTTTTGGTCATTTTCAATTACTAATGTGTTTATTAGGTAATAATTTGCTGGGGCTGTAACCTTGGAAGTGGGCGTCTGAAAAATACGAAGGTAGGGACCTCTGCCTTCGTATTTTTCAGACGCGTGTTTCTGGGGTTACGGCCTTGGTAAATTATTACTTAATATAATAATGGGCTTAATAAAATTTATAATTACAACTTTAATATGTTTATTATATTTTTAAAGGTTTTGGTTT
The DNA here is from genome assembly GCA_028023455.1 of Epiperipatus broadwayi. Lineage (NCBI taxonomy): Eukaryota > Metazoa > Onychophora > Udeonychophora > Euonychophora > Peripatidae > Epiperipatus > Epiperipatus broadwayi. The sequence continues at coordinate 11,285,083 of JAQFVV010006219.1, read as the reverse complement.
TTTTGATGGAGCTTGGCTCTATGAATTTGCATGTTTATTTTTAAGTTTTTGATGAAGGTTGCGGTTGCTAAACTTTAATAGACAAAGTAATTGGAACACATTGTATTAATGGTGAATAGTAATATCTGACTTTATTTAGTGCTTGGTTCTCCTTAAAACCAAGATGGCAGAGAGTACATTCTAAACTGGTATTGAACATTCAATATCATTCTAAGAATAATTTATTTACTATTAAAAATAAATAAATAACTTTTTATTATTATTATGTTTATATATATTTTTAAAAAAGTATTTATCTCTCAAGTAAAAAAAAAGATGTCAACAGAATAAGTAAAAGTAATAATGTAAATCTTATATAAATTATTTATTCACGATTATAACATGATACATTACAGTTGTGTGAATTAGTATTATGTAAGTGTGAATGTAATAATTGGGAATCTGATTCTTTATTTTAAAATACATTATTTGAATTCATAAGTTTATTACTTCATAGTGATGCCTCCTTTAACTTATTATTGATAAGAAGTTAGAGAAATAAAAGGTCTTACAAATGATTTTCTTTTATTAAATATACCAAAGAAGGGATTCTAGTTAGCGTAAAGCAAAGAGCTACCTTCTAAATAAAGATGCATGATATTACGGTTTGTTATTATTAGAATTTTTTGTCTGAAGAATATGAAAATGGGAAGAACAAGAAAGATGCCACTCATTATTTTATTTTTGATGTCTTGAGATGTATTTATAATCAGATATTTTATATAGAATTGTTTTAAGTGTATCTCAAGACTGTAATGTTAAGAAATACAATTGAACTTACCAATCGCAACAAAATTTTGGTTAATAAAAATAAAAGTATTTCAAAACATATTAAAGCTTTAAAATTAATATTAAATAAGCAGGAGATTCATTATTGATCAAAAACTTCTATATTTACATAATACAAATGCCAATGTATTTGCTTCATAATAACTATACTTTTTAAAAATAATTTTAACTTGAAATAATAAAAGTTAAAAACTATATCTGTATTTATTCAATATATATACTTTTTTGTTTGTTTGTAAATAAAACTTATAATTTTTATTTTAAATATGACTGTATTTTTTTAGTCCATATTTAATTATTCACTATTGCATAATAGGTTATTAGCCTCATAACATATTTAAACCCCGAGCAATTATTGCTTGCTTATATATATTATGTAGAGATGAGCAATATATTTGCATAAAAAAGTATTAGGTTTAGCCAAAGTGTTCAACTAGACTTTATATAACACATATTAAAACACAAATCATTTATTATTACTGCTGTTTAAAACTTCTAATCAACATCATCTTTTTTCTTTTCAAAATATACATTACATAAAAATATAATTATGTAATTAAATACTATAAAAATAAATTTTGTAAAGAAGGAGGAAATAAGACTTTGTAGTATTTAATATATATTAAAAAAAGAATATCTATAAAAGATTTAATAAACGTAATAAATTCTTAGAAGATTACATAATAAGTAAGATAAATATACAACTTATTGTAAGCATATATATTCTATAGGAAACATTATTTAGGCTAAACTTGAACTCAGATGTCATTAGTTAAGATTAAATGCTATTTAGGTGTAATAAAAAAAATCTTACTCCATACAATATCAGTGCTTGTGTTCTGTGTATAAACTAACTGAATACTCTTTCCTCTACATGGTTCTCATTGCTTGTTTTATATATTTACAGTTACAATATATATATATATGATCACTAGATGGAGCTTTACCAATAGCGGTAACATCAGTTTTATATAAAGTTTTCTCGTATATGGTGGCTAGTAAAGTTGTAAAATGGATGGAAGGGAATAATGTAGTGGGTGAAATGCAAGGAGGTTTTAGATTAGATAGGCGTATAGGAGATAGTTTATTTGTAGTTACACAACTTATGGATATGAGTAGGAATGCAGATAAACAGTTATATATGAGTTTTATAGATATAGAGAAGGCATATGATAGAGTAAATAGAAATAGATTATGGATAAGTTTAGCAAATTTGGGAATGGATGAAGCTTTAATAGATATTATTAAGAAATTATATGAAAATAATTATTATATATATCAATTAGAGAATATAGAATCAATTAAAGTTAAAAATGGTGTGGGACTAAGGCAAGGATGCCCTATGTCACCTATTTTGTTTGTGTTGTATTTGAGTGAAATGGAAAGAGCAATAGAAAGATTAGGAAGAGGGATAGAGATACCGTTAATAGGTAGTAAGGGAGTATATATTTTGTCAGGTCTTTTTTTGCAGATGATATATTTTTGTGTGCAGAAAAAAGAAGATATGGAAGTTATGTTGAGGACATGTGCAAGGGTGGGTAAAGAGATGGGGATTAAATTTAGTGAAGAAAAATCAAATATAATGATGGTTAATACTGAGGAAAGAGAAGATGTAGAATTTTTATTGGGAGATATTAAGTTAAGTGTGGTGAATAGATATAGTTATTTGGGAATTATTTTAAGTAATCAGAAAAATTATTTGGATGAATGGGAGAAAAATTGATAAATGAAGCAAAGAAAAGAAAGGGATTGATAAAGAAATTAACAGTATTTTCATATAATAAATATGATGTAGCTAGAATTATATGGAAAGGAGTTGCAGTAGCAGGGTTAACATATGGTAATGATGCATTATATGTTAGTAAAAAGATATTAGATTATTTAGAAAAAACTCAAAGGGAAGTAGGAAGACATGCATTGGATGCAGAAGTATGGACAGCAAGGGAGGCAATTCAAGGAGAAATGGGATGGTCAAGTTTTCATATGAGAGATCGGAAGAGTAAAATGAAAATGTTTGGTAGATTGCAGTTTATGGATAATAAAAGAATAGCTAAAATAGTATTTAATTGGGTTATGAGTAAAGGGCAGGTAACAAGATGGGTGAGAAAGGTAATGCGCTATGCAAAAGATTTGGATAAAGAATTTATATCAGTATATTTGAGATCGGAAGAGCGTCGTGTTGTGTTAAGAGGATTATTGAGTGTTATAGTAATAAGGAATGGGATAAAAGAATAAATTTATTAATAAAGACTAGGGAGTTAGAGAGATGGAGAAATAGTATGGAGAGTAAAAAGAGTTTAAATATATATAGAAATAAACAGAATATTAGGTGTGAGTTAATATATGATAATAGTAAGGAAAGTAGTTTATTGTTTAAGGCTCGAACGGGATCTTTAGCTACAAAAGAATATACATGTAAATGGAAAAATATGGGTGATTTATTTTGTAAATTATGTAAGGAAGGAATTGAAAATATTAGGCATTTGTTAATTGAATGTAAATGTTTGAAAACAGAAAGGGTACATATAATGAAGTTGTGGAAAAATAAATATGAAAAGAGTGATTATACAGAAAGTGAATTATTGGTTTTTATGCTGGGTTTGGGAAAAGATAAGGGGGATTTAGATATAAAGGTTATAGAGTTGACAAAAATTATGTTGTGGAAATGGGATAGAGCAGATTATGGGTAAATTTAGAGTGGGGAATGTAAAAGAAAGTGGCTAACAGGTTTATCTGGGCATAATTGCTGAGATATTCTTGACTTCGTTTAAGGAGAAGCCATAATACATCACATCACATCACATGTGATTGTGTAAAAAAAAATCTTGAAAAGATTCCATTAAGGAATGAAAGCTGGATTGATATATTATATAATTTTTTTTTATAGTGAGTTGTCTGTTTTAATTTTCTTTTAAATCGATTATTTTTAATTTTATATATGGAAGGCAAATTATGGACAAATTTTAACCTTAAAATTTGATCATTTAAAGTACAAAAGAAATAAAATTGTTACAGAATTGCATTGTTACAGAATTGCATTTAGAAACTAGAATTTTTTTTCACCTTTTCTTTTAGAAATCATAATACTATAAAATAACTAATAAGCTGCTAACGGCAATGGTCAAACATAATGTTTACTTATTCACAGTACCCTTACCTAAAAATTGTTTAGATCAACAAATTTCTAGGGCATCATTATTATGCATACATACATTTTCTTTTCCCAAAATCTCGACTAATAAAACAAATACTTGAATTCCCTCCCCCCTTTATGATTTTGTCAAGGCTTCTTTTCTTTTCTTTTTTTGTGAGGATTTTTTTTTTCTTCTTCTGCCTCTTTTTACTCTTTCCTTCATTGTCCTCTTTTTCTTATTGCTTGTCCGAAATAGTCAGACCTAGTTAGTTTACTCATCAAGCATACACATGATCTGGAATCCATGTTCACATGGGTTGTTACATCTAAACATTTTTTAGGCCACAATAAACTTCAGATTTGTTTTTTCCAAGAGCCAGTTTAAGACTAACCTAGCTAGAAGCTGTATATTAGTAAGTAAATGGATAGATATTTATTAATAGTTATATAATAAAGATCCCAGCTTAACATAGAATAGTTAGATGGATGTTCATGCACTGACTATATTGTGTCTTAACTACTGGCGATTGAAGCATCATATCTTGAATCTATGGTTTATCTTTTTCTTTTTTAATTTCAAATTATTGAATGAAATGTTGTTGTTTTTTTTAATTATTACAATATCCTTCTATTTATATATATCTAAAGAATTATATATTTAGTTTATATCACCATTTCTATTTGACTGTCTTTTTTAATTATATCTTTTTTTATTTCTCCAGAAGTTTTTTAAGCAGTAAAAAAACAAACAAACATAGTGTTCTGTAAAATTAGATATTATAATTGTGCTCATAATATTTTTCTTTGTATGTTGAATTTATTTATCTGAAGAAAATTGAATAACTAGGCTACTAATAGAGGATTTCAGCTAGGCATTATTATTTAATCATAGGTGTTGTTTACTATATCATAAACATTATGTTATTTTACTATCCATTAATTACATTTTTGCTTATATGCATATAGTGACTAAACAACAATATTAAGGAGCAGTGAACAATGTCAGGCTACTATTGATGATGATCCAGTATTTTATCATTTAAGGATCGTAGTCTAAAGCTTTACTTTCATTCAAATCGAGAACTTAGTATACAAACATATATTTTAATTAATAAAGACTCATAAAACTTTAATATTGTATTAAAAAGTTGGCAAACTATATACTGATGATGATTAAATATTATTACTTGAAAGTTGTAGTACTCTAATAACTAACTACATACTCATGTATATATTTGCATATGAAATATACTACTTAATATGTAATAATTCTGTAGTGTAATTTTCACTATACCATAAGAGTGGTGTAGTAAAAATTACATTACAAAAATATTAATCATTATTGGTATAATTTCGAGTCTAATGAATGACTAATAAGAATATACTTCCATTAAGTGGTTTGTGTCAAAGTTGTGCAGGCAGTAAATTTGACATTAATTAAACTGTAGTAATTTGCTATTTATATATACTAAACAGTAATAAAGTTATGTGTAAGAGCTAGTAGTCTAAGTCAGCTGATGATGCTGGTTCAGCATGTAATGTGCATGTTGGGGAACCTAAATCTTTTTCACGTCATTTATTTATGATTACATTTCTCCACAAGGTGTTAAAAGCGGATAGAAACCAGTCCATACTTTGTGTCATAGTGGTGTAGTGAAAATTGCACTACAGAAATATTCAGTATTGGATAATCTCTAGTCTAATGAATGATTAATAAAAAAAATTATTATACTATTTAATCTCATATTGCTGACCCACCTAATCATACACATGTTGAAAAGATAAATAATCATCATTATACGTATTTCATGCTAAACAGCAATCATCAGTTGGTCCACATTACTATCTCCACACATATATACAATCAGTGCTCAGCTTTTTTTATTATGCCAATCTTCATACTTTAATGAACAGGCTTCGAACTACTCCAACTCACAACTCTTCAGCCATTCATTTCATTGAAAAATCTGATGATGGAACATTCACAGCTGACGTGAGTGCCAAGGTTGTCTTCCTACCCATGTTGACCATTTAGTCATTCTGACCTTTCATGTACTGGAAAATAATCCATTTACATATATATACGAGGGATGGGCAGATCTTTTGAATGTTCCATCAGATTTTCAATTAAATGGATGGCTGAAGAGTTGTGAGTTGGAGTAGTTTGAAACCTGTCCATTAAAGTATGAAGATTGGCTTTATTAATATAAAAAAAGCTGAGCACTGATTGTATATATGGGTGGAGATAGTAATCTGGACCAACTGATGATTGCTAGTTAAGCATGAAATACGTATATTGGTGATTATTTATCTTTTCAACATGTGTATGATCAGGTGGGTCAGCAATATAAGATGGCATGGAGAGTTGAGGGTTATGTGAAGGTCTGAGTTCGAATCTCATATATTACATTGTATATGTGCAAGTGTGTGTAAACCTGTACAGTGTATTAATATACTACTTAATATGATTTTGTTCAATACTTTTTCGAATTTGTACGATATCGTAATTCACTTGAGTTAAATTTAAAAAAAAATAAAATTAATAATCTTTAAACATTAATTAAAAAAAAAACAACAACTTAATATTCTTACTGTATGAAAATTTAAATGTAATTAACAATGTGTGACAGATAACTGTGTGAATTATTATAAAATGTACACTGCACGATTTACTAACTCATAGGTTGAAATGATTAAGTGTTTTTATAAGAGGTTGTAAGATTTTTATTTTTTAAATGAAGTAAGGAAATTGATTTATTAATTCATTTCAAAGAAAATTTTCAAGAAATTGAGGAACTTCGTCGATGCCTGCAAATGAATGCTTAACGGGAGTTTATATTTTATTTCGAGAATAATTGCATAACCATTTGAGTTATTTATCTTTGAATGTGCTATTTATATTGTTTATTTGTTACTCATGTTCTACCGGAAGGCGAACTGAAGTAACTGTGTAAAAGAATAATTTAAATTTTTTTATTGCAATTGCGTCATGTGACACATATAAGCACAGAAGGATGTGCAGGAATATACCTACATGTCAAGAATGTTAAGTTATAATAACTTTATTTTTTTATTTTCAAAATAAATATGTGTATTGTTATTTATATAGGTGTGACTAATTCTGGTAACTTTATTAATGGTATTTTATTCTGATTGTTCTCTTTTTTTGTAAAATATTTGTCTTTAAAGATACTATTTACAAAACAGATTATTGTTTTACATTTGCTCAAATGGAAGAATTTTTACCTGTTGATAATTTTGGTAATTGATTTATAGTAACATCGTCAAGTTGAGTCATTTTTTATAATCATTTATAAGCTTTTATATATAAAATATTAATGATCTGTTTAGTCCATTCGTCTTTTTATAGTCATTGTTGTGATAATTTAGTTATCCTACTTTGTTTTTTTATTTTAAGAATAGCATTCTTTCATAATAATGTTAAAATATTACAATTTTAATGTGTTATCCTACCGTGATTTTATTAAATATGAATGTATATATTAAGCCACTAAACATCACCTGATCACTATTCTTTATGCTTACACAATCTGTTTAAGCAGAGGCAAAACTCTCCATACAGTAGCCTCTGTTTAAACAGATTGTGTAAGCATAAAGAATGATGATCATGTGATGTTTAGTACTTTAATACCAATCCTATCCTATAGGATTATGGTGACCATGGTTATTAAAGAACCAAAGAAACCAAAATATATGGATGGTGAACTGAATTCAGATCTATACAACTGTACAAGCTGATGAGCTTGAATTGAAAACATTATTATGTTTTCATTTTGGACTCAAAGCTTTATAGTTAGCTGATATTGTAAAAGACTGCTGCTGGAGGGTTGCATTAGATCCTAAGATCTAGGTACAGTGCTCTCAGATCAAAGGATCCTCACTAATTAAAGCCACAAACTAGAAACTAGTCTGGGGATTTTGGATGAGTAGACACTAGATAGGAATTTTATGCACAAATCTTCCTGCATCCATTGATTATTCTGGCTTGCACCGAGTGGCATTATTGTATGAAGAATTTGCTTCTGTTCTATGAATGTATATATGTTAAATTTTCTTCTTGAATGTAAGAAGAGTAACTAAGCACCAGGATATTAGCACAATTAATTTTAGTTAACATTCCAATATTCAGAGCTACTTTTTAAGCTTTATTAAGATTTTATTTCGTGTACTGTGTATGAATAAAACAAAAAAGAGTAAATTGCTTTGTAAAGTGTATAAACATGGATAGGGAAAGTAGTACGCATAGGTTGTATTAAACTTGTGTTTGATAAGAAAATGTTAATATAATATTTATCTATTTAAAGCAGATTTGCATTTCTTTTGTAATATTCACTTATTATTCCCCTTAATATTATTTACAGAACTTCTTGAAATTTAAATTATATGTGTTACATGTACTCTTTTCAGAAATTATATAAATGAATGCCTTCTCTCTGAATACCATTTAGCCAAAAACTAGCATAAAAGTCTGTTGCATTGTCATTTGATATTCAATCTCTCAATGTTTGTGTAGATTGGGTGAGGAGTGAAGATGAAAGGGTCACTACTATCTATTTTATCTTGAGTTAACTTTTTTTAAAATTTTATTATTGATCATCAGGTCTTTGTATGGTTTTGAGCAATGCTATAGTAACAGATTTTGAAACTCAGCACCCATGAATTCCAGCTTTAGTTCTATCACTTCCAATACTTCAGCATTTTATGAGTTCCTGAGCAATAAATCATTTGATTATTAATTTTCATTAATTTTCTTCTTAATAATAGGTTTCGATATCAAACCAAATCACCTTTTTTTTTTAGTCTGGCTCTTTTTTTATTATTCTTAATTACTAAACTTAATTTTCTTCAATCAATTTCTTATCTACAAATGTTATTAAACATAACTTCCATTATTTTGCTGTAATATCTTATATAAATGCAATTTATCTATTTTATTTCAAATACTTTTTAGCAAAAAAAAATTTTTTTAATTGTGTATATGTACACATGATCTGAAGAAGATTGTAGGATGGTCAAAATGTAAGATTGTGTGTACATATATATAATACTTTTTTTTTTGCTAAAACTGTTTTGCAAAGTAAAGTGGATAAATTGAATTTCTTATCTATTATTTTTATTTTCTACAATCTTATTTTTCTGCATTTAAATTTACATGCCTAATCCAATTCCTATTTTACTTCATTTTTTTTTTTTATATTAGATGTTGTTTTTTTTAAAACTCATTTTCTTATTTTTTATGAACATTTCTTTCTTACTATTTTTTTCTTTCATTCTCTTTTAAATCTACATTTAAAGATACAGCTATATGTAAAATATCAAAAGCTAAACTAGTCCATAAAAATTAACAAATTACTCTAAATTTAGAATTAAAAAACTAGTCAAAATATACAGCCAAAATTTCACAACCACTGCCAAAGCAGATTTTCCAAGTGTAAAGAAACACAACACACATGTTTAAACTGGTTTGGAAATTTTAGTTTTTAAATTTTAACTAGTTTTTAAATGCTGAATTTAATGTAATTTGTTTAATTATATGTAAAGATGTTGAGTGAAAAATTTGTGAAAAATGTGCTTTTAAAAATATTTATTATATGTGTAATGTAATATCATTAACTTGAATATCTTTTTGTATTGAATACTAAATATGAAAGTATTTGTGTGAATTGGTATAATATTAATTTAGGAAAAATTTGCTATCATTGAATAAAATGGCTTCCCTAGTTATCTTTAAACGATTTAAATTTTGGAGGACAGTTATTGCAGATTAACTCAATTTTTTTAAAAAAATAACTTTAAAGAAAATAGTCATCTTCTTAATTATTTTATATATATATTTCACTTTGTAAATTATTATGTTACATTTATTTATCAAAAATACATTAAAATATCCCTTTTCTTGATAAAATTTGTTATATTATTCTATGTCACAATTTTCTCCAGTTCCCAATTCTTCAACTATATTTCATGGTTCTTGTCATAGAAATTCATATATTACTGAACAAACAATATAGAAATAACATTAAACAATACATTTTATATCCACATATATATATATCTAAATCACATCAGCGCAGCTCTCATATATAAGCAAAGCAAAAGAATATCACCAGTGTGTTATCATGGCAATACTACAATTAAGCAATAAAAGGATTTAATTTAATGCCAAATTGCCATGTTACTTGATATTAGATTACTAATAAAATGTTAATTTATTTAAGCATGATGTCTGAGCTGATATAATTTTATATACCACAATAGTTAGCCATTGATACTTATAATTTAATATATTTATATCATATTCTCACTTTTTAAAGCATACAATGCATGTTTAAGTTAATATCAAACAATCTTTACACGCCTTCATTTTTATTCTTTCTTAGGAGTACATTATAAAAATAGCATTACACAAAACCTTTTTCAACCATATCTAAATTTATCTTCAATTCTTAACTCTAATTATCAGTGATGTTATCTTTTCAAGAAAGAAAGATTTATAAAAAAAAATATTTGATTTCTTGATAGTATCTTGAAATAAGTTAGAGATTTAGATTTAAAAGGATTTTATATAGTACTACTTTTGTATTGTATTCTTTCTAATAAAAATAAAAGTATGAAGAATTTGTATAATATTAATTTAAGTAATAACCTGTATATTTATACTTTACGTTTGTCTTCAATATAATAATATTAAATCATGCTTTCACACTTCCAACATAAAGCTATAACAACAAATTGAAAACTAAATTAAATGGCTAAGCACTTTCAAGAAGATGTACTTCTCAATTCATAGCCAGTTATGATCCTTTCTTTGGAATCATTATATAAATAAATCTGATATGCAAATTATATGCAAATGAGTCACTAAGACCATCTTTTAGATATCGCAAAACATGCATCCTTACGATTAATGGTGAAAGAGTCCTCTGCTATAAAATATGCTTTTTTACCTTTCGCCTAATATCATGCCTCTCAGTACAAACTAATTTTGCAGATGTGGGTTCGAACACGTGTCCTGACAATTTTTGATGTATGTAGATATATGTGTGGGTATGATTTATTATTTAATATTTTTCTCTGTATTATTTTTTTTATTTAATAATGGAAGATGTGATAAGGATATAGAATGGTCAAAATATTGAAATTGTTAGAGAATTTTATAATTTATATTACAGTATAATAAAAAAAATTATCAAAAAAACTCATTCAATAAATAAGATTATGTATCATACATAAGTAAAAAAACGGGTGTTTTTGAAAATTTATTATTTGTTATATTTACTCACACAGAGTTTCAGGGAAAAAATCTTTTATTAACAGAAAGCCATATTCTTTTTACTCCTATTCTTTTCTAAATTTGCTGATGTTTTTAATTTATTGGCTGAAAATTTTTTTTTTTTTTTTAAAAAGAGAAATTAAATTAGATCATTTGAAGAATAACATTTTTATTTAAATTATTAAATTGATATAATAATTTTCATTCTATGATTAATCCTGATTAAATGCTAATTAAATTTAAATCATTTTTTATTTTATAAATTATTTTAAAGTAATATATGATAATGAAACACAATATCAAATATTATTGCGATAATGAACATTGTACTTGTGTTTTTTTGTTTTTATAAGGAAACATTCATTGTGCTTGTGTTAGTTTAGAAATTTAAAATATAGATAAACTTAAAAATATGGCAGAAGATTGAAAGGGGAGGGGATAAAAAATAAAATAATATTACAACTAATGCCAATACAAATTATTCTACAAATTCAAATATGTTTACATATTGACCACACATTATTCTATTTATTTGATATTTTGTGAGATTGTCTTTAACTTTTGCAGAAAACTTTTTTTTTTAGTACTTGAGTATTTTGTTTAATTGAGTTTTCTAATGTATTCTGGCCTCTCCAATATCTTCTCATTGGAAATAATAGATTTTTTTTTAAAAAAAGCTCTCTGGATAAAGGTCTTGTCATCATCTTTTCACAGAAGAATATTGACAAAAATATTAGATTAGTCTATTCCCATTATTGTGGTCTTCACAGTCTTCCATTCTCAATTTACTTTATAGTTAAGAATAGTTAGATGACCAATTCAACATTTCTCTGAGACAACCAATTAATGGTTTGAAAAATCCAAAGTTTTATGTTTAGATATTATCTTTGCCATTTATTGATTATACTTTTCATCACATATTGTAATCTATACTGAGCTTCATCTTCCTCCCACATTCTTCAAGATTGTTGACTTTATTATTTTGCCTTTGTTTGTGCTTTTTAAAATTTATTTACAGATGTTACTATTAATCATATTATGAGATTCTATTGGTAAACATTGATCAGTGTTATGTTAGCAGCAAAATGTCATTACAAATTATGTGGGAGAAAGCAGTTAGTCTGTATATTATGCTGAATAGAAGGCAGTATTATAATGGTGCTATAGTATTGCAAGTGATTTTTCTTCAGTCTGAAGGCATTCGACATATTAGTGAAAGATATTTTCCACTAGTGTTGTCTTATGTAATGTAGATTAAACTTATTTGAAAATCTAGTTGCTGATATGTTATGCGAGAAAGGAAAAATTGAAGCTACTGTGGTTATTGAAACCCTGGAATGTGTACATTACAAACTAAGGAATGTTGATATGGTAAAGATGAAAATGAATCTTTTGATTCATTGATACAGTAGAATTGGAATGAGTTGGATTGTACTGAAAAGTTTAAACCAAGAGAAAGTCTTGTATTATTCAGAACAAGAAAAAAATGTTATGATTTTATTGTCAAAAAGAGTATTCCAAGGATTGTTTTTGGATATAATTCTATGGCTAATCAATTGATATTTTAATTTTGTATATACACATTCCATAGTACTATAATACACAAGTTTTTGTTCTAACAACTCAAACATGAATTAAAAAGTTTTAATGATCACATGCTGATAAAAATTAATGGTAAGTTTTTGAATGATTACGGTAATTGTCTATGGGCTCAATACTAAAATAAAATATAAGCTTGTTTGGGAATTTTCAATTACTTAATCTTTTTACTGGTGAAGCAGCCATACTGAATATTTGAAAAATTTTGTTATGGCTCAAATTTAATCATAACTTAAGTTCGTATTATTCAAAAATGACATAATATATATTGTTTGAAATATAAAACACCAAAGAATGTAATTAAGCTGGAAAAAAAATAGTCATTGATATTTAAAGTAATAAAAAAAAAGAATAAAAGTTAATATTTCTAATAATTATTTTCATATTATTTCATAAATTCAAAATTATCATGCATACAACTTAAAATTATATTTTTGTTAGTAGATTAATTAGATTCATCATAAAATTTCTAAAAAATTGGTATATAATAACACTTATCTAAGGTAATCCATCACTTGAAAACTTTGTAGAATAAAGACATTAGTATCTTTCCTTTTTTCTAGTAGCCCTTCAAGATGTATTTTCATACAGGGGTTTGCAATGAATATGTCATCCCTAATAACATCCCTTATAACAAATAGTTAATATTGATCAATAATTAGTATAATTTGAATATTATAATAAAGAACTTCAATACTGTTTGTAATTTATTAAAAATTACTACTAAAATAGTCACTATATACAAAATAAAATAATAAAATAAAATAAAAAGTGAATAAAATAATAAATTCATTATAGAATTAAGCTTGAGGTACATAAGTTAGTAGTTTGGAGTCAGTGCAATATAGTATTATTTATCCCATCTTTATAGGTTTTGAGGACTCATGTTGCTTCATGCTACTATGACCATAAATTTAGTAATAGCTTCATAAACTGCCACCTCTCTTTGCATTTGATATGCAGCTTTGAAATTTACATTGCAGTAGTATATAATCGGCCTAAGTTTATATACAGTCAAAATCTTTACTTTTAGCATTTGTGTATTTTTATTATTATTAAAATGCAGACAAGACATTATAGAAAAATCTAAATCGGGTCATAATATTTACAAAATATGTTTATCTTTGTCTCATATCACCTAATTTATATACTGGACCCAAGCCTACATCATACAAAAAATGCAGATAATTCACGATCTAAATTTACACAATCACGAGCTATTTTTTTGATCAGCGTACATGTTAGTTTCAATAATTATTTTTTCGTATATTTTTTATCAAATATAAATTCAAATAATAATTAAAAAATATATTCAAATAATGATTTAAAAATATATAAAAGTAAATAAATACCATTCAACTAAACTCATCGTTTTTTATTTGTATTTTTTCTGATGTAATTTTCAGGATGAATATTGCTCCATTAACAATGAAAAACTGAAAAAAAGACAAAAAAATTCAATTTACTTGACACAAAAATTATCAAAAAATTTTTAATTTTTGTCTTAAAAAAATAAAACTTAACCTTTTCTGAAACTAGAAAGAAAGATGGAACCACAGATGTAAAAAGTTCATGTGTAGACTGTGTAGATTTCCATTAGAATTAAGCTGATACTGGATGTTTACAATTTAAAAATGCATCCCTGCATAATGTGGGCATCAACTTTCAAGTTCATTCAGATTTGAACTTCAAGTTAAAAGCCTGTTAATGGATTCTTTAAGACCATTATGCCACATCAAAATATAATACTAATTGACTTATAATATATATTAGAATGATATTACAGCAAATATAAATCTATCAAACAGGGTTATTTCTAATTTGATTTGATGGTTCTGTTACCTGCTTATTAGTTCTTAGACTTTTAATTATTATTTTTATCATATTTTTTTTTTTTTTTGTAGAATAATTTAAATTTTACTATTTATTACAAGAATAATAATAATTATTATTATTTAGTACTTTTTTCCATCTTTTATTTAAAAATACAATTTAATTTTTAATTTTGTTTAAATATTTTTTGAATACTGTATTTTCAAAAAGAGTAATATAGACCAAGTATATTACGTTTTCTGTGCACAGGCAGATAGAGCAGTTAGGAAAAAGGTGTTTTTAGTAATTGTTTATTGTTGCTTTTCAGCTTATAGACACAAATATTCTAGCAAAAAGAAAATAAATACACATATATGTTCTTGTTGGTTTTAATATTATTTTATGTTTATATTAACATAAGTATATATGTATGCGTGCATGTCTACGAGTTTTTTTTAATCTTTGATGATAGAAATATTGCTACTCTTATTCATAGATTTTTGTTCTTGCAATTGTTATTACCAATTGATTGTTTTCATGATAAACAAAAATGTATGAGTAGTTAAACAACATGTATCAACCAGCATGTATGAATTTTCTGTCATTTATTTTTTGAGTCTAAGCTATAAAACCACCTTAGTTTTTCCCTCTCTGATGCCCGACACTTCATTAGAGACAAATTAGACTTCCTGAGGGCAGAATTTTCACATTTATACCAGTAATAAACAAAAATATTCTTGAAAAATGTAATGTCAACTATCAAAACAAACAGCTGGAAACAAAAGGCAGATTACATCTAAAACTGCCATTCAATGACAGACTTTTTACTTGATTATCTGCAATTAAAAATCACTTTCAAGCAAAAAAAAAATTTGAATTGAAAAAAAAAAACTGTCTAATATTATTTGAAATGTTATCAGACTTTGAAAAGACTGTAGGAAAGATGAAAATGCAATTGAGTTTGAAAAGAAAACATATTTGTCAAGCATTGGTGGTGGAGAGGTCAGCGATAGCTGCTTTACAAGCAGTTGTCCCAGGTTAGCGGATTCGCTCCCCGGCTGATGCTATGACACATGAGAAAAAAAACAACAACATATATTTTATTATAAGATATTAACATAGAAAGCACCAGAGAAGTGGAATTTATTACAAATAATTTAAGAAAGACATTGTGAAAATAAATGGTTTATTAGAATGAAAAAGAGGATCTACTGATACTGTATTATTTTTCTCATAGCCAACTTAATTCAAGTCTAATCACTTTTAGAATTCACATTCTTATAGTTGAAAGATATCTTATTCAGAGATGAAATTTTATAAAAACTAACTGGAGCAAATATATTGGTTACCTTGAATGGAATATTTGAATACAAATATAATGTATATACTGAACTTTAGATCAGTGTTCTTCAACCCTTGGTCCGCGGCCAGGTGCCGGGCCGCGGAACTTTTCTGCAGGTCCACGTGTTAGATGGGCAGTAAAAAGTTTGTAATAATAAATAATAAGAGTTTAAACTTTTAATTAATATAGCCAATTTTTATTTATTTTTTCATCTCATTTTTACCCAATTAAAAAAAAAAAGAAAACAGAACGAAAACAAAATCTAATCAATCATTCATAAATTAGTTTCTTTTTCTAGTTATCACAGATGTTTGCGGGGGGTGGGGTAGAATTAAATTTTTTATTACTTTTCTCAAAAAATTAAAAAAAAAGTTTTTTTTATTATATAAACTTACATATATATATAAAACTTTATCTTATATATTTAACATTGTTGTTTTGATCAGTTATAACAATTATGCTTATCTTTAAGAAAATTTATCTATAGACTTCTTCCTGTCTGCGAAATCTTATCCTTATTTTTGCTGGTCCGCGGAACCTTATCCTTATTTTTACCGGTCCGCAGGTGTGAAAAAGTTGAAGACCACTGCTTTAGATGTAATTAGAGGCGATTTGAGGACTGACTTTCAAGCTCCCTTTAACTATTCACTCCATCTTAAGTAACTGATACCCATCACAACATGCATGTGAAACAAATAAATAATCTTCAATATATGATGAACCAGTACTCAACATCCAGTCCAAATCATAATTTCCCACACACATATGTAATCAGTGCTCAGTTTATATTAAAATAGCAAATTTTCAAACTTTAATAGGCAGGCTTCAATCTTCTGTCTCTAACTCTTCTGCCATCAGTATTATTTAAAATATGATGATGGAATGCTCATAATCTTTGTTGATGCCATTTGTCATACCCTCATGTTGACTTTAAGTCACTCTGACCTCTCATATGTAGGACCTTAATATGTCCATTTAAATATACAGAAGAGGAATGGACAGAATTGAGGCTGAATCCGTATTATTTGAATACAAGTATAATGGGTACACTGAATTTTACATGTAATTAGAGGAGATTTGCAGACTTTCAAACTCCCTTCAACTATCCATTCCACCTTATATAACCAATACACATACTTTTTTCATGCTAAACCAATACTCACCAGCCAATAAATGAACATACTGAGGTACTATATATAAAAGGTTAAAGTCAAGATGGGTATGTATTGGCATCAACAAAGACTATAAGCATTCCATCATCAGATTTTGAATAATATGGATGGTTGAAGAGTTGTAGGGTGGAGAAGATTGTAGCATGTCCATTCAAGTTTGAAGATTTACTATTGTGAGATAAAGTGAGTTCTGGACTGGCTTGTGAATGTATGTGGTCATGTGTATCGATTATATAAGATGGAGTGAATAGTTGAAGGGAGCTTGAAAGTCTATCTTCAAATATTCTCTAATTACTTAAATGGGATATTAATATAATTGCTCTTTCTTGCTACAATTAAATAAATTTATATCCTCGATGATATCAAAAGTAATTCATTGCAGATTGAAATGAAATTAGTAGTGCTCTTGATATTTATCCAGTAGACATCTAGAAATTGCTTCTTGTTTTGTCACATATCTTCCATTGTCTCATAGAAATTGTATAAAAATATGTTATGTAGATTGGACTTAGCAAATCAAAATATAATTTTATTCTTTTGATATTAGAAGTTAAAACTTGTAGAAGTTATATAATATGTTGAGTAGATTGGACTTGTCAATTCAAAATATAATTTTGCTATTTAAATCTCATCTCAAATCAAAATCCGTATCTGGTTATTCAACCAAGAATCTACAATTGAAAAATTCCAGCATTAAAAAAAAGGTTTTCTTATGAAATTTCAAACAATTTTTTCCCCCCAGATTCAAAAATAAAAACAGCCAGATTTGAACTTCCTGAAATCTCATCAACAGGTTCAGCATAATCCATTTAGATGTGATGAAATGCATATTGTGAACTATTAATTGCTGAAGTGACAGGAATGAAGGACTTAATATAGAGAATGTATATCCCAAGTGGAATCTCTATGGGTGTCTTTATGATATTTTTCTAATAGTTAAGCTATTTAAAAGAAGTCCTTATACTAAATAAATAAACCAGTAAAACAAGATTAACTATTCAATCAACAGACGATAACAAATATGGATAATTTAGGATTTTATTTTGAGAAATTCACATTCTGGATAAAATAGTTTTTTGTATAGTTGTATAAAATAATTTTAAGCAGATCAAGCATTTAAAATTGTTATGGAAAACATTAATGCTAGAATGGGAAAATAGTTGAAAGATAAAAGTGCTGTGAGAAAATTTGGATGTGAAGACAAAAATGAGAGATGTAGATTTATAGTGTTTCTTATATAAATGAGATATTTATTTTATATAGCGCTATGTTTTATAAACTGTAATAAAGACTTTATCTTGTGTTTGGAAGTGAGAGTATTCATTTATATAGTTAAAATCCACAAAGCGCATGTGCATTAGCTTAATAGTATTTCTTATAACAAAAATGATTTTTTGAAAACATATATTTTCTAAAATATAAAGTAAAGTTATCTATATAATCAAAAATGCCTTTAAATATCCCCCAAAGTTGAGATAAAAGAATTAGACAGTTGAATGAAAAAATTTGGGGATAAATTAACATTAAATTTATTAAACACAAATAAAAACTAAAATTCAATATACATGTGATTTAATGAATTTAAAAAAGGAAATGGACAATACGTAATCCAATAAGTTGAATTATAATTTAGTAAAAAAAATATGTATTTAAAGATTTACTACATTAAATGCAGGAAGTGATTGATGCTGGATGATATTTAAATATTTTAATGCCATATTAGCTGGGCAAAAGTTATTAAGATCGATATCCTAAACTTTAAAAATACTTTAATGAGTTTAACTCATATCTTGAAAATTGTTTTAAATTATTAATAAACTTTAATAATGGTTCAGATATTGAAAGCAAAGTTATTTTAACAATAAAAAGGAAAGATATTACAATTATTTTATCATTAAATACGTGGAAGATTTTAACAAAAACCTTTACCATAATAAAAATAAGAATGAACAACAACTTTTTGAAATGCCAAGAGTTTTAAATGAAGAGGTGAGCCAAGCATTTTAACATGTGAAGAATGGAAAAGTATTGAAATCATTATAGATAAATGAAGAATTAGAATAAGTGTTTTTAAAGCTATTTATTTAGCACATGGATTTTTTTTGAATAGCTTAACTATTAATAAAATAACACAAAGTAACTTGTTGAGATTCCAATTAGGAGATAGATTTTGGCTTTATTTAGGCCTTCAATTCTGCTACTGTAGGCATAAATTTGACAGTTGTTAACTATGTGGTGCATGATATGTGTTTGTCCGCATCTATATAGAGCAGTGGGTGCTAAATGCCTAATTATGAAGCACATAAGTTCAATGACCATGGGCTTGTCCTGAAACTGTTGATAAGATTTTAATAGCATTTAGGAAGATTAAATCTAGTTGGATTTATTGTTGGATTTGGAAAAAGAAATTTGTTTTGAATCTCATATGAAATTTATTTTTTGCCATATTTCTTCAATTGAACATTTTTCATTGAGCATCCAAAAAAATAAATCTTGATTTGAAATGTGTATCTTGAAGCTCTATTAAGAATCATCACAAACGTTCAGGAAAACATGGAGTGAGTCTTAAGTCTTGAGATATTAACAAATCTGATCTGCTTAACTTTTTATACATTTTCTATGAAGCAACTTCTTGTCTGTCATATCTGATGGAGGAATATGTCAAAGAACAGGAAAACACTGCAAAGGAGTAAACTTGAATGTGCTGGTAATATTTCTCATGGAAATAAATGTTTAGATTTTCATAAAAGAATAAAATGATGCTGGAGAGAAGTAGATCAGAATGAGTTAATAATTATAAATACTATTTTTAAATTATTAACACAGATGGAATCATAAGTAATGAAATTAATCATTGTGTTAAGCCTGGATGGTATGTGGTTTGAATAAAAATAACTAATGTTAATATGACTAAACTTGGATAATTATCAACTTGAGAATATGAATCAATTTAACTACCTTAATAGTTTTTTTTAAATCAAAAGTTGGCCTCAGATCTTGATCATCTTGAAATGAAATTTGAACCTTCTATCAATATTATATAAAATATTAGAAAAAAATTCATTTAAAAATGCTTTATAAAATTCTAATATGCAAGCAATATGTTTTTCAGCATACTGCATGTGATATTATAGCTTCTACTAGTGTTCAATTGGACTGGAGAAATGGATTAATGATACAAGACTTTCTAAAAACAGTATTTAGTGGTGAAATCAATTTTTTTTATGAGTATGACAGATCTTATCTACATTATCAAAGACATTGAATAAGTGCAATATTGATTACTTTCACGTGATAACCATTTCTTATGCTCGCTCAAGCTGTTAAAAACAGGTAAAACTCATCATAGAGTAGTGCCACTCAGCACTAGCTAGAGTATTCAATAGATGCAATGTTTGTGCATAAAATTTCTATCTAGTGCCTACTCATCCAATATCTCCAGACTAGCTTCTAGCTTGTGGCTTTCATCAGTGTGGAGCCTTTGGATCTGAGAGCACTGCATCTAGATCTTAGAATCCAATGCAAACCTCCATAAGCTACCTTCGGTAGCTGTTGGAAGGTAGGAGCCTTTGGATCTGAGAGCACTGCATCAAGATCTTAGGATACAATGCAATCCTCCAGAAGTTACCTTAGGTAGCTGTTGGAGGGTTGCATTGGATCCTAAGATCCAAAGGCTCCTAACTGATGAGCCGCAAGCTAGAAACTAGTCTGGGGATATTGGATGAGTAGGCTCTAGATACGGATTTTATGCACAAACCTTCTTGCATTCATTGATTACTCTGGCTTGCACTGAGTAGCACTACTGTATGGATTGTTTTGCTTGTTTTTAATTGATTACTTTCATTGGAAATATATTACAGAAGATAAAATATAGTGGAAAGCTACAACTAATCAAAGTTTTACAAACTTTCAAATAAGAAAAATTTGTTGCAGAAATAAAAACAGCATTCAATAAGCAGATTACAGATCAGTATATTCTATATGTGCTATATTTGGTTTGTAAATTAATTGCAAAGCTTATTTTTAATATATTATTGACTTTCTATCCTTTTTTTTTTTTTTGCCCTCTTGAAGTTAAAATAGTCATATTTGGTTATGAGTGGTTGCTGCCGGTAAGCTTGAAAAAGTTTTTACCAATATTTATTTAGAGACGTATAACTTGAATATATAATTCAAAAGCAATGCAGATGTCATGCAGCAAAAGTATGGGAAACTGTAAGTTGAGATTAAGAAGAGGGACTCTGACTAAAAAATATATGTACAGAATAACAAAAGTTATCGATATTAGTGAAAGAATTAAAGGATTGAAATAGGACTGGACTATATATGTTAGTAGAATAGATAAAGAATTGAATCTTGAACCAGCTTTCGAAATATTGTAATAAAAATGGCCACATGTGAGATGAATTATTGAGATAAGAAAGTTTGTTGAACTGAGGGGAAATATAAGTTAGATTAAAAATAGGGACTCAAATAAAAAAATATATGGACAGAAAAACAACAGGTATCATTAATATTAGTGAAAGAATTAAGAGATTGAAGTAGTACTGGACTGAATTTGTTAGTAGAATAGTTAAAACAGACAAAGAACTGAATCTTGATATTTCAAAATATAATAAAAATGATGACATTTGAGGTGTGAATTATTGAGATAAGAAAGTTTGTTGGACTGATGTATAGAAGAGAAGCTATGGATTTAAAAAAATGAATTAAGATCAGTGAACATTTCTTCCTACAGTGAAGTGATAGTGGTTAAAAGTGACAGTGATATAATTTTTGATAATTGTTTTTTTAAACAGCTTGATAATGAGTTATCATTATACAGTGCAAAAACTTCCATGACTGTTACAAGAACTGAATATAAAAAATTAAGTTTTTTTGTACATAAAGCATTAATATTTATTAATACATGTAAAGTGTGATTAGTCATTTAGATATATAATGTTATTAACTATTATGAATATATTAAAGTGCCAAGAATATAATATTATTCCTATATTAAGGGCTCTTTATGAATGGTTGCAGTTACTGCCAGCTCATGCATGCATCACGATATAAACTGATATACATGTGTATTCAAAGATATACATGTGCATAAACAATTGTCAAAGACTTTTAACAGTCCTGCACAGTTTGATCCAGTAGGTAAAGTGTGTGACTGTGGAGGTCCCAGGATTGATTCTAGTGCTCACAGTTCTGGTACTTGAACTTCTTATGAACTCTCAAACAGCAAAGCCATTGCCTTTTTTTATAGACTTTAACAGACTGTTTCATCATTTTATAATCTCTTTTCAGATAGCCCGTAGAGAAATATAAATAGATTACATTTCATTATGTGTATGTTATATGCAGTTATTGTTATAAAATTTTGAAAGTAAACTTTGAATGAAATATTGAAATAGTATAATAGAAAAAAACAAATAGTTGTATTTACAAAAAGAAAATAAATAAAATGTTTTTTGTTATTTCTGTCAGATTATAAATAAGAAACTTCCTGAGATAGTTCTAAAAAACAAGGAAATAATCTATTAGCAAAATGTAAAAAAAAAAAAAAAAATTATATGCATGTATGAAATTAAAGAAGGATTTGAGTGAAAATAGTGTGTTGAGATAGTTTAAGATTCATATGTAGGTATTTTTTTAAATCTTATCTCTTATAGCTAATGATTTTTAACTAAGTAAAAAAAAAAAAGCTTCAGTTTAATCAACTGAAATAAAACTATTATTGTATTTTATTATTTGAGTTCTGAAATGTCATGTGGCCTGATGAGCAATTAACCATACGAGTATTATAAGGTCAACTTCAAATAATATTTCATACAACTTTGATGCAAAACGTTGTTTTGCATAGAACAAATTCATTCATTCAACAACAAAAAAATTTGCAAATTTTATTTACTACTATCTACTTACACACATCACCATGCTTAAATGTATAAAATGAATATTCTTTTTTCTATCATTTATTAAAATAGAAGATAATTAATATAGTTTTGATAGATTAGAATTTCAAAATTTTTGTTTTTAATTTCAAGTTGTCATTATTTAATTTTCATATAAAAAGTGATTTTACTTTCAAAACGAATTTTATTATTGCTATAAAAAATTATTACATTTACTCTTTTGAGTCATTCTGCATATATATGTTTATATTGTGAGTAAAAGAAGATAATATGGTTATATACATATGGGGATCAGGAAGAAGGCAATAGTTGGCCAGTGTTTTTTTTTTTTAATAATACAAATTAACTTTATTAGAGAAGGCTCTGAGTGTTTTATATAGTCCATTTGGAACACTTGGTTTTTTGGTATTTTGTTGTTCAAGAAGGTCAGATGTCTTAACAAAATGATCTCTATATCCTATGTGGTTTGAAGAGAAAGGTTCAGTTCCTTCCACGAGTGATTATAGGGATGTTGGGATGCTGTGGATTTTGAACAAACTCCAAGTGTTCTCATAAAGTAATTTTGTTGATATAATTTCATCTTTTTTTAAATCTTCTTTAAAGTACTGATGAATATTGTTTTTGCATTTGGCGGTGGGATATTGAAGGTGATTTTGCATCTAGTTATCCACAGTAAGTATATAATAAAAGTCGATATTCTTATGTGAATGAAGTTTCGGTCTTTCATGCAATCTTTAATAGTCCATTGAGGTATTTTGGGCTATCATTAGCCTTATAGATGTCAAGCCTGTACAGAATAGAATCATATGCTCAAAGGTTTCTTCCTCTCTATTACAGACAGGACAGCAAGGATCTATGTTTTTTATAAATCTTTTGAAATGGAGGAAATAAGTTGCATTCAAGTTAGCCTTAATTAAAAAATCTAAGAACTTTGGCTCCATCAATAAGAATTTGAATAGTGTAGTAATTTTGTGATTTGTTACTCCAAGTCTTGGTTTTAATTGTGAAGGTTGGGGGTTCATTAATGAGTGGGCAATCCATATGGAGATTTTAGTAAAGCACTCGGAGGAGCTGCCATTGAATTTGTAAAGATGGGAGAGGATTTGGTCTATCCAAGAGGACTTCTCAGGAGGAGGCATATCTGTGGGAGTTATTGATTCTGTTGCAAGGATGCTATCATATTTTTGTGTCAGGTTGACTACCACTGTGTGTGCTTTTTGATAGAATATTGCCTGAATGGAATGAAGGGACATTCCATTCTGTTTTCTTTGGAATTGCATTTTTGCTGTGCTGATGGATCAAGTATGACCCTTCCAAAATAGTCGTGCACATAGTCTGTAAACTTTGGATAGGAATGTCTTAGTGATGGTAATGAACGGGAGATAATAGGCGATCCTTAGTGATGGTAATGAACGGGAGATAATAGGTGATCTTGGCCATTACTTTCATATTTAACAGAGCCACCTTGTGCTGCAGAGATAAATAGACTTTTGAAAACCCCCGTGTAAGGCGGTCAGCTTGTTCAATGATAGTATTCTGAATACTTTTGGTCATGGCAAGTTGAGATTTATGTATAGGGAACCTCAAAAAATTTTGGGGCTCGGCAAGGAATTTGGAATGGATTTTCTTCCCATTTAATATTTGCCATGTAGAGGATTTGCTGTGATTAATGGGTAGTTGAGATGAGCTAGAAAATTTGTCCAGTAAAAGGTAAAGCAGTTTGAAATACTTATGTGATGGAAGGAATATTATGATGTCATCCATATATGCAATGGAGGTGCTGGATTTCTTGATTCTTGGTATATGAATCCAGGGAGGGAGTCTTCTATAGACTTTAAAAGAGGGTCTATGTAGCATGAAAATAGCAATGCGCTAAGCGGAGACCCTTGAGGTATGGAGCACTTAGGCATGAATCCATCTGTTAAGGTTCTGTTAAGTTTGAGGTGAATGAATCTGTTGTATAGTAGGTTATCTAGTATTTGTATGATCTCCGAAGGAATGTATTTTCCTAGAAGTTCAAGCAGGATGTTGGGATTCACTGTGTCAAAGGCCTCAGCTATGTCAATCTGGACTGCAATCGGTTTTGATAGTCTATTAGATCTGACATAGTCAAGGAGTAATTTAACTTCTGTCATGGCAGTAAGGGTTGATGAACACTTTTTAGCATATTGATTTTTTGAAATGTTATGAATGATTTTGTAACTCTTCTTTAATGACTCCTTCTATGATTTTGAATAAGATAGGAGTCATTGATATCGTTCTCATGCTGTTGATGGAAGTGGGTTTCTTGTTTTTCTTCAAGAACGGCACCATTGCAATAGGGTAAAGGTTAGGAATTACCCTTTTTTGTGTTGAGAGGTGTTTTATCATTCCCATTACGATCGGAATCACAATGTTGCTAAGATGGAGAAGCATAAACTTAGGTATGGCATGTATACCAGGATGTACTTGGTCAGGTAGGGCTGCTAAGCGATTCTTTATGTCAGTCTCTGTGATGCCATGTTTACCTATCGGAAAAATGTCATTCCAAGAGAGATCAAATCTGGGCTCACCATTTTTTAATCTTTCTTTAAAGGAAGATTCAATTTTCTGAAGCATATGAATTCCAGTTTAATTGGAACCACTGATGATGATTGTTGAGGGTGTGGATTGTTTAGGTTTGTATTCTAATATCCAGTGAAGATATACTCTAGTCCAACAATGCTGATTAGGTAGGTATATTTTGGATTTTTTAATTGCTATGTATTCTGCAATGGCCACTTGTTTGGTCTTATATTGATGCTTAAGGTTAAGCAACCTTTCTAATGGCTCATTGTCGATGTTGAATGCATTGATTTGATGAGAGATTTGTTCCAGCTCATTAAAAATTGTTGTAGGCCCTTTAGATCTTCTGGTGTGTCGTACTATGAGCAACTGTAGAATTTCCACAAGAGAGAACCAAGCTTCCTCCAGAGGTCTAGTGAGTATGTCAATTTTTTGAAAAAGAATATAGGCCTCGGAGAATACCGCCTCACTTGTGGAGGCATGAGTGAGGACTTTTATGGTATTGTTGGTGCTTATTGTAGAGAAGTTTTGAAGCTGCAGGTCTGCAACTATGGCATGGTGGTCTGTAAAGGCTGCTGGCTGAAGATATGCTTCAATACAGAAGTAAAATTCTGCTGTATAAAATAACAGGTCTATTAGGGAGTAATGAACTTTCATGTGGAATGAAAAAGCATTATGAGGTAAATACCCTCTACCATCAAGAAATCCAAAATATGCAATATTAACTATACTATGATGAAAAAAACACATATCTCTTCTATTTTAAAAAATGCAAATTAATACAAAATTTAGAATATGATAATCAAGTTATAAATTAAAAAGAATAAAGTATATTTTATATATAAATTATTTTTTTACAACTTTAATCCCCAATTAAAATATGTTACATTAAATATTGGGCATGTATTGTTTTTTTTTTTTTAAAGAGAACCTTTTTTTTTTCAGCATAAATTGTGATGAATAGCGTTTGTAGCATAGATATCACCTTGACTATCTGGCAATGATAACAATATATTTAATGGTTATTGAAACAAAATTAAATAGACATGTTTAATTGAAAGTTTAGAATACATGTCATGTAGTCTGTTTAATGACCTTTTTTTAATTTAATTTTGTGTATGCTTTCAGCCTCAATAAAAATTCATGAACATATGAAATAATCAAGATAAAACTATTTACTGACTGCCTTGATTATCTTACACCATATTCTGTGATTTATTTATATAGGGATTTCATAGAAAGAATGTTCACCTGGTATGTCAGCAAACTTTTTTGCCTATCAGATAAAAACTTCAAAATTATTCTGTGTTGATTTGTTCAATCAGTAAATATTTTTCAAAATTATTTTATCAATTCTAATTGCAAATGTTACTTTAACAACATATACTCATATATTATAAACAGAGCATAGCAAGAATGAACATTGAGCATATTAGATAATTTTGGCCAGCCGATAAGATTAGTTCAGTCACAATGCACGGGAGATATTTGCATTTTTTATCTGTAACCATTTGTTTTAATAGATAGTGTGAGGGTATGAGATATTATTGGAGAAATATAAATTTAGCTGCAGGAAGGAGTTTGCTGTTAATTGAGAGATTGATTTATCTTTTATGCTTAAATGAATTGAGCAAGGCAAATTTCTAATGTTCTCTCCATGTGTTCTTATCATTATAGCTGATATTATTATATATTTATTCACATGTTAATGGAATAGGTTGCTCATCAACAAGCATCAGCCAGCATTTTGAGTTTACAGAATTTTTATCTCCAGAGTCTTTATTCTCATTTGTCTGATATTTCTTAACTGAAATATCATTTGAATTTTCCTCAAGACAATCATAACAAACAAAACTAAATTATGGTCTTAGTAAGAGACTTCAAAGTCACCACCTAAGGTGGAGAGTGCTAAAAATTCTTTGATTTCAGATCTAGACAATCATGCCATGGCAATTGTTTTAGATAAACAACTGCAAATCGCTTTTACATGAAGGAAGATTACATCAATTGGAAGGATTGATTAATAGTAAATTTATTAGATTTTTAAAGTTGGGCAAAAAGGAAAGAGACAATTGATTTAAAAAATGGACCTGTACTTTACTACAAAGGCACAATTATTGAAAGCACAAATGTAATAGAATTCATTATGAATAAAAAGTGGACAAACAATTTTGTTGAGGTTGATAGTATATCAGATTCAATAGCAAAATAGTTAATCAATTTAATACAAGATACCAATTGCAGATAATTTAGGTTTATGCCCCAACAAATCCTCACTATGATGAAAAGACAGATTTTTATATTGTTGTACAAAATGCTTTTAATAGGATCAAATATCATTTTAAAATTGTCATGGGAAACTTGGCAAACAATTAAAAATAAAAGTGGGAATAAATTTAATTATGGTGATAGACTTGTCGAGGTTGCAGAAACAAGAAAAATTGCATATTATGAATTCTTTTTTTTTTTTTTTTGAGAAAAATGCTAAATAGAAATGAACATGGTTACATCTGAATGAAAGTATAGCAGAATTAGATTAGATTTTGAATAATAAAAACTATGTATTTCAAAATTCTACCATTTTTTATCTATTCAACACAGGAAGTGGTAATTCATTAGTGAGATATAAGATATCTGTTAATGCAAAACTAAGATAGATGAAAACTATTAAGAAAGATAATATTTATAATTGATCTCAATAAAAATATAACTGATAACTAATATTTTATTAAGATCTGCAAGAAAAATAGATGGTACAAAAAAGCAGCAATTTGCCAATAAAAGTTTTACTAAGATGATATCTGAAGAAAACAAGGAAAATGAAAATTTTTAAAAATCATCCATTAAGAATAACTGAATAACCAGAATTTTGAAAATGATATGAAAAAGTGTTAATAATGACATATGATTGTAAATTAGTAAGGAAATCTATAGAAAAGAACAAAAGTCTCAAAAATGTAAAATACATATTGATATTGGAAGGAAAGTTGTTATAGCAATAAGAAGAAAAGATGGAACTATTACTAAAAAGCGAGATAATGTAAAATGTGCAGAAAAGTTCTATGAAGAATTATATAGTAATGAAGAATAAGAAAAAATATCCACAATTGTTGCATCTTCTGAATTGCCAAGTATTTTAAATGATGAGTGAACATAAAAATTAAATGTATGATGAAGGATAAAATTCCAGGAGGTGGAATTATTATTATTTTAAAAGAATTTTTTAAGAAATAGAAAAATTGTTGTTAACACTATTGACTAAATATTTAAATAATATAAGATATATCAGATGATTGGAGAAGTGCAATAGTAATATTGATAAATGAGAAAAAAGATATTAGAAATTATCAGTCTTCTATCAGTTCTGAACAAAACCTTTACCAATATACAGTGAACTTTGGATTCTAATGAGTCAAAAGATATGAATTGTCATTATGCTTTACATTAGTTGATTATAAAAAGGCATTTGATTCTGTAAACATTCCCATGGTGATTAAAGCATTAAATTATCAAGGTCTAATCTCAGGATATAGTCATATTATGAAAAACGTTTATGTAAGTTTGTCAGCAATGATTAGATTACTTAGTGATCTTAAGAAGCTTAAGATTGAGAAGGGTATACAACACTCCTAAACTTTTTACAGCAGTTTTTCAAAGTGTACTTTGTGGATTAATGTAGGAAGTTAAGGAAATATTACTAAAAGGACATAAGTATTATTGATTTCATTGAAAAAATTAAGAAATTGAAACGGAACTGTCCTTGGACATATTGGTAGAAGATGGATTGTTGATATTTTGAATCAGATTGTAAGAGATTGTAAAAAAAAAACCTTTAAAAAAGGCCACATGTGAGAGGAATTGATCAAATAAGGAAGTTTGCTATGTGTTGTGGAGAAGAAAGACTATGAATGAATCAGAGAAACTTGATTAAACTTGGATGGATAATAATTGAAAATGATGATGATTATGTACATTTAAGATCAAAATTATAAATGTATTTACATATTGTAGATAAAAAATTAAAGTCTAAAGCTTTTCATTTTCTTAATAAACCCTACTGCTATTTTTTTTTTACAAATATTACTATATTTTTGTGGTATCATATAAACAAAATAATTGTTTAAATTAATTGTCTTTTATCCAGTGTTCTAGTTTTTATCCTTTAATTCCCTCAATCTTGTTTATATTCAGTGCCTATGTATATATATATAAAATAAGGTTGAAACTTTTAGTTATTAAAAAATTATTTTTTGTCTTTAATTTTTTTACAATTTAATTATAACATTTCATCGTTATAAATATCATTCGATATGAATGTTTTCTAATAAAATATTATTAATAACTGTGAAATATTTAAATAGTATTTCCAACTATAAATTAAACATGCTTTTATAAATTAATAAAATCGTTACAGAAACAGAGATAAAATATTAAGGATAAGATTATTTTTTGTTTGAAAATGATAAGATTATTTCTAATTTACGGCTTTTATTTTAATGCTAATTTCCATAAGAAATTTTTCTTATCATATTTTTCTTTCAAATTCAGTAATGTTTTTCAATAACAACTAACACTTTGTTGTTAAGAAGAAGAAGAAAAAAAATCTAAATTACTGCATTGATTTACTGCAGTTTTTATGATAACATCAATCCTTTTATAATATGGTAAAAGTTCATAGAATATTTAAAGTTAGGTTGAAAACACTATCAATCTATTTCATTCAATTCATGTATGAATATGTCTTCTATGTATTAAATCAATATAGTCAGCTAATAAAATTACAAATCTCATTACCAAAGGTTTTGTACTCACAACTCTAACACTTTCTAACTGCTGTAATTCAATAAAGTTTTTACAATGAATAAGTAACCACTTCATACTTTGCATTCTAAGATTTTATATGGGGAACTTTCTTGAATAATAACAAACAGGGGAATGAATGTTAAATCTGTCAAGATATTTAAGAAAACTGAACAGAAATATTTTTATTCATTTTAAAACTCTGCAAATAAATAATGCTAATTACAATATCAATTGTATTAAACCAATGTGTTACTTTCTAAGCACTATCAGCATGGATAATTGAGCTACTTTCCGCCATAATTCACTTTGTCTTACATATCTTGACTGATTTATTATAAATCATTTGCTTCTCTGGTTATTGTGAATCAAGAAAGCCTTTCATAAAAATTTTTGGACACATAAAAAGTAACAGTCAAAATAGAAGCTAGATGGCAGCTCAATTATTGTGAAACTTTGACCATTAAACAAAGTCTGACAGTTAAGTTTGTGAACTTGCCACCATGCACATATGTTGGTAGTACTGTGCCAACAACTTAGTATGGTTTCGTAACTTTGTTATGTCAATGTCTCACAACTGTGTTCTGATCAATATATGATAGTTTCTTACTGAGGGGCATTAATTATAGTTGTTGCTTGTTTTTATGCACTATATGAGAATGTTGGAGCTTGAATTAAAGCAATGAACAAGACATTAAATTTCTTGTTAAACTTGGCAAGAGTTGAAAAGAAATCCAGGATATATTAGTTCAAATTTATGGGAATATTGTCATGAAAAAAATAGAATTGTATAAATGAATTAAAACTTTTTTTTGGAAAGCATTACTGATCAAAAGAAGTCAAGATGGCCAATAAAGATTAGAACTGATGAAACTATTACAAAAATTAATTGAGTATCAAAATCATCCACTGTAAACATCGACAGAGAAACAGGAAAATCCTAATTGAAAATCTTGGCATGAGAAAGGAATGTGCAAAATGATCCTGAAGGACCTCATTCATGAACAAATAAAGAAGAGTCTAAATATTCCAAAATCTTTTGGAGAGGCAAGATAATGTTTTGGCTAAGTTATAACAGGTGGTGAAATATTGATGTACTGGGATGACCTTAAATCAACAAAATATCAAAGCGCACATTGGAAATCAGCCAATTCTCCACAACTAAAAAAGTTCCATAAATCCAAATCAAGAGTTAACATGATGTTGTAACTTTTTTGATATTAAAGGGGTTGTTCATTATAAATTTGTGCAAATTGGACACATAGTTAACCATATTTCTTATTTGGGAGTGCTGAAAAAGCTGCATTGATGAAAACAACCTGAACTTTTTGCCAACAACTCATGGCTTTTGCATCATGACAGTGCAGTAGCTCACATTTCACTGCCCGTGAGATAGTGTTTTAGATAGTAAACAAATAACTGTATTGGTGCATTCTCCCTACTCATTTGATCTTTCCAGCAATGACTTCTTTCTTTACCAAAGATAAAGCAAATATTGAAAGGAATAACATTTTTATGCTTCAGGACATTAGGGGTAATATGATGACAGCTTTGGTGGCCAGTCCAGATAAAGAGTTCTAAAAGTCCTTTAAAGGGTGGCTAGGTACTGGCATCAGTGCATAACTTCCCAAGAGGAGTACTTCAAGATGACTATTGTAATATTCGGGAATGAGGTAAATAGCATTTTTCTAGAGTGAGTTTGCAAACTCAATTGTCAGATCTCATATATAATCATATTCATGTTTGAACCAGAATTCAGAATTATTGTTTATTTAATTAATAAATAAAAATGTGCTTTCACAAACACACAATTCCAATGCATAATTAGTGCAGAGAATTTAAATGAATGAAAACAATAAGATAAATGAAAAGAAGGAGAGAAGGAATAGAGTTGAGACATAAAAGATTGTTTGATTCAGAAACAGGACTTATCTATTTATTATGCAATATCTTAACCTACAAGACAGCAGATAATACCTTTGATTAGACACTGCTTATTGCTTATTCATCTCATGTCTTCTACATTAGATGTATCAGTCACTTTAATTTAGTATCCAACTTTTACTACTTTGCATACATTAACTTTACAATTAATTAATTTTGTTCTACATATCAAAACAATGATTTATGTACAATTAGAGTAATATTTAGATTGTGTTTGCATAATTTATGTCATATTGCCATTTCAGTGTTTAAAATCATTTTAAGTCTGTATTTTTTATTATTATTGTATATAGATTTATATTAATTTTATATATTGCAATTAATCTTTTTTAAAACAAAAGTTTTATTCTTTTTTTTTTTCCAGATTTGCATGAAGTATTCTGGAAATCTTAACGTCTATTTCTAGTTAAAATATTTTCCTCAGGAAATTTTACTACTGAATCTCAAAATGATTATTCTTTAGCAATCGAAATGCCCTCTTACTGCTATCAGTGTGTGTGTGTATGACTAAGAGTGTTTACCGTCTTGTTGATTGATCTCTTTAAAGTTTTACTCATTGGCATTACCTGAAATCCAGTAAAGTTGTAAATTTTATATATATAAATTATTTATTCTCTATGTGGTTTTGGTTATAAAATTTAATCATTCCTAATAATCAGTTAAAATGGATTTTACAGCAGTTGCTACTACTCTGGCAGCGCCAGCCGATATGTCCAATACCTTATGGATGATTATTGTGGGATTTTTAGTTGCATTTATTCTTGCTTTTGGGATTGGTGCTAATGATGTTGCAAACTCTTTTGGCACATCCGTGGGCTCAAAGGTTTTAACGTTAAAAACAGCTTGTATTTTGGCATCTATATTTGAAACTTTAGGAGCAGTGCTCATAGGTAAGTGATTTCATTATTATTGTTTACTAATTTTTGTTTTTCGATATAAAACTAAAAACAAAAAAATTGAATTTATTAATCAAAATTATTTATATTTTTAAATAAGTGGAAGCAATTTAATTATATTTATATTTAAATATTTACATATAAGTATGTACATGTGTGTGGGTATTTATATATGTATTAAGAATTGTGGTCAGGAATTTATTTAAGTATATCTCTTGATCCATTATTCATGTATGTATCACTTTTTTTGAATTCATTGTCTGTTTTTATTAGTTCTGAAATAAATGTCATAGAAATTCTTATTGTTTTTTAAAAAAATAAACAGATTTTGTTTTCACAATTCACTTTTTTTTCCATCTATCTTTAGAAAGTCGTGGTTCTAATTCAATACTTTTTCATATGGATAGTTTGTTGTTAATTAAAAACATGTATTAGTTTTTGTTTTTTTTTTAAAAAAAAACAACAACTGTAATTTGAAGATGTGATATGTTGGACTATGAAGATAGTTGGATTTTTTTTTTAAAACTAGAAACAATTAACTTTGCTATCAGCATTTTCTTATTTTGCTGCTTATTCTTTAAAAAGAGAAGTTATTTGTGTGTATCTGTGTGTAAATCTTTTGTCTTTGTTATGTCAGGAAAGACCAGTCAGGTTTTGACAATATAAATAAACCTCTACACTAAATAACAAAATAAATATTTATTTAACAAGAATAATGAAGTAAAAAGAATAAGGAATTGATAGTCCATTTAAATCAAATAAGTCTGCAATTTATCCTTGAGTGGTATTCTACTTTTATACACGAAGAGTAAAATTAAATACACATTTGTTTTTTCCAATTTTAAACACAAATGTGTTTATCTTAATTAGATAAATAAATATAGCTTTTAGAAACAATTAGCTTCTAGCAGTTTAATGTCTTTATCGATGATGTACTTATTTCGACTTTTTGAAAGGTCCCTTTTGTTTGCTTACTTAGCATGCACCATGTAGGCATTACTGGCCTTAATGCAGTTATTAATTTTCACTGCTATCATATTGATTCTCAGTTTTTTTATCTACTTTACCAGTAACAATTTTTACAAGGTAGCAAGTACATTCATTATTAGACTGTGGGAAGCTAATTTTTTTTTTCAATTTGATTTGTAATCTTAGCATGCACATCTGTAGATTTTTCTAGAGTAGTTAAATGAAAATAATTTAATATTGACAATCTGTATGTATTTATAAAAATAATGTAATTTTATTTACAACATATATCTTACATGCACAGACATTCTAATTCTTTCACCCTACTCATATTACTTTCAGTGACATATATAGTCCTTAAGCTTAGCAGGTGACCTATGTATCGGTGAAACTTTGGGAAAAGATCTTTCTCTATTGAAGTAGCCATACTCAGTTCTTCATTTTATTTGAAAAGTTTCTCCTTTTATATCATTTGTCTGTTTTTTGATCACTGCCAGTTCTCTGATTAGCTGACAAAGTATATTTTTTACTACTTCTTCCATTGTCACATTTTTATCATAAACATCCAATGATGGCTTATTAAAAGAAGGACATAGGACATAAGTGATTTATAAATCTTCTCATTTCCTTTTCATTTTCTAATTTTATCTGTTGTAATTGTTTTGATAAAATTCTCAATATTACACCTGGAATCCATTTTCTTTTGAGAATGTCATTTATCCATATTTTTTCTCTAATTTTGAATCATGTTCAAAACTGTTATCCTTTTTTAATGGTTAGCAATAACTTAGTGAGATGAATACAAACAAACAATACACCAATGATTGCTGGAGTCTTTTTAATTGCTGTACTGGAAATAAAATTTAATTAAACATAGCATCATCTGATGTTTTGGGTACATCCTTAAAACCAGTTTTATTCAGCATATATTTTAAATGTTGATTGGCATTCTTTGCTTATTCATTTATTCACAGGATAAGATGGAATAAGAATATGCTTTATCCTGTAAGTAGTCCTCAAATTTCTGTGAAGTGAGGCCATTGTTATGATCTGTTACTATTATCTCCGAATAACCATGTGTAGAAAAAAAAATTTTCAAACACATTTATGGTACATTTCACACTTATGTTTTTCACTATTCTACATTCTATACAATGAGAGAATGAATCAGCTAAATTGAAATTATACATCTGTAGATAGGTTCTGTATGATCTAAATGGAGACATTTTCAACATATCATGGACTTAATTCAAGTTTCAAGTTATTTAGGTGGAAATTTGATAGTTGTTGACAGCCAATATATTTTTTTATATTTCTTGGTCTCTCAGCATTTTTTAATGCTTTTACTTTGTCTGGATTAAAATATCTTCTATTTATATATCTGAGAAACTTTATTACCTTAATAGACCAGATGCATTTGTCAATATTTATCTCAGCTCTTACTTTTGCCAACTTTGAGCAGACTGTCTACACTTTTCTAACTCCAACTCTGTCTTACTGTTAACTAAGGTATCATCCAAACAGGGGATAATGCTGTCTATGGATTGAAAAAGTGTCCATATTTGCCTGGAAAATATTCGGTGCTGCTATAATACCATATGACAATTTTTTGCAGTTCTGTATAGTTAATGTTACATTTCCTCTGTTTTTCAGTTACAGGAATTTCATGGAATGCAGATTTAAAGTCTATTTTTGTAAAATAAATAGTTTTTTGTAATGATTTTAGTACTTTATGTATACTCAGAACAAAATAAGAAAACCTTTATTTATTTAACTTTACTCAATAATCTTTGTACAATCTAAGATTTCCATCTGTTTTCATGTTGGGTGATAAGATTCCTTTTGAAACCATCTCATCGAGTGTTTTCTTGACTTTCTCTTTTAAATCAAACAAAATCTTGCAGGGTTTACAAATAATGGGTTGTACATCCTTTATCAGTTCCATATCGATTGGTCATGTTCTTAGCCCTAATGATCCAGATTAGAACAATTCAGGGTATTTCTTCCACTTTAGAGTTACTGAATGAATTCTTTTTAGCATTATCTACATATAACATGAGAAATTTACCTTTGAATTTAATTTTACTGCTATTATTATCTTATGCTATGCATGACAATTTTATTTCTATCTATCGCAATAATGTCCAGATTCTCAAGTGTAGAACATTTACTATGCCATTTATTGACTTTTAATCAGTCTTTATAGGATATCAACAATAGGCCTGCTCCATTGTCCATTTGTTACATTTTGACTACAAATATCCACATCCAGTAGTATGTAATACTTTTTAATGTTAAACTTCTTTGCATTGACATTTTTACTAACTCTCTCTTTCCCAGATTTGTAGTGCAAAGTTTACTTATTTTAAACACTGCATTCCTTAAAATGACAGACTGGTGCTGAATGTTCTTTTCATGCAATTCCTATATGATTTATTGTTTATGTTTGTAATATTTTCACAAATGTACAGGTCTGCCACAGCAATAACATATTTCTCTCTATTGGAGTCTGGAGCATTATTTCTTGTTTTTTTTTTTGTATTGCAAGAGATTTTCTAGCTGCCATGTCAATACAAATTCTGAAGCAATATTCAGCATGGTTTACTGTGCAATGCATTTATCCGTGATTTGCTTCTAATTTAGGTCAGGTTTGCTCAACATCATTTTCCTAAAATTTAAAGTCCATCATGCCATAAAAAAGTTGTTCTAGCAACATGCCATTAATTTCAAGGCCAAACTATTCTTCACTAAATTTCTTAATGTTGAATTGTAGTCAACATATTTCTCACAAAGTAGTTGTTTTCTGTTTTGCAACGTCAACTGCAACTACCCATATTCCTGGAGTAAAATATCCATTCAATTTTTCAATAACTTCTTGGTACAGAAGTTCCTCTAGTCTTTTAGGTCACAATGTATTCACCAGCTGCATCACATCCTGCCCTGCAAAATATAGAAGTATAGACACCTTCAGATGCTCTTTGTTTGTTTATTTATGAGCATGTAATATTCCACATGTATAACAATTTTTCTTTGAAGCAGCCTTGTTTATGTCAAATTCTTATTTAGTGACACCATTTTTTTTATACTGGTACTCTAATGATTATCAACTTACACCATTCACTGCTTATACACAGGTTCTTTTTAAGTTGTTGACTGTAACAATTCTATTTATGCACAGGTTTTTCATAAGTTGTTGACTGTAGCCATTCTACTTATACACATGTCCTTCATAAGTTATCGACTGCAGCCATTCTTCTGTGTCCTGAGGGTATTTAACACTGACCAGGCAGCAACAATGTAAATAAATTTGCACACAAGTTAAATAACAAATATTTAATTAATAATAATAATAAAGTAAAATGAATAAGGAATTGATAGTCCATTTAAATCAAATAAGTCTCTATAATTTGACCTCGAATGAGTAAAATTAAATTAATACACATTTGTATTTCCAATTTCACAATCTCTTTAAACATAACTGTGCTTACTTTAATTAAATAAATAAATATATATTTTAGAAACAATTATCTTCTAGCAATTTATTATGTCTTTATCTGACCATACACTTATTTCTATGTACAAATAAGACTCTTTGAAAGGTCCTTTTTACTTGCTTGTCTAGCACATTTCATTTACTCAGATTACTAGCCTTAATGCAGAATCATTTGATCTTCAGTTTTTTACTATTTTACCAGTAACTATTTTTACAACACAGCAAGTACATTCCTTGTTAGATTGCTGTTTTTTTTTTTTACTGTCCATCTAACTGTATATAAATGATTTATTTATCTACAAGTTTTATTCAATTTGATTTGCAATCTTAGCAGATACATATGTAGACTTTTTCAGGATAGTTAAATGAAAACAATTTAATATCGAAATAATCTGCATATAATTACAAAAATAATAAATGATTTTTATTTACAATATATATCTTATATGCACAGATATTCCAATCTTTTAAAAATCTTACAAGTAAATGCTTTACATTTTCAAAATCTGTTGGAGCATAAAATTTGTTCAAAGCAAATAAATGCTAGTTTATTTATTTTTAATTTATTTATAAAATTAGAATAAATAAATTACTTTTTTATAGTAAATTTATGATTAATCCTCCCTGGCTACATTAGTATGGGAAATTGTTAGAAATTTCCATATGTCTTAATTTCATAGAATTTTGTCAACTAAATAAGTATCCATCTCAGGATCTTTGCATTTTGCTCACACTATGTAATCTAAATGTAATTTCTCCATTTTTTGTAATCTGTTGTTATTTTTTGTGTTTTTTTATACAAATATTATAATACTTATTGCATATTATAGTATTTATTGTGAATAATGCTTAACATAAATAAAATCATATTTATTTTATTGTAATAAGTGATTGTACCTTTCATAAAAGAAAGTAACCGACTGCTCCCAGTTAGAAGCTGTATCTGTTGTAGATTAAACAAAAGTAATTTTATTTCTTCTTTTTTGCAATCCATGG
Source organism: Epiperipatus broadwayi (assembly GCA_028023455.1). Classification (NCBI taxonomy): domain Eukaryota; kingdom Metazoa; phylum Onychophora; class Udeonychophora; order Euonychophora; family Peripatidae; genus Epiperipatus; species Epiperipatus broadwayi. Next base: position 11,246,358 of record JAQFVV010006219.1, on the reverse strand, counting down.
TATTGACTAAAAACTTAATATATTACAGCAAGAATGAAAAAAATACACAATATAAAGCACTTTATATATTTACAATTTTGTTAGAATTAGAAAAAATAAAACACTACATATTGTTAAAAATACAATATTGTAATGAATATACCAAACAAAAAAATAAGATATTGAGAAATTATAGTTAGATTATCTCACTATGGTAGAGTACTGATGAGTAAATGATCATACAGCTGCTAATATATCAGGATAATTTTTTTAGTCTCTCTGTTTAATTGTACTTAATAAACAGAGTATAAACGTATGTGAGATAAGTGTTAAATTTATAAAGTTAGCAAAATTTGCCTAGAGCACTTTCGATTAATTAATTATATTAGTCACAGTCATGGCATTGATAGTGGAAAGAAAATTGTGGGGCTTACTAAAGAGAAACGAATAAGTAATTAGCATATTTGAATGACAAATTAGTTGTTTAAGTTGGCCATTTTTTCAAAAGGGGGACACAGAAGTTTTTTTTGTTAATTGTGTTTTTGTCTTGGGTGAAATGCCAGGCATCTTTTAATTTGCATTTGGCATATTTGTATTCAAAGCAGACCATACTAGCGTCAAAAGTGCACCAGGAAAATTTTGCTGAGTTTACAAATTTAAAGTTTATCTTGCATATGTTTATGCATATACTCTGCTTGTTACATTTCTCTGAAATACTGCTTCTTTTCGATGTTAATTATATTTAGTTTGTTTTTAAATGTGGCGAGGTGTCTTTTTGTATTACTGTTGTAAAGAAATACACATTTTATGCACCACAGACTATAAAGTATGAATGTGTAGTTCTTATTTCTGCAAAGCAAGCTTTTGTAAAAAAGTTAATTATTGATTGAATTGAATTGTACTATTATTTTTCTGAAGTATTTTTGTGATGTATGACCGGGCATTTTGTAAGCTACTACATTAAAAAAAAGTGTTTTTGATCTTCTTCTTCCTTGAGACATAATTGACATATAGTTTGTGTATTGATGAGATTTCTCTTCTACCTCAAAAAGTATAATGTAGGCAAAGACCACAGATTTATTTTGATCATAAAATTGAAATAATTTGACTCAAGAGTCCAATACTTAAATCTTATCAGTTGCCTATTATTAATGCCAAGTTTTGGAGAATCAGCCCCTTCATTTATGTTTGAATATAAAAAAATATGAATTTTCTTATATTGCCATTTCTCTTGTGGAAATATTATCTTAATATTTGTCATTACATTAAATGATATTAGAATTGTTTGAACATTAAATGAAATCAAATTTATTATAATAACTGATTATTCTTTTATTAAAACAATGCAACCAACTGCTTCCAGTTAGAAGCTCCATTTTTTGCCTGTATGGTTATATTTTTTTTATATAAATATTATAATAACCAATGTAAATAATGTTTACAACAAAAAAAATCATACATGGAACCTTAATTATGTAAAATAAAATGCTTTTCTCATGAGCAATATCATGTATTGTTATTGTAGCATTTATGTTATAAAACTATATTGAAGGCATTATAGGTTAAGATGAGATTATTTAAAAAATGTAATTTTATCTAATCATAATAATAACTATTAACATCAAGTTTTTAAACATATTATTATCATGATATTAAAATTATATAATGTATTTTATATATACACACACACAAATATTTTGCAAATAATGAGTGTGAAATATTTTGAATTATATCAGAGTTGTGCTTAAAGCTAATGGTTAAATTGCATTGGGATGAATGGCTGACCACCTTTCCATAAACTAACCCTGCAAGTAATTTGCACTTTTACATGAATCTAATGTTACCACATGGAAACCAATTTCATTTTGTTGAATTCCTTGTTAACACAGTAAATTATGTGAATTTTAAAATAGAACTATTAATGTGAACTCCAAAGCCATTGTGAGGGATAACCATGCCAAGACTACAGGAGTGATGACCCTAAGCTCTTGAAATGAAAAATAACTATATATTACATATACATACACAACATAAAAATACTCTAAATAATGTTTGTCTGAAAGCTTGTGTTGATGATATTTTGCTTATAATTATGTATTGGGCTATTTCCATCATTTAATATTAATTGTTAGTTGCCAACCCTAAAACACCTCAAATAGCAGATATACTTTTTACAGAGTGATTTTCTCTTCACCTAAAAAACACAGTAAAAATACTTCAATTTAATGTTGCGGATATATCAAAATCAAAAATGGAATCCTTTACAAATTATCTGTTTAATACAGTGCTGATGTAATTATACTTCAAGAGACTCATCATTTTCCTATTAATGGTTATCTTCTTAAAATTCTTAGATTTACATTGATTAGTGATAGATTGCTTTCTAAATAATGTAAGGTTACTTTTATTTCAAATTATCTTATAAAGCAAACAAGTTTCATTGAAGATATTTCAAATGATATTGCATTCAAATAGATACTTTTTATGTTTACAAATCCTCCTGCAAAGTGGTTCTCACTCTTTGCTTCCCTAGATCTTCCTATCTTTTGTATTCATAGGAGGTTTTCAATTCTCAGAATTGTCTTTGGGCTTATGTAAATGAGGATCAAGTGGGTTGCTTACTTGTAGAATGGATGGAGGTAAACAATATGTACTTAATGATGCTAAACAAGGAGGAACATTTTATTCAGGCACACACTTCCTGACTTATGTTTTGTTTTAACATAAAATGGCTTACCATTACCAGTTGAAGTACTGATATCATTTTTCCTATAGCAATATAAACCTAATCTAATCATTTTTGAAATCTGTATTCCAGTAGTTATAAGCTAACCTGTTCCACAAGGAGTTTAAGAAAATTAGTTGAAGTAAATATCTTGTTATCTTGGAATAAAATATTAATAGAAAGTCTTCAATATCCTTTTGATGTGATAAGTTTAACAAACTTTTAATAACAGTTGCCAGAGAATCCATCTCTCAAGTTATTCCAAGTTGAAATAAAATTGGCAGTGTTCATTATAACCAGTTTTTGTTTACCAAAAATTTGAAAATGCTAACATACATAATAAAGAAAAATGGAGAAAGTTCATGGCCAAACAAAACTTTACAAGATTTGGTTATAAGGCATGGACACTTTTATGAAAGTTTGATTAATGTGAAAGTACTTATAAAAGAGCGACTACTGTAACTGCTAATCAGATTAAACAATCTTGTGCACTTGTCTCATGATTGATAAAATTAGGAAAAGCATCATTAGAGCAGAACTCCAAACATCTTATGTTCTAATAATAGTAATCTGATAAAACCTGTGGATGTTATTGAAATTGACCTTGCCCTTGATTATTTTAAATCAGAAAAAACTCCAAGAGCCAGTAACATAATTTCAGAGGTTTAAAAAAATTTAGGGCCTAAAGTCAAAGCATGGTTGGCAGATTTATTCAGTAACATTATTCACGCAAAAAGTATTCCAAAAATTTGACACCCAAGTAAAACTATAGCAGTCTTAAAACCAGCAATGATTTTAAAAATTGTCTTTCTATTTATTATTATTTCTTCCTTGTAAACTTTGAAAGAATTATATTAGCAAATATTTTACCATTGGTTGAGGGTCACTTCATACAGAGTGGGCTGGTTTTAAATCAGGAAGAAATTGTGAGGCTTTCAAAATAAATTAAAAATTGGTACTACCTTTGTTGATCTAACCTCAACTTATAATTCTGTTTGGAAAATTGATCTTTGAAAAGTTTCTAAAATTCTTAAATGTAGGAAAACAATTAATTTACTTGATAAAATATTTGCCAATAGAAAAATAAAGTAACATTAAATGACCATCTTCCATATTGAACTGCCACACCTACTTTATTTAATATATTCATCAATGATTTTCTAGATACAGAAGGCAAGAAATTCATCTATACTAACAGTATTGCTTTGACTTATCAAAATAGATTTTTTCTTGAAATAGAAAAGTCTCTCAATATGAATATTAAAAATTTGGATGGGTTTTGTTTTGTTTTATAAAGAATATGGTGTTATTCATAATCCAATGAAAATAGTATATTCAATTTTTCATCTAAATAGCAGGGAATCATCTTGTAATTTGAATATAATTTTTTACAATAGTAGTCTGAAATATTATTCTACCCCATAAATATTTGGAATGATTTTGGATCCAGCCTAACATATTTTCCTCATTTGTCTAAGGACAAATCAAAATTAATTTCTAAGAATAACGGAATGTTGTCATACAATCATTGATACTTCTTGCTCTAAGTCTGCCAAAACTTCTTTAAAAATCTGTTGTAAATGCTATTTCAAATTAAAAAAAACTTTGATGTAAATTTTTTTTATTTTTTGAAATAATATGTGATTTTAATTGAAGAATCATGTAACATCTATTTTGTTGTAACTGCTGTTACAAAAAAAAAGGAAATGTATTAAGAAATTATAATACCAATTAATTTTAATATATTTTTGTAAAGTTATAAAGTGAAAAGAGCTAACATTAAATTTATTAAAACAAGATTCTTCTGTTTCTTTGTTTTTTCCCCAAAAAATCTGTTTACCTATTTTAATGGAAGATTATTTAATTAATATATATATATATATAAATGTGTACAGAGACTAGCAATCTTTATTAATATATTCTAAGGTCTTTCTAATAAGAGTTGCTTGTATTTTTTGTTGATGGAATTATGTGTTGCTGATAATAATAATAAACTATTCCTAAGAAGAAAAGTAATTTCTTTAAAAATGTTCAATAATGAACCAAGGAGATTTTAATATTCTAATGGCACACGATTGAGATGAACATAGTAGTATAATAGCTTTATATTTTTCAAATCAATATTTGAAAATGAGTATTCAAAGGAAACTATATTTGATCCATAAGATTCTCAAAATTTTCAAATAATCTTTTGCTGAAATATATCTGTTCAAAGTAATAATTGGGCCAAAACCATTCCATGATCGTGATCTTTATCATCATTTTCTTGGAACTACCAGCAGAAAACCTTCAAATTATTTTTTAAAAAAAGTAAATGGTAATTATTCCTGCCATACATTATTTTTAATCATCCATTGTGCATTTATAATGCTCAAGTCAGCATAGTATTGTCTTCAAAAATTAACATCTTTGAAGTGGCAGCTTGGACATAAGTATTCTGCTTGGAAGTTTTATGTTAGATTGTTTTGGCAAACAGTGATGTGCTTATTTATGTGTGTTGATCTTTATAGTGATTTGTTTTACTCTATTTTTTATGTTTTGTTTTAGTTGCTTGTATAATTTATGCTAGTTTCTTTCAGCAAACATCATTTTCAGACTACACTTTATTGATTATTTTTAATGCATTCTGTATTCAATGATTAGTATTTAGACTACATCCAAACACTCAAAAGTTTAGCAGTGTTGGATATCAAAGCTCCAGATAGTCAGGCATCAATAATTTGATATTTTAAATTCAGATAGATCTAGTCATTTTTTTCCCAACTTTGGGAAACCAACATTTATTTCCTGAACAATTTTTTATTTCTTTTTCAGGGTTTTTTTTTTTTTTTTAAAAAAAGTCAAAATAGTGTTAATTTTATTTTTTTGCTATATGATGTCTAAAATGTATTATATTATTGTCAGTGTTTATTCTGTAGCAATTAGTACATTTACCTACCATTCTCATGATTAAGATCTAATTAAGAATTTTATAGATGATTGAATATTCATAAGTTTCTAAATAGAGGATAAAAGAAACCCCAGAAAATCTGCTCAGTCAAATGAATGTATTATTAGATTAGTATATTATCATTTTATTGATGAGATTATCTTATACTTGGTCTGTTAATTCTAAAAAAAATTTTATTGTTTGAAAGCTGAATTACTTTTGTTCTTCATTAAATTAAGTATATAAGTAATAAAATTGTCTGTGTTACACGGTCATACTCTCAGTCACAGAACAATGAATTTAGTTGATGAACAGATGGTCATATCACTTTCTACATAAGGGGCCTTTATTCTGACAGAATGAGTTGTTACTTTGCAGCTAGTCAATCTTTATTTTATTCATTGTGGTATTCCAAGTATTGACTTGAGACTTAAAGCATTAATCCTAAACCAACTTGCTTTTCATATATATGAGCTATGTTTAATTTAATGATTACATATTAAATCATTAATTATTAACCAAGGTGTTAAAAGAGAAATTTTGTCAGCAGCCTTATATAAATAATTATTAGCTTAATAAATATTAATAATAAATATTAAATACCATATTCAATCTGGCTGATATATTAATTTCACTCTGAACTACCAAATATTGACAAAGGTATATTTATAAACATCAGAGCTCCAAAAATAGGTGGGATTCATTCTATTCTTGATCCTTTGTTCAATATTTAGAGTACTTTTAATTCATACCTGAGGGAGGGTGATTTACTCCCTTTGTTTACATATATATGTCTGTGTGTGAGAGTGTATGCATGTAAAGAATGAAGCCGGTTCTGTAAATTTATAGTGATCGTTATTATAAGCAACTAGAAATAGATTTGAGATTTTGTTAGAAACTTGTTAGATATATTCCAGTGTATTTGCAGATTATTTCACTCTGCTTTACAAGTTTTTAAAATATTTTGTGAAATATCCATAAATTTTTTTTTTATATAATTTGGAAACTTTTGCAATTAATATTGAAATTTGCATTTTTTACAAATTTGCATCAAGAGCATTCAATCTCTTTATTACCTCTCCAGAACCATTTACTGTAAGCTTAAGTAATCAGCAATATTATATAATAGTGCTATATCTCTAGCCCACTTTGTTTGTTTCTTTCTTTTTCCTTTTTTTTAGTGAAGAATATTGCATTTGCATTCAATTTACTTTTATTCTCAAAGAAGCATAAACAATGGTAGATGTAAAATGTAATAATCATGGATCATTTAAGCTTGAGATAAATGGCTCTAAAATAGAGTTATTAGAAAAAATTGTTGCTCCTAATGCAGTTGATAAATGTAAGCGGGGAAAATTATGTGATGTTTTGTTTACTGTTTGAAATTGCCAATGATTTTCTGCATGCTTCAGTGTAATTGTAGAATGATGGATATGAGCTAACGTTTCCTGGATCAAAGCTTAACTCTGTCACTTCTGGTGATTCAGTGTTATATGATTTCCTAAACAACAAATCATTTGATTATTATTATTGCTTTAGATATAAAAATAAGTCATGAAGGAGATTGTAAAATACAATATGTAAGAATAATTTAAAAAAGACTAACCTTGTGGCCATTATGTTTGTGTTTTATTTACAGTATTTTTGTTATTGTTGTTAACATCAATTTTGATTTAATAAAAGGAAAACTGAGAAATAAAAATTTATTCTGACAATCCCCTCACTCCAAGTTAAAATCCATAGCGAAAATAAATAATTGTAAAATAGTGACATACTGAAGTAAATGCGGAAAAATTATTACAAATGTTCATGTGTGCATATTCTATATTAATATATATGGAAGCAGATGCATTATATGATTTAAATAAAGAAACTCCAGAATAACAATTATAATGACATGGTTAAAAAATGCATGAGCATAATCATTACTATAGATAATGTTTGTGCATATTTTAACCATTATCAATTCATTAATGCTTGGAAATTGGCACATAATATATGAAAGAGGCAATATTTATTGTTCCAATATGTTTTTAATTATAAATATTTAAAGTGGCACAGAATTAAACTGGACAATTTAGTCCATCAAATGCAGTTAACAAATAAATTTATGAATCAGTACTGGTTTTTAAAGTATTGACTTTCTGGAAAACTGCTAATATTTTTTGAGTGTGTGGGAATCAATTTCAAAATTTCAAAAAATGTATTTAATCTGACTTTAAGATTAGTTATAGAAAAACTATGTTTTGTAGCATTTAAAATATTGGAGTAAAATAATAGATCATTAGAAGACTTTAGTGAAGAAAGGAGCATAGAAAATACAAGAAACAAGAACTACTGTCACTGAGAATACTTTGTTATTTTTTTAAATATATTTTTAGAGAATATAAGGAATCCAGGTCTTGTAAATTTATATGAAAATACATTTAAAGAAAAAATACTTAAAGGAAATTGTTCTCAGTATGTTAAACTGAGACAAAGTTATTAAATGGATATCAAAATCAAATGACAAACAACTGTAGCTTGATAACATTACATGACCACAATTTTAGAAGTAAATAACTAGTAGCAAAAACATCATCAAGGTAGGATTGTAATAGGTGAAGGTAAATTAGAATTTGGTATATTTAATTAATATTAAAAATTAGAACTTATAAATTTTGGTATTTCTTAAAGAATTAGTTGCAAGTGATAGTATTATTACATTTAAAAAAGATAATGTGATGTACATAAACAAGAATTTTTTTTATCAGCATGTATGTCTATGCTGAGCGGTTTAATCCAGTTATACAATCAAGGACTTGAAAACTGAATGTGCTTGGATATATTCTTTGCTGATTAAAGTTAATATCTACATCAGTTTGGGCAATGAAATTAAACTATTATCCTCAGCCTACAATTTGGGAACTTGAATAGCACATGACCTCTTGAGCAACTAGCCATATTGTTATTATTATTGTTCTTGTTAATTGAAAATGGAATGTTTACAATTTTACATTAACAATTTTTAAAAGTTGATAATAAAAATAATGAGATATTGAGTGAAAACAAAATTATGAACTGACTACTCATTTCTAATCCTATGGTTTTTATTATTTCATTTCTTTCATAACCTATAGCTTCTTTCTGTTTTTTTTATTATTAAATAATCCTTCTTAATGTTTAATTTATAATTTGTCTTCATATCTAAAATAATTGAAAAAATTATTTCCCATATTCCACTTTTGTGCATTAATGGCATATTTGTTTTTTATTGTACTTCTTTTCATTCTCTTAATATATAACCGTAATTCTATATCTACTAAAGTGGGATTAGAAACTCTCAATACCAAAGTCGGAAATGTGTATGCATACTTACAACAGATTACATAACTAATCAATGGAATATTTTAACCAAATAATGATAGTTATTTTTGTATTTAAATTCTACTCTATAATTTTTAAACCAGATATTATTATAACTACTTTACCTAGAGAAACATTTTTTTTGTCTTATATATTTTTTTATTCTCAAATCATAATGTTTAATATTTATTTATTTATATCATCACAGTATTTTAGCTGTATTATTATTATTTTGCTCTTTTATTTTCTTAATATATTTGCTTCAATATAATTTCTAATTACAAGTATAACATTTCTTGGAATAGCTTTTAGCTATTTGCCAACAATTCCTATTTTTACAATTTAGACTCAAAAGCATTTTTGCTTTTGACCTAAGATAATTTATCATTATATTCACTGTTAATCATAGAAGGAAAAAACCACTTACTTCAATATTGTTTACATCCTATCTCTGTTCCTAAATCTTTGATCATAGCTATCCCCCCTCCCATTTTTGATTTATACCTATACCTATTATTTTATCTTTAGTAATTTTCTTTTTTGGCTCTGAAACCATCTTTAAAAACATATTCAATCAAAAAGTTAATTACTATTTTATAATTGGCGTCACAATGATCTTTTTACAGTTTTTTTATTTTTAAATTCTATGTGTGCCACTCTAATATTTTTTAAAAATTTATCAAAGAAAACATTATAATAATTTATTTTTAATCAACTCTTATTCTTCACTATTGTTCTACTTTCATTTTTTGAAAGTAGTAGTCTATTTAAAATCATTTCCAGCTCATCAATATAAGCATGAGCTATTGGTTTTTAATGAGTAACACTGCTTGGTATTATTATTCATCAGTAAGTCTTTTACTATTATATGATATTCAAATTGATGGTTTAAAATTTTAAGCATTCTAAAATTTTGAATGATAGCTCACTTTTCTGACTAGCTATTCAGAACTAACTTAGGAATATTAATTACATATTTTTATAATCTTTGTTACTAAGTAATGTTGGTCCATTTGCAAAAAAAGTATTTCTTACTGAGAAAACTTGCTAGCCATTAATTAGTTACTCATGTTCATGTTAAATAGTCATGTGAAATAATTTACTGTGTCAAATGCAGATTGAATATGAAAAGTGCTAATGTTACTTTGTTTGGGGTATATCATTCTTTTATCAAAAGAGTAATGATACTGGAGTGATTTTTAATTTTATAAAAGCACATATATTTACTGTAAACCAAAAAGATTATAAATATTTTTATTTTTTTCCCCCCATGTTCACTTGTATGTTTTATTTAACTGACTAAATATATTTTTTCTTTTTCAGTTGGAACCAAATCAGAAATTTTTAATTCTTATTCTCACTACTACTTCTTTCATTTTTATTCTTAAATAATATAAAATCATTTCAAAAACTTTTAATAAAATCCTCAGATAATAAAATCTACTTCAGTTTTTTAAAAACAGGAAATCCTGAATGTGATATCTTATTTATAAAATTTGTTTGTTTTAATCTAATTGTCAATCATATATATATATATATAATTAAAATAACTCATAAATGAACAAAAACATTATTTGAAGAATAATTGAGGATTTAAAAATTAAAAAATTTTAAGAGAGAAATAAATATGCATTCTTTGTAGAAAGAAGATATATTAATGAAGAATGTGAATAAAGCAAAGCATTTTGAAAATACAATGAGCATCAAGATAAACAATGTAAGACAAATAGATCTAGACAAACATTCAGAAAAATAATATCCATTATAGTGACTATAGAAAAACTCCGATAAATTAGCAGTAAAAGAGAGACAAAAAAGAATAATTAAATGGTTAAATGAATTGACCTACTTTGAATCTGAATACTCTTTTATATCTTACTTCTATAGAATTCACCTCATATATGTTTGTAAGTGTGCACTTGTAGTGTATTTGAAATATTTTATAGATGATATTTATTTTTTTCAAAAATATGCTTATGGTGATAATTTGTCACTACTGTCAACTTTATAATACATTTTGTTTTAATGTAGATATGTATTCAATTTTCAGGTTCAAAAGTGTCCGACACTGTTAGGAAGGGAATTGTTGATATATCTTTATATCAAGGCTATGAAAAACATCTTATGATAGGAGAATTGGCAGCTTTATCAGGTAAATTATGCTTTTATTTTGTGTGTTGAGTGCATCTATTTATCTAACTGTCCATCCATCCATACACACAAACAAATTCTTGGAACATGCTAAACAATCTGGACACAACTTCACACCCGCCAATCCCATAATATTGTGCTCAGAATCAAATGATCACAAAAGAAAAATAAAGGAGGCATTTTACATCAATGGAAACATCCATGCCATTAATAGAAAGGATACTTGCTTCGAGATCTCGAAGAAATGGGCTACGTAATACTAGCTTATTTGAATATTTGTATTTGCATATTTTATTATACATTTTATGAAGGCTATGAATATGAGGCACGGATCCTCGAAAACGTTCAGCCGATAAACTTTAATACTAATTAATATCTTCTCTAATTAACAATTATATATAAACATAGATTGTATTTTTTGCTCTTGATGCAAATGTTTAAACTGGAAAATCATGTAGGTTTGTTTGGTATATGAGATACTTTTGTCTAAGAGTCAAAGGTTCCTATAATTAGCATATAATTGGGATCACTAATATATATATTTGATGACCTATTGCCAGACTTACATAATTAGCTTGCATTTTAAACCTTATGGTGCTTGAAACTTTGGATAATACAAGAAGAGCAAAAGTAATTGCTGAATTCATGTGTAGAAACTTATTGATGAAGGCTAATAGTTAGAAATTAGCTTGGGGTTTTAATAAACACTATTATTTTGTATGCATTTGTTATTAATGTTTGCAAAAGATAATTCTAAAGTAGAGTAATAGAATGGATTATTGATTTTCATGCATTTTATAATAATATATAATTTAACAATATTAATTACAACACTACTACTATTACAGTAACAAAAACCTTAATGAGAAAATAAGATACATCAAAATAATTAATCACTTTTACCTTGCCCATACATAGAGATAATTGTATTCAAAGTTATTACTGAATTTTTAGTGTCATCTTTTCTATCTTGACACATTGTGAATTCAATCCCTGTTGGAAAAGATAAAACATTCTAAATATAGAGATTTTTTTTTAGAAAAAATACAGATTTTAAGTCAGAAAATACAGGAATAATTGGGGAACTATAACTTTTAGCTAATAATATAACTAAAAAAAAATTGTATTGTAACATAAAGTACAATTTGAACTTTGTTATACAAAATAGTAAAATTTTTCAGCATTTTTTTATATTATACACATTTTATGTTATCCAAAGAGAAGAAACTGGATTAGATTTAGTACTATGCATGCATAGGAAAACAAATTATCTAATTTACTAAACAAAACATATAATGCAATATAGAATTATATAATAAGAGTAAGTACTTCTAAATAAGTATAATTAATGTTCCTCAAAATATTATTGTTAGTGTATCTATCGTTTTTTATTCACAAGTAGCCAATCCATCTAATCATGCAATATTGCTAGTAATAGATGTCTTATTGTTGTCAATTACAGTTTAAAGGAACCAGATTAATCCGAGTTGATTATAATATATGATGCAGCTTTCACACTATATTGAGTTCACAGTTTGATTAAAAAAAGAGGATGAGACTGCATTTTTAAAAGGCTTTTGTTGTTTTTTTAACTGTAACTGAATATGCTTTCAGCTGATGAATTAAGATTCATAACATTTATGGGCAACTAAGTATGTTGTAGCATGTTAAATTTTTTTTTAACTGTAGCTAAGTGTGCTTTCAGCTGGTGAAGCCAGATTCAAAGCACTCACAGGTAACTGTGTATGTTGCAGCATTTAAATGTACAAAGTAAATACCCAGTTGCCCAGTAGCCGAAAGTGCGCTCAGCTACAGTTAAAAAAAAGTTAACATACAAAATTGAAATGTTGGAACAAACCAATTATAAATAGGATAAAGAAAAGGAGAATAAATTGAATATTACATTAAAGAATTTTGCCAACATTTAGTCCTATGTGATTAATTTAACATTATCAACAGTTTTTTTGTTTTATTTTAGTAAAAAGACTACAAATATCTTTTATTCTAAGTGATGCTCTTTTGTTTAGCATATTAAATTATCTTATTTCTGTATGTAGTTTTGAGAAAAATTGAAATCTCATTTAGTAAAGTTGTATTTCATGTGTTAAGCTATTTTGGGTTAATGAGTTTCTTCCTTAATAAAACATATATTGTCTTCTATAAGTCCTCATTTTATATATTGATTGGGTGATTTAATTATTGATTAAAAACAGGATATTTTAATTACTGTTTTTTTTTTTTTTTTACATTTTAAGGTTGTGGCCTTTGGCTGATTGCAGCAACATTCCTGAAGTTGCCCGTATCAGGTACACATAGCATAGTGGGTGCTTCAATTGGATTTTCCCTTGTACAGTTTCAATTTCAAGGAATTCAATGGAATCAGATAGGTTTTATAGGTGAGTTCATTATTAGTACCAAACAAAGCATTATAAATGTTTGCTACCATTTGTTCTAATTTTGTATTGGATAATATTTAGACATGTTATTTGTTCACATTTTATTTTTAAGTAATAAGAACCTGCCTGAAAAATTTTGTGTGTTTTATTTGTTAGTAGCTTTATTTTAAGTCTTTTTTGTTACTTTTTATGAACATGTAAAATGTAAACTAAATTAATAAATTAGAAAAAGTATATACTATATATTCTCTCCAAAATCATATTCAGTAATCAAAGCTATGACTAAATAATAATACTTGAATTATTAGTGGAAGAAGTTATCATTGCTTACTGTCTTTTCAACACAGTTTGCTCTACTATTTTATAAAAAGAACTTTAAAACAATAAAATACGTAGAAAGTATATTATCGATTTTAATCATGTAATAGTATCTTAAGATACAAATATACAAATAAACTTCTATGACTTTATTGATTGTATCTGAAATGGCCAGAGTGAAAAGATTTTGAGAAATTCTAATGATCAAAAGTGATAGAAGAATAACATATGATCAACAGCTACATTGAAAAATTCAGTCATTAAAGTTGCAGACTCAAAATTTTGAAGAAATGTCCATATAATTTTATCTTGGTAGAGTCTACTTTAGTCTTATTTCTCACCAGAGAAATGACTTTTTTTTAATATAATGGAAATGTAATCAGTATTTTTAAAATAATTTTATAATAAACAATAGTCCTCTCTTATCACTAAAATTTCATAAATCCTTTTATCTTTTTAGTCATTGATACATTGAGAAAAGGAGCAGCTATATTGTATTTATCTGTTCCATTTCTTTTATTTGTGTGATACATATATGTCAAAGATATCATGTTTCCAGTGTTAAACTATATCACCACAAATTATGTTTCAAGTCAAACAACCAAAAACATATAATGATTATGATATATGGCAAACATCCATTCAACAGTATGAAAAACTGTTGCAATCATTATATAACTGTCTAATGAATTTATATTGACATGTAATTGTATTACTAAGTATGCTTGTTATATTTATATTTATACTTCATTATCTATGTACTTGAGTGTTTGTGATTGATTGTTTGGTCTGAGGTATGAGTTATGATTTGTTTTGACATCAAATATCAATATTTGGTGATAGACTGAATCATTGTTTTCTATGTATTTATTGGATTTGATTTAATTGATAGTGTTTTTTTTTTTGTATATATGCACAACTTTTTTTTCATTCACAATATTTCTTTCTGTGCATTTAAATTATATATTACAATACACTTGGTAAGATTTTAAAAGGAAATTAAATTTAGTATATCTATCTCTATATGTATTATCAATAATGTATTCTGCATCAGTATATTCTAGAAATATCTATGAAATGTATCATTAGTAGAAGTGGTCATCAGATTTCTAGACTTGTTTCTGGTTTTGTTTTCATTTGTATATAAATACACATTTTTTATTTGTTCTACATATATTGAGTTGTAGCATTATTGCAATATCTTTCATACTGTTAAATAAATAATGAATGGTTGATCCTTGACAAATATATTTTTTTTTACTATTTTTTATTATGTTTTGTGATTTTTTTAACCTGAAGCATGTGGATTTATGCTGAAACATTACTATCTTGTGTTAAGCATGATCATTGTTTCACAATATATTTGCTGACTTTGATATATTAGACAATTTTGCTTTTATATACACACATAAATATTTTCAGTAACACAACTAACAACACATGTCCACATATATAGTTTGTCTTAAGTATAGTAATCCACAATAGTTTTTTGTTTCATTTTGGATATAGTAATTCACAATGGTTTTTTTTTGTCTTGGATATAGTAGTCCACTATAGTTGTTTTGTTTTTTTTGTCTTGGTTATATACACTTGCAAACATATATTAACTTAATTCTACATACATGGTATTATAATTCATATACTTAAACAACAAAAGGGATTATTAATTTTTTTTATTGTAGAAAATTAAATCTTGTCGTGGAACTCTAAATATTGAAACAGAAATTTTCAACATGTAGTGGAAGCTAAATTTGTATTGGAAAAAAATGTTGACACTTGATAAATTGAAATGAAAAATGTAAGGATATCCACTTATAAAATACCTGGATGGTATATTGGAAGCTATAGGAATATATTTGTAAAACAGTCATGGGTAATAGGAAATGAATAAAGATTTTTAGTATATTGAGTCATCAAAAGTTTATTTAATATAATAGAATGTAACACAAACAACAATTAATATTCTGTATGCATATATATTATATATATATGTAAACAAAGAAAAAAATAAAGTTATTTCTATATAATGGTTAAAAAATACTAATTAAATTTACAAAGTTAGATGTAGACTAATTAGATTGATAATACACCTGTGATCTGGAACCACCACAGTGGCTGAAATACTCCAGAAAGAACAAAACAACGGAAAATGATATTAACTATAACAGAAAAGAAAATGCTCTAGCTTCTTTGCAAAGACCAACTTTGGAAGTGAATGACATGAAGCAGCAGAACAAAACCAGAGGGGTGGGAGTGGGATTTTTTCCCAGGATCTTGGCTCCTGAAGATTATCAAACTGAATAGGGACTTAAACAGGTCACTTCGACATTATTATGATTTTAAAAGCCTTAAAGGCCACATAGGCTAAATAAAAGGACTTTAAGATAGTAGGAAGTTAATTACTATCATACTTACTTTAATTAGTAGACTATTACTAATATGAAAAATAATAGTAATCAGAAATTAACTGTTATGTTCTAAGGTAAAAGTAGAATTGTGTGTATCTATATATATTTAATTATTAAAACAGTCAAGACAATTCCAAAGGAGATTGCCTTGACAGCAGTTGAGATTGTTGATTATTATTGATATTGGGATTGTCTAATGTTGCCTGGCTTTTAGTGATTATTTATAAACTCATTTACCCTGGAGCATTATTATACTTATATTATTTGTGTAAATAGTGTATATATTAAATTGTTAAAATTATAAAGCACTTGAGTTGGTTTATTATGTTTTCCACTGATTATGAAATTTATTTGGTATTCTTAACTCCTAGAAATTAAGGGATTTTCTTATTATGGAAATGGGAGCTAAGACATAGCAGTAGTAATTATTTAAAACAGAATATTCCAACTTCACCATTTTAATTGACTTCATTTATTCCTTTTCTATTCAGTACCAGATATTTATTAATTTTATTTTATATTCACATTTCCTGTTCCGGTTTTGTATTTTTGACATTGGTTAATCATTTAATCATTTATTTTATACTCTCATTTATTTTCATTTTTATTTATGTCTTAGAACATCTCTAAAACAACACAATGCTTTTTTTTTTAGGTCTCACAATAGTATTATTTTTTTAATTAAAAAAATTACTAATCAAGTAAACATAAATAAATATTATATAAATAAACATTTAAGTAAAATAGACAGTAAGAATAGTTATATGATTTTTTTTCAGTCTTTAATATGAGAAGTCACATATAAAACAAATAAAGTCTAGATGCAATAGTTTTTTATAAAAAACTTCATTTTCAATATATTGATTATTAATAACAATATGAATAATAATAAACAGTATATTTCTTTTTTTGGTATAATGCATATTTCATATAGATTTTTTTTTTGTATAGAAAATTATATTAAATTCTTTTCTTAGTTTTATTTTTTTTATTTATGGGCATAATTAATGTGAAAATTCCTGGTAAAATTTGTAATTTTATGCATTTATTTATTTAAAATTATATTAAATTTTATTACACTGAATATTAATGCTGGAACATTGGAAAAATTAACATATGTGAAAATTATGTATTTCTCTTGTAATAATTGCAGTTGAAAGTATAAAATGTCTCTGATAACATTGTTATTCCATTTTCTTTCTCTTAATTTACTTTTGTTTATATAAATAACATATATATATATATAAGTGATACATTATTTTAAACTTTTTTATTTTCATATAAAACAATATTACTTTTTTTTTTTAAGGTAAACATTTAACCAGTATAAAAATATAATATTGTTTTAATTATAAGAAAATGGTAACGGTCAAAGGAAGTTAGACTAAATTAAATAAATTTTTATTTTCATTATAATTATATATTTTAATATGCAAAATAAATTAATAAACAAAGATATTGAAGTTGAAAATTCATAGCATTCATATATATATTGTTTTAGAATATATATATATTCAATTTTTTATATAAATATAGAGAAAAAAAATTTGAATACAAATTATGTAGAATCTTACCAATTACAATGAATTACTCAAAAATATCCTCATATATAATTATATGATCAGTTTCATAGAAATCCACACCATTATGGATGGGTAAGTGCACCTGTTTAATTTGATTAACTAAACTGATTTTTTTTTTTTATCATTTTTTTCAGCCAATAATTAATATAGGAATTCCTAATTCCTGATTTCTTCATTCTAGTCTTGTGCTAAATTGTAAATATAACATAAAATACATTATGCATGAACAGGAAACCTTAGTTTTGCTTTCTCCACTCTATACCTGTGCTAAATTATGCAGATTAAAATATACTATTAACATTAATTCTTAGCTCTTGATTTTTTCTTGTTATTCCTATGCTAAATTAAAGACTAAAATTTGCTATTAACAACAATTTTTAGCTTTTGAGTTTTCCACTCGTATTTTTGTTCTAAACTACAAATAATAATATACATTAGATCAGGAACCCTTAGCTTTTGATTTCTTCACTCTTTCTGTGCTAAACTGAACAAAGGAAAATATTCTATTAATAAAAATTCTTAGCACTTGAATTCTCCACTTTATGTCATGCTAAACTGTACAGAAATTAAAAATATTTGTAACAGGAACTCTTAGGTCTCATGTATTCTATTCTACTCCTGTGCTAAACTGCGCAGATTAAAATAGACTTTTAATATAAACACTTAGATCTTGAGTCCTCCATTTTATCTCTGCCCTGAGCTACACAGATTAAAATATTGTATTAACAGAAATCCTCAGCTCTTTTGGTTCTTCACATTATGCTCATGCTAAATGACACAGAGTAAAATATACTATTAACATGAAATCTTAGCTCTTGAATCCTCATCTTTACCCATGTGCTAAACTGTACATGGTAAAATATTCTCTTAACAACAAACTTGGATATGAATCCTTTAGTCATGTGCTAAACTGCACATGGAGAAACAATCTATTAACAAGAATAATTAGCTTCTGAATTCTCCATTCTATTATATGCTATATTAACTATTGTAAATTATTCTTTGCTTCGAGTTTTCCACTTAACTTTTGTGATAAACTGTGCTGAGTAACAGAAAACCTTATCTCATAAATCTTACTTTCTTACTCCTGGACTAAATTGCACAGCTTAAAAAATATTATTATCATGATTCTTTAACTACAGTGTCTTTCAGTTTATCACTATGCTAAACTGAAATAATAGGAATGTTTAGCTTTGAGGTTTCCACTCTATTCCTATGCTAAATAACATAGGGTAATATATACTATTAAAACAAACTTTTAACTCTTGAATCCTCGACTTTACTCCTGTGCTAAACTGTACAGAGTAAAACAATATTAATAGGAACATTTAATTCTTAAATCCTTCATTCTATCTGTGTTCAGAATAAAATGCATTATTAACAGGAACTGTTAACTTTTGATTCCTTCATTCTATCCCTGTGTTAAACTACATAGAGTAAACTATGCTGTTAATAAGAAATACTTAGTTTTTTGAATCTTCCACTCTATCCTTTACTTAAACAGCATGAGATTTCATATTTTATTAGCAGGAACACTTAACTTTTGAATTCTCACTCCTATGATAAACTGTACAGAATCGTATTATTAATGGGGACTCTTCACTCATGAATTCTTCACACATCTCTATTCCCAAATTATACAACCTAAAGTATACTATTAACACCTATTAACTTTTGAGTCTTTCTCTTTACCACAGGACAAAATATTCTGTTGGTGGGGGAACTCTTAGTTCTTGGATCAGCCAATCTATCACTATGGTAAACTGCACAGGAAAATATATACTATTAACAGGAACCTTAGCTCTTGAATCATCTATTCGTGTGCTAAACATACTATTACAGAAATCCTTAATTTTTGACATCTCAACTCTATTTCTATTTTAAACTGCTCAGTATAAAATATGCTATTAACGGGAGCTTAGATATTGAATCCTTAACTCTAATACTGGGCTAAAGAGGTTAGGATAAAACATCCTGTTAACAATAATCCTTAGCTCTTGAATCCTTCAGTATATCTCAATGTTAAACTGCACAGGGTAAAATATACTATTAATAAGAATCCTTAGCTTTTGAATATTTTACTTCATACTATTAAAAATTAAAAACAAGAAATTAAAATTCTGATTAAATTAAAAGAATTGTAATCAAAATTCCAAACTGTGCTCCAAAACTTCATTATACAAATTTAGAAAGTAAGTAGACTTTTTTGATACTTAAGATGTTTCTATATGTTAATCATTTTTTATTTAATTATTTTCAATAAAATTGATTTTTGAAAAAATTTTAATTTGTCTTTTTAAAATTTTCAGATAGGTTTTTATTGTTGATTACAATATGTCTTTTATTGCTCAATTAAAACAATTTATGTATTTTACAAAGAAATTAATGATATAAATCTATTTTTTAAGCTTTAATGAAGGTCAATTAAATATTTTAAACAAATGAAAATAAGAGCACAAACAAATGATGCCTTAAAAAAAAACAAAAAAAAACTAATTTGTTATATTGTTACCATCAAAAGATAATAATCTTACAATTCTTATTGTATATTTAATTAAAGGACTGAAATCTCAAGAAGTACACATCACACACGGCCTCTATTTTATATATACACATAAGTAAATAGTGTTTATTAAATAACCCATTATAGAGTAATATATTATTTACCATGTTTGCCTTCTGCTGGATCTGGGGGTTTTAGCACTTTTTTCACTCTTCTTTTATTTTCTTGTTAAAAATAGATAGTTATCCATTTGCTGGCCAATTTTTGATGGTCAGTCTGATTAATTTAACTTTTGTAATTGCCTAAAATTTTTGTTCTTATTAAAGTATTTTTTTAAAATCCCATTAATATTCATCATTGAATAGATCACAATCCTAATTTTTAAGATTGCAAAATTCTTTTTTAGAATTGCATTTATCTTATTGGAAATATTTAATTTTTTTGAGAGAAATGCAAGTATCAAAAACTGCAGCAATTTATTTCAGTAAGCATGAGAAAATGTATATTTTGCAAAACGTCTTATCCTTTTTTAAAAAATATTCATTAATATAGTTCAGTTAAGATCTCCATATATGCATAAGTTGTATCAAAGAGTGAGTGCAACACATTATTAATATTTTTTTATCAAAAAAATGTGAAAATTAAATCTAGTTTTTGACTATGTACTTGATCACTGGATATTTTTACATTGTTTTCTGATTTTCAAAATATAATTTATTTTAACATATCAATACCAGAATTACATTGTAAGCTATCAGTTTTTAAAGAATAATAATTAGCAGTTTATTGTCTAGAATTCATAAGAAGTTTGAGCACTGTAAGTATCAGGTTGAGTCACAATCAGTGGATCTTGAAGTCTAATATTTGTCAGTAATGTCATTGCATTCAATTATGTAGGATAATCTGTTGTTTATATTTTTAAGATGCATGTGCATTATTGTAATCATTGTGCTTAAATATACTATTTTAACTAATAAAATATTTTAAAGAAATTATAATAACATGACACTGACTATGCTCTATAAAACTATTTTATATCAAACATATACCAGGATATAAAATGAACCACAATACCTTCGTTAATTAAATAAATAGTGCATTCATAATAGGATAGTTATCAGTACTAATATCAAATAGTATGTCGAAGTTCCCTCATTACAATTGATTAGTCTAGGTTTTTATTTTTTCTTGAGTGATTAACTGCATTAAGAACACCAACCTACTTTATCACTCTATGCTAGAGTCATCTATTAGTAATCAGAATGTTAAAGTAGACTACTGCAGATGGTAGGATAGAGTGGTGCAGTAGCTTGGTGTTCTTAATGCAGCATTTGATAAATTACTTCACATTGATAGTTCAGCACTCATGAATTCTCTTAATTTTGTTACAGTCCCAGAGTGAGATATTTAATTGTTATATGAGTTGCAATACATCTAACATGATTCCCTGATAGTTTTTTGTGTGAAATGTGATGGTGTGCTTTACCAAGAAATTGTAAAAAATTATTAAATAAGGAAAATTTTGGGAGCTAAATTTTAAGAAGATGATCAGTTGGGGGGGGGGGAGTTATTGCAGATCAAAAGTAACTGGAAATAAAACATAAATACTGACAAAAAAAAAAAAAGCTGAAACAAAGAACTATTACAAGTAAGAATAATATCGATATATATATATTTCAATATATTGATCAAGGTTGCACAAGAAGTAGATATTTCTGAATCTATGTGAAAGAATGATTATTGTAATGCAAAAGAATAAAATTAATGACATTTTTAACAAAAAAAAAATATGGAAGACTAGTCAAATATTGGAAAAATAAATTAACAACAAATGTACTGCTGAAAATGAAGATAGTATTAACAATTTATTGTAGAAGTCAAAAACTTCCAAATAAAGAGTCATAAAAAATACATTTTGTTTTGGGAGATAATTCTGGAATTAATATTTTCTTTATTGATTTTCAAAGAAGTTTTTTATTTTCATTGACTTATATACAAAGACTCATGTCAGTATTATTTATTCCAAATTATTAACAATATCTTTTATAATATTAGTATTCACAGACTTTTTATTAGAAATTTGAGAAGTCTTTTTATTTATTTTTTTCTCAATATGATAATTTTTTAAAAAAATGTTCAGTTTTTAAATAATTTGTAAGTCTGGAATGACTATATAGTAAAACCATAAACTGCACTACATCTAGCTACATGCTTTTAATTATATGCTATCTAAAGAAAAACGTAAATTGAAAACAAAAATGCAAATAAAGAAAACTATTAAAATTTGCAAATTTTACAATATTCGAGCAGACATTTTCAAATAAAATGTAAAATTTGAAAATAAATTTTGCAATATGTTAATGGCTATTTTCCTGACTCAGAATATCATACATGATTTTATATATATATTAATAACATTTCTTCAGTTTATGTTAAAAGCATGCATATAATTTTATTCTTCCTTTATTATCCTTTCTAAATTTGATGTGCAATATTTTGCATAATAAAGTATTTTCCAAGTACAATGATAAAAATTTTACAAAATTTTAGAACATATTACAAGTTGATACTGACTTAAAATCAAACCAATTCCTAATTTCGTAGTAATGAGACTACATTATGTTTCTATAAGAGAAAAAGGTTATTGAAAAAAAAGGAATATTGCCAAGAATCAAAGCCAGACACTTCATTATGTACTTTATTTTAAAAATAAAATTATGGTAATTTGTTGGTTTTTTATTATTGTTTTAATGGAAGCATGAGGGAACACACATTCAGTAAAATATATGTAGATGTATCCCTTCAATTTATTATTGATGACTATAATTATTATTATTTTTAAAATTTTTATTTATACTATAAACTTAATTTATATATGCATACTATACTTATAAAAAATCATTTGTGTTATTTCTATGTATATGTATGTATGTGTTGAAAAATCCTGTATGCAGTTCAATAAACAGACCATACTCCATCTAATCAATATTTATCAACAAATCATGAGCTATTATATACTATATATGTTTGTATATGAGGGGTTTGGATCAAAATATAGTGTAGTTCACATTTCACTGTATTAGCATATATATATATATATATATATTAGCAATAAGTAGTTAATATTTTTTTGTAATAATTGTTTTAGAATATTAACTTTTCTTTACCAAAAAATCTTTCAAAGTCACTAAAACTTTTATATTAAATTAGAAATCAACATGTCTCATCTATTGTGGCCAATTGGGACAAATAAATTATGAAATTCTATACAACTTTAATTTGTTAAATACATTATGTTATATTATCAGTAATTAATGATAAAATATGCCTCAACAAAGTATTACATCATTTTGTCTGTTTACTTTTAATATTTACATTGGAGAAGTTATTCATTTTATTAACTATTTCAAAGTCATCTGTTGGAAACTTATTAATTAATAAATGCTAAATGGTAGCATTTTATCCAAATCATCCGACTTGTTTTTGGTTATCAGTAAGTAGCATTGGATTTTGCATCTACACATAGTAGCCATCTTTACTTTTTTATACTATTCAAGTTATTGACTTGAGATTCAAATGTTGTAGGATTTTCAACCCAAGAACAGTTTTCTTATACAATTATATAGATTTGCTATTTGGTCAATAATTATATGTTTTTGATGATCTTAGTTTTACGCTAACTATTGGCACTTTTGAATCTTTGGCAAAGGTAATAAATACCAAACAAAACATGACTTTCTTTGTTTACTTTCAACATCTGCATTAGAAGCAATAATTTTACCTATTCACTCTTCTCCAGCCACTTTAAATGCAAGATTGGATAAGATCCTAAATGATGTAATACCTACAAAAATCCTAGGGATAGTATTTTCTTATTGACTATTCTTTTGTTTGTGTGTGTGTGTGTATATATATATATATCAACCATGCCAAAGGATCAAGGATAATATAAAACTGAAATGATTGAAACATGTTAGTTGCTAACCTAGTATTAAATTATTATAATCTATATAAGCATGTTAGCTTGGCTTCAAAACTTTAAAAAGTTTAAATCTCAAGTTATTAGTATGAAATAGTATAAAAGCTGCTGGAAATGTAGATGTAGATACCATGCTTTATGCTGCTGAAAATCAATATTCAGACACTAATCTAGACACTAACATCTATATATTGATTATGCAAATTTTGCATTATATGCCTCTAAAGTAAATAGAGTGACTTATTGTTCCTAATTCAATTAATGTGGATCTACTATTTCAATCAATTAGCAAAACTTGATTATCTACTGGTGCCTGTTAGCCATTATTCCGTATGATTATTTTCCAGATAAAAATTTCAGAACGATCTAATGGATTGATTTTTTTTAAAAAAAAAAATGTTTTCAACATGTGAATGTTTTGTGTCTCCACATGTCTTAACCATGACCCAAAGTTTGAATCTGAATATAACTTCAAATAGTTGAGAATTTAATTTTTTTTTTCTAGATTAATAATTTATATACATTTGTTTTCAATGCTGATTTTTACTAATAAAGATTAAAACTGCAATAGCTTTGAACATCTATCATTACCTAAAAGGCAAAATAATTAAAAACATCAAAGTTTTATCAATTCAACAATTAATTAGCCTAGTGAATATTTGTTTAATTCTCTTATCCTTTATAAAGAGATGGTGGAATCTTATTATTCTGCATTGTTGTATGCATTAGCAGAGTAGTAAGCTTTGGATTTAAGATTTATGGATCATACTCAGTTCTATAACTTCAACTCAAACTTTATATGAACTCCTGAGTAGTTTTTATTATTTTGAGACTGTATTTTTTTAATTTACTAAGTCACTTCTTAATTTTATAATATATATATTTTAATTTCAGTTGCATCTTGGTTTATTTCTCCGTTAATGTCTGGTTTGGTCTCATGTACTTTATTTTGGTTAATTCGAAGATTTATTATTTCAAAGGTAAGAAATTTTTTTTTGTTTTCATGCATTCAAAGCAATTTCATTGAGCATTGTGAATTAGTTATTCCTTCTTTATTAATTACTAGTACTAATAATTCTGATTATGGGCTTATTGTATGTACAAAGTGAATCTTTTCTTAGAGAAAATACAAGTTTTCAAAAAAATCGATTAAAAATGATATTTCTTAAACACTTTGATAAATTTCTATTAAATTTGAGCTTAACATATTTGAAACTGTTTAAAGGAGGTGTTATTTAGTACAGTGATTTCTAATCTCCATATCCATTTTACAAATAATTAATCTTCTTTTGATGACTTTGTGCATGTTTCTCTAATTGAAACTGGTTGCTTACTTTTGGCTTTTAGCCTAGAAGTAAGCTCATTTCTTCAAGGTATCCAGTTCATAACCAACCCAGCCAACTATCCAATTATTGATCAGTTAAAGGCTATCTAGTTTTTATGAGATATAGGATTGAAGACTATCTAACATTGATTGAATTAATGACATTATGTTAATTGTAAAAACAAACAATCCAATTGCATTATGATTTAGCCTTTAGTACTTGTGGGGGAAGGGTCATCCTCCTCAGGATAAGTGAACTTATGGATTAATTTATTTGTAAAAATTTTCATTATATACTTAAACAGTTAAAATAATGCTATACTGATTCACTATTTGCAATGATTTGTTATTGATGTTTTCACATCTAAATATATATATATAATTTCTCACTCATTTTGAAAAGCAAATATCCCTGACTATCCAATCTGTTTATAAAGTCAAACAAAATTTTCAGCAAAGATTGAATTGAGGGAAGAGGTGGGGAGGGTTACAGTAGTACTTCAGCCTAGTCATTGAAATGAAATCAAAACATTACTGTATTCAAATGAAGTCTATCTTTTATATGTGAAATTTAGGGACAAAATATTTCTAGGATCTCAGGAAAGATTTATGCTCAGATATTCAAGGGTGGAAGCTTGAAATATTGGTTGTACAGTTTTCAAATTACTCTTCTGAAGTTAAACCAACAAAGTGTATTAATGTTAAAAGTGCATTTTTAATGCTATAGATAAGATTTTAAGAAAAAAAAAGTTTTAGATGAAAATAATGTCTCTGTTGAAATTCTTGAAGAGAATCAAAATTATTTCTGTTATTCTCTTTAGAAAATGCTTACTCCTTGCTGAACAGAAGTGTGAGTTCTCAAGATAAGTTTAATATTAAGGTTAACACTTTAAAAAATAAAAAGATTATAAAGTATAATGACAACTCAATAATGAATATTTTTTCTAAAGAATATGAGTTAATCTAAGTACTTGAAGAAATTCATTGTCCTGCATAATTTGATTTGTGATAAAATGGTATATTCTGGATCTCAAATTTCATAATTGCATCCCAACTCTTTTACTTCTAACACATGAACTCCTAAACAATAAAGTTTGTTTAAATATGTTTATTTTTTATTGACTTAAAAAGTCATGTAGATTAGAAAATGAAGATTCTTATCATGACAAGATGTTCATTTTTAACATCAACATATAAAAAATATTTAACATTATAAAAAAAGAGAATCCAACTAAGACTACTTGCTAGCTACTTTTCTTTCATGAAAGCCATTGTCCAGTTTGATGGCAACATGTTTTTTTCTAGTTCCATTTTTTAAAAATCTCTTTTGTTTATTTAAAGATAATTGTAATTGTTGCATTTATTTATTCTAGGTCTGATAACTAAGTGTTTAGTGTGGCATAACTTAAATACAAGAGAATGAACAGTTTTGTGGATAATAAAGGGATATGGGGCTAGAGCAGGGGAGGGCAGTTGTTTTGGCTCAGGGGCCACTTTGTGGAAGCAGAGGTTAGCGGAGGGCTGCACCCTTTTTCCATGACACAATAAACACACTGCTTTATTCCCTGTATTATCAAAGAAATATTTATTTGTCCATTCTTCGTTAAACACATGGCATTCATCACCGATTTTACATTTTTTCGGAGGGTTCATGGTTTCACTAAAGTTGGAAATGTATATATTTGCTAATGCAAAGACAAAATTGAGACTAAACCAGATCAACTGTAAAAGCATTGAACATCGTATTTACACTGCACATGTGTATTGATGTGGCCGTCCTAGTGGAAAATATGAGACGATCTTCGGTCACGCACAGGAAGGAAATCTCAGTTCAAGATGGATTTTTCTGATTGTCTTGGCAGGTCGCATAATAACTCTTAGCAGGCCGCTATTTGCTCATCCCTGGGCTAGAGGATATAACCATTTTTTTCCCAAAGAAAAAAATCAGAATGCAGTTTTGTGATAACAAAATGATGTGGAGGTAAAGGATATAATCATTTATTTCCAAAAATAAAATCAGCATGACTAAGGAATAATTATATCTTTTTTTAAAATATCTTTAAACAGTTATAGCTTTGATTCTCTACAAATTTTAACTTATATTAGATTATAAAAAAAATACTGCATTTGATAAAGTAGATCTGTCTCTAAATAGTTCTTCTAGGATATATGATTTTACTACAAGATGAGAAAAAAAAGTTAAGCAACTTTCACTTGTACTGACATAAAAAATGATAGGAAAAGATTATACGCAACTATTCAGCCTGATATATTTTTTCTCTTATAACATTATTTGGCAGCAGAACATCTAGGTGATTGGAGCATTTGATAAGAATGAATAGCAAATACATTCCTAAACAAATGCTTTTTAGTGAATTTATTGAATGTAAAATATTGGCAAATGGATCAAAATTAAGATATATAACTTGGTCTGAAGATAAATTATAAAAAGATGCATTCACAAGAAGATGCATTACTAATGAGTTGGGTTGGAACTCTATTTGAAACATGAATTTTAACTTAACAAAATTTATGTTTAGGTATCCCTATTTAGCAATTTCTCTGCTAATCATGGAAATGAACAGAACCTAGAAAAGATGTACTAATATGTCTAGTACAGTCTGCTTAGTTTATTATACCTCATAGATTACTCATTAAAGTTATAGAAATAATAAAATTAACAGTAGGCATTAGTAATATGAAAACTAAATACTATAAATCTTTTCTTTTTTTAAGTATAAGTACATGGAATGTGTGAACTTTACTTGATGTAAATACTTTAAAATCTGAATAGGGTATAATGCTATAGTTAAAGAGCAGTTGAGAATTAAGATCAGTATAGCTCCAGACGAAGGAAGTTTAGTAGACCTAATAATTAGTTATAAGTGTTTTTGGAATGAAAGTACACTGCATGGTGCAGGATTTTCTCAAAAAATATCAATGAAAGCCTAATTGTATTGAAACTTGATTTGTACAATGATACCTGTGCCTATAATTAAATACATTTTTCCACATTACTTGTAATTTCTGGTTTTTTATTAGTTTATATGCTACAATATTAGTAATTCATAGAGAGCTTTTATTCATTGCTTGGATAGCATTATTACATCTATATTATTAGAAGATCAAATTTTTCTTTTTAGACATTTTAATGCACATATTGATGCTGTTAACTCAAGTGGACTGCTGTTATTGGATTTTTATTCAGCACATAGATTGATTATCATAAACACTTTGTTTAGGCAGAAAAATCATTATAAAGGAACATAGTTGTAGATTGCATTATAGGTAAAAATCAGAATACAAGGGAAATTCATTTTCCATAATGACTTACAGGGATTCTTGAACAGATTACAGATTAGTGCAGTGGTAAGATTAAAATGATATTTTGCATTAAAAATTAAAACTTATTTCCAATAATATGAAGCATCTATTATTTGCTTTAAATTTCAACAGTTATTAAAGACTAAATTACTAATTTGAATTTTCAGGATTATTATGATTTTGAGGCATGGAATTCTCTTAAGAGAATTAAAATGAATACAAATCTATTTTTAGATTCACAACTTGATTTTATTTAATTTATAAAGCACACAAACAGTATTTGAAATTAAACTGAGAGACTGCAAACCTCTCGCGCTTATTAGCCAATCAGGTGTTATTAATAGCGATCAAATCGTAAATACAAGACAGAGAATTTAGCAAGAAGAGGGCGTCCACCCTCCTCTTTACTTGTCTTTCTATATATCCAAGCCAGTCTGAAGTACTTAGATTTGAAAGTGTGAATCTTCAAACATATTCACATTTAAATTTAACTTGATTTTTAAAAAAAGCAGAAGCATTTTCTGTTTATAAAATAATAAATTCAATAACTGAGGAAGAAAGCTTAAAAATGATTGATGCGTTAAAACTGCAGAGGAAATATAAACAACATTCACTTATTGTGATCACTTTTGATTTTTGATATATTGAAAATAATGTATAGACCTGAAAAATAGTATCACAATCTTATTAAATTCATTAATGGTTCTCTTTATTTGATGACAATGATATTTTATTTTGGATGGAAGAAATATTTTAATTCTTTTCTGAATAATGATACAAAAATGGAAATGATGATTTTTAATAATATATCCATTTTGTCTATTCATTAGAAAAGTTTCAAAATGTGATACAGATATTTTAGTTTCAAAAATATTAGAAATTATTTAGAAATATATGGAATGATTGTCTCTCTGTCAAAATTTTAAAAATGAAGAGATAAAAGAAAAGATTGCAATAATTATTATGGAATATCAATATTATTCATTACAGCAAAGACAGCTGTATGGATTTTGACAATTAAAATGTGTGTAATTAAAGATGAAAGCTTACAGAGACTATGTGATTTTGAAAATCAAAAAAAGACCTATAGATGTAAAGCAAAAAAAGTGTTGAAGCAAAGGAATAGTTTATGTATTGCATATATTAATTTTGTCAAGGCATTTATCTCACTTAATATTGTTTAAAATTAATTAGTTGTCCACCAAAGTTTATTCATAATATATAGTTCTATATGATAGAATGAAGTGATGTGTTATTACTACTATTATAATATCAGGCTGGTGTTAAATGAAGACATATATTTGCTCCAATGGCAATGGTTTGAAACTGTTTATAAGCATTTTTATGAAACAGGAACCAAGATATGCTGCTGTTTTAGATTTACATTATGCTGATGATTATGCTACACTTGTTGAATCAAAAGGTGATATATAGAATATAATTAATATACCTCACTTTTGTAAATAAAGTTGAAAAAACTGTTATTTAGCAAACAGTAATGAAAGAAAAATCATTAGCATCCTTAATTTGGACAGTTATTAATGTGAGAATGTTAGCCAAAATAAATATAATGTTAGCTATTATAAAGAAAAAAAGATGAATTTAAAAGTTAAAGATAAATCTTAGAACTCCAATGTGATATTTCTGTTAATAAATACATTTCATCACAGTGAAATAAAATATTGCAGTTTAATTAGCTATATATATATAGATGCTGTTTTACCCAATTTATTGTATAAAATAAGAATTAAATCTCCTATCACTGTAACATAAAGATATTTTTTTAAAAAATCATTTAATGGATAAAATTTTAAAATAATTTGCAAATTCATAAGATGATTCAATATATTCTTCAACTTGCAAGATGTGATTTTGTAAAATCACATCTTTATTGAATTGAGCATGTGAAATGAATGAACAATGCTGTAAAACTTTTTAAATAAAGAAACATTTTCTAGTAAACTTGAATATGGTTTTAGTGGGAGAGGCAAATCCTGTTTATGTAATAAAGTTTATCTCAAAGATATTTTAAAGAAGTGCAATATTGATTGTTTTCTTTGTGAAGGTATAGCTGTTGATAAAATATAATAGAAATCTACAATTAGACAAGGTCTTGAAATCTTTCAAAAAGAAAGGCTACATGGAAGTTAAAAGACAACATTATAAAATATCAAGTAAACAGAATGGCAAAACAATTTATGTGCATGTAGTTGTGGTTCGTGGATTGGTTTATGTAATCATTGCAAAAACTCATCTCTAATATATTATTATTTTATCTTTTTTCTCTCTCTTTTGAGTTGGAGTGTTTCATATTTGTCTTGCAAATAGCTGTTGCTGATTTCTGTAGGCATGTGAAATATAAAATGAAGTATAGTATACGTTTAAAAAAAACTAATATTTTGTGTCTTTTTTTTTTAATAATTTAACTTTTCAACACGTGATTTTAAAGTTTTACTACTATATCAATTGATCTAAATGAGAATTCTTTCTTTTTTAAAATTTTTCAAAGACAATTAACAAGAAAAATAAAAAAAGGCAACAGTGTTCAATGAAAAGCATTACTACTAATACATTGACTACAAAGTATTTATGTTATCTTATACAAAATGTTTTTATTATAAGAGAAGACCAGAATTACAGAAAGCTGTTTCATTACTGTACTATATTATCACCTATATTTATCTCCAAGTTATTCGGTTTGAAATGATAATTTTAGTTAATTATAAGATTTTAATTGAAACCAAGTGATAATTTTAGATAATTGCAAGATTTTAATTGGCACCAATTTCTATTATATACAAAGAATATACTTTTCCATATATCAAACATTAGCAACTGCTTGTGAACAAATATGGTCATTCCAGTTCCAAGAGAAAAAGATAAAAAGACAAACAGTAAATAATGATAATACTATACCAGAAATGAGTATTGTGATGATTATACAAACTAATCTGTGAACTACAAATACATTCATATATGCAATATGATACTTCACAATTTTGTTTATTTAATATTTTGTGATCTCTGAATTTCTTCTGTGAAAAACTTTTCTTAACAAAATACTTCAATAGTGTGTCTAATTGTAGTTTTTCAATATAATCTATTCTTTATTATATCATCCAATAAAAACAATCATTATTTCATTTCTTAAAAATGTTCTTGAGATACATTTAAAGAAAAAATGGGATTTATTTCTCCTGTAGAAATTATACTGAAGTTCATCATAAAACATCTTTTAAAGTTGTTTTGTATATTCATTTCACATGTCAAGTCTAATTAAAAATATGATTTCACAATAATGGGCTCTATAGTATCACATTTAGCAAGCAGAGAATATATTGATTGATGATACGATCTTGTCATTGTATTTATAAAATTTTACAGAGCATTCTTAAATGAAACTTTTTAGTGCCTTTAATTGCAATAGTTATTTCATTGTAATGAAAAATCCTATTATTAACTTATTATAAGTAGCAATACATTGGAGGCTAAATTCATGTGGTACCAAGCTAAAGGTTGCTGAAGATTTTTTTCCATCACTGGCTGGTAAAGAACTTCACATTGTTGAAAATTAATTAGCAAACCAAATTCTTGATATATTGCATTTTAAACAATAAATATATTCTCCATATCACTTTTTGAACTGGCAAAAGTTATATAGTCAGTATCATAATGTAAATCCAGAAGTCAAGTAAGATAATGTTCTTGTTTTAGTTTTTAACAATTCAAATCAAAAATTCCATCATCAAACCTATATCACATCTTGATCTCTGATTTATTAAGTCATATATGAATAGTTCCAAAGATCATAGTCATAAAAATTGAAAACAGATGTTGGAGCAAGTAACAATTCTCTTGTAACACCAGCTTTCATTCCAAATGCCTCGATTTTCTTAATAATATCATTTCCTCTCATTCCATCATGCAAAAGCTGCATAATATGAGTAAACACTAGTAGATAATAAAATAACTTCAAATGATACCATAGAATCTATTCAATTAACGGAGTCAAATGTATTGAATAAATCAATAATAATAAAAAAATTATGTATATATTGCTCTTCTGGTTTTGATGCTTTTTTTATAGTTATAAAATGTTTCATTATCTATGGCTGGAAGCCATTTATTCAACAAAATTCTTGAAAATATTTTATTATAGTGGTATGATTATGATATTCTACAATAATTATTGCAATCTTGTGTATTCTTTTTATTTTTAAAAATGAATCAATAGATGCTTACTTAAGATCAAATGGAAAAACTTAATATATGTATACCATAAAAATCCCGGTACATTTGAGGCTAACACATCACCATTTTCTATAGATATTTCATCATTTCCTATAGTTTTTTGACTTTTACTATTACAAAGAATAATTTTGGCATCACTATGCATATCTTTGTCTAATCTAAATAAATAAATGAACTGGATATATCATTAAAAGTCATCATCTCAAGTGTTGTATTAGTATTCAAAAAAATGATCAAAAAATAGTTTTTTTTATCTATTTAAAATATCATTGTCATTATATAAAGAAATGTCATTGCTGGATTTAATAAGATTGTCATAACATTTGTCAAGGTAAACTATTTTTCATGTTCATATGTCACTTTTAAAGTGAGCATGATTCTGCAAATGTCTATATGTCTTTGCAGTTTTAATGCACCAATCATATCCATGTTTATTATGAAGTTTTATATCTAATTTTTTATTTTACAAGTATAAAATGTCATATATTTTTTTTAATCAAGTCACTAGTAATAAAATCATTGTCAGAAAACCAGTTAAGATTTTTTTTAATGAACTCAAAAATAGATTTACTTGTTTTCATAACATACTCTTTGTCTCAGTAACATGACAACATTGAAAATGTCCAGATAAGCAATTTTATTTCTTAAAATATTTATGCCAATTTCTTGTGGATATGATTGAAATAAGATTTATTTTTTTATTGAAATTATCATTTCAACTTTAGATTATATTAATCTATATTTCCAGCAATCTGTGCTTTTAAGTGCTTATGTAATCTTTTGTATTTCTGATACCTAATTATAATATAATCTATTAAATATCATTATTTTGAGCATGCCTATAAAATTCTGTTTTGGAAAGCAGGGAAGGATTTCACTAGGAAATTTTTCACAATGGTACTGAAATTGTTGAGAATATCATTGAACTGAAAGATCTATTAATGGATCATGTAACTTCATTTTTATCAATGGAGTGGAGGGAATGGTTAGGTAGTCAAAACATTTGTCATGCATTATCTTCCATATGGAATTTAATTCTAATCATTGTGATAGAATAATTCCAAGAATTAAATAGATTATTTGAAATATCTCACCTCAAACCAATACACAATTATTGATAATATAAAGCAAATTGTAAACTATATAAGTTGGACATTTCATGAATCTACAGGATCATTCAACTGCATTGTAAATATAATAGCTCTATTTTAATCATATCCTTGTCAGTTATAACAAAGCATATTAATAAGATAGCAAAATCATTTAAAATGTTAGGTAAGGGTATTTATACATACTTAGTCAGTGGAAAGTTCAAAATAAAAAGACTCCATGTTTGTTAAATGTAGGAGATTAGATATTTGTATATGTTCCAAACATTGGCAAACCTCAGAAATTTACAAGTGGAAAATTTTATAATTTATATAAGGTTTGTATGAAGGTTTAATTATTTGTTGAACTGTTTCCAAAGAAATTATTAAATGTTTTGTGAAAAATTCCAGCTTTATTTATACATTTTCAAATACATTCAGCTGTTAGTATTAAAGCTATGTCAAATACTAACAGTTGAATGTATTTGGAAAAGTATTAGTGAGGTTGGAATTTTCTCAAAATATTTAACAATTCATCTAGATGATGGAAGTAGTCCAACAAATAGCTAAAATTTCATTCAAATTTTAATATTAAATTGAACTTTTAGAAAGTGAATTGCTATTCTTGGCTGTATATAAATTAGATTCCAGGTTGCTGATGATGTCAGTTTGACAGCAACAAAGATTGGTTGATTTATTCATCAAATATTGTTGCTTAATAGATTGTAAATTTTTATACATGGCATAAATTAATGTGATCAAGTTAAATAACTATAAATTATATAATGATCTTTATAAAATGATTGAAAAATATACAGGTAATATTTTCATAGTGGAAATTAATAAATATTAGAGTATCTTACAATCCTAGAAGTTTAAAATATTTTATGAAGGATAATAAATTATAAATGTTGACATAAAAATAAAGATTGCCTGACTCAGTTGGGATTTATCATTTTTTACAATAACAGGAAGGATTTGGATTGTTAAGCAAACTTAGTATTTAAAAAATGGCAATAAAAATATCTGTTTGTTAATCATAAGCATTAAATTATTTGTTCAATTCTTTTGTTTCATTTAACTGAAAATAATAAATAGAAATAAAAGAATTGAAAATGTTTAAGGTGTATTCAATAGGTGGAAATCATCCACAGTAATGTAAATTAAACAAAGCAAAGCAAAACTCCATATGGTAGTGCCACCTGTGCTAAACAGAGTAATCAATGGATGCCAGAAGGCTTGTGCATAAAATCCCTATCTAATGCCTACTCATCCAATATCCCCAGACTAGTGTGCTCATGTGATGCTTGCTAGTAATGTAAATTGTTAAAATAAATTAATTTATTGAGTTGTTTTAAATACAAATGTATATTGTTTTTTTCCTCAATTCATTTAAAGCGCAGTTTAATTAAAATAATAATTTGATCAGTCTTCAAGATATTATGAACAAATAAATAAATGTATTGAATCAATTTACTATTTTAGCTTCTTAAGATAAATTTTCAGTATGGCATAATTAAAAAAATATTTACCAGGAACAAAGCTTTATTTAGATATAAGCAATATCTCTGGAAAATCTAAGGCATTTTTATGGAAGACACAATTTATTTTATGTAATAACATATTGTCTTGTAAATTATACAAAAAAAAAAAAAGAATCCAGAAACAATAAACATTATCTAGGACATTTAAATTTTTTTTAAAAATGTAGATGTAATATTTTTTATATTTTAAAAGAAGAAAAATAAAATGTAAATTGTTGTGTGAATACATATTTATGTAATATATGCATTGAAACACACAACATTCGTATTTTGTGAATATATGCATATTTATTTCTACGTATAATATTTGCTGTAATATATATATTGAAATGTTTTATGTATGTTTTAATGTGCTTATTGTTATATATTTCATAGTTTATGCAATAAATATATTAAGAAAAGTTATAAAAAGATATATATCTTTTTATTATTGTTGTTGTTTATTTTGTAAAGAAATTTTAAGATCTTAATTTTTGATTTATATTATTTATAAAGGAGAAAGTAATTTATAGTTGAAATTTGTATAGTCAGTATTGATAAAAATCTTAATTTGACACATATATATATATGTACTGTATAACAAAGATTAATTTATTGCTTTTATAAAACAAAAAAAGTATTTTAAAAGTTCACAACCATTATTTATATCTGAAAATATTTTCAAAAAATTAGTCACTTGAATTTGGATGAATAATTTTCTGATAATAATGTGAATAATGATATGAATGAATCATTTATTACAATATATGTATTAAAATAAAATGTATTAAATTACAGTTTATTACTTGATGTTTTTATTTGGTTGTATACATTTATTAGTTAAGAGGAATGAAAATAGGGGCAAATAATAAGTATATCTTTAATTTATGTTCCTAGCTATAACAATGGTTGCCTTTGGAGTAGATATTTCATTCAGGGATCATTTCTGTTTTTGGTAAAAATGATAGCTCTACAAATTAACACAGGCAAATAAGAAATATATATTCTTGATAAAAGATTAATGACATATTGTAGAGTATGTATATATGAATTTCTGTAAAAGATCTACATATATTTTGTGTGAGGTAATATTGCCAACTTGTAATAAGATGTGCAGTGTGTGTAAATGTAGTAAAATATGCAAAGTGTATAATGTTGTATCTTTCATTTTCACTCATCATTTTTCTACCCTATAGTAAATGCTAATATTGTGTAGATGGGAGTTTTTTATTATATATATATATAACTTTGCCCATTTGTATTAAATAATTTTTTATTAGTAGTAGAAATTGTTTTCAATTTATTTAGTGATGACATAAAAAGTAATTTATAGATATCAAATTAAAATATAAAGACATTTTGATGATAATTATATTTGTATAACAGTATGTAGTTAATTATCATGTAAATTATAAAAATTTATAATTTAAAAAAGAGATATTATTTTTCATTATTTATGGCACATTAGTGTATGATACATTATTTGAAATGATGAAATATTGTTTATAAACACATACACATAAAATTGTATAATTATTTAATTATTGAAATTATAGACGTAAATTATACTCTATATATAATAATATGAACCCAAATTTTATTGATGAGATTTGTAAGTATTGAAGAATATTTTCTATCATTTTTAAAAGCAGAATATAAACAATTATTAGTCTAAAATTAGCTTATGTATTTATGTGACATTTTAATAAAAAGATTTTATATCTATAATTGCATATAATTCAGCAATTTAATGTGGAATTATAATATTTTATGACAATATGATCAGTTGCTTATAAATAAATATCAGATCAGAATGGCTTGATGAATATTTAATACATGTTTTTTTTTTTAAATTATTTTCTATATTTATCAGTATCATATAAACAAACTCATCTACAAGTCATATATTTTTGTACAGAATGTGTTGTGATAATATATTGGCAGTCAAGAAACAGATATTAACTTTCCCATTGTTATAAGAAACTTCCATAGCATATACAAGCACTTTAAAATGCTGATTGAAGAAACTATTAATAGCAAACAATCAAAATGAGAAGCTATTAATAGCAAACAATCAAAATGAGTTAATCCAGGCTAAAAACTCTCGACATGTTATCTCTCATAATCATAGCCAAAATAGTAATAGTTGTTGCGAAATTATTAAATGGTAATATATGCAAATGTATATGTGAATTAATCAGCTTGTCCATTTTCTGGAGATAGCGAAGCATGTGTCGCATCTATGTAACAGATTTATGTAATATTTTACAACCTAAAATATGAAGAATTATTAGACTTAATACTGCAATAATGATTTTAATAAGCTGGTAATGGTTAAATGTAAGAAAGAGAAGCAAATATCATATATTAGTTATGTGACATTTTATTACATTTTCAAATATAGTTCCAAATGTAGAATAAAGTTTGGAAGGTTTTCACACTGCAAATATTGGGGTTTGCATTTTTCATGCATTAATCACTTGCTAAAAATGACCACTTGAATAAACTGCTATTTTAGGTTATAGAATGGATGTAATTTAACACGAGGTGAAACTACAAATTAATGGCTATATATGATATTTAAATAAATTATAATTAAAGCAGTCAAATTGAATTGTCTATTATCTTAATTCAAAAATTAACAAATGTATAGTATTATTTCTCTCTTGTGACTCAGTTTCAAGTTTTATTATCTTAAGAAAAAAAAGTTTTTTATATGCTTTTTATTACAGGACGTGACATTCATTGAACACGAAACAGATGTGTTTCTTTAGTTACAATTTATTTATTTTTTAAATTTTATTCTGTTGTCTATATTGGGTCAAGATTGCTATTGGTACATAGTATTATTTTTCATATAACTATTCCATATCTGAAATCATTCATAATAGATTTGATTATTATTAATCTATACACTATATTCCTAAAATTGTCTCATTTATTTCTGGGTTTTTTTAATCTCATTTTTAAAAATTCTTTTTGTTTGTTTTTTATTATTTTATTTCTAATATCTTTGTTATTTTTTACACACTTTAAAAAAGAAAACAAACATCATAATCTTTTTCCTCATTATATATTTATATCCACAATTTCATCATTTTTTTCTTTTTTACTAAGGCTACTACATTCTAATAATCAATGTTAAAGAATTACTTTCCCATACTGATGTAAATCACATAAAAATTTTATTTAATTCTCCACTTCTTATTACATTTATTTGTATATAGATTTTCTGCTCTAACTTTAAATAATAAACCACTTCTATTTTTATCATATTAAATCTTCAGCTTTAATGTTAATCTTGTTTTGATACCATAGTATGAATTTAACACAAACTTTTTACTCTTTGTACTATATATCTAAATTTTTATAGGAATGTTCAGTCCAATTTTATATAAGTACATTGAAATAATGTGTTCTTCATGTAATTCTTTTGAGTATTTTATTGCCTACTTCAACTAATTTAATTTTTTTAATAAATCCCATTGAAAATTATTTGGTAATTGTTTCCATCAATTAATTGCAAATTTTAAATATTTTAAATTTGCTTTTGGGATTTCTCATATGAAATAATGATTCCACTTCATCTTGTATATTTTTATCTGCCTCTCATATACTTCTTCCAAGTGTATATCATTTTCTTTTTTTAAAAATCTTATCCAAAACTATCAATAATTTTATAAGTATAATACAATGCATTATTTCCATAAGTAAGACCAGTATAGCCATTCCTTTCCATAATATTCTGCTTATTTATATCTATTATAATCAAATAGTTACAATTTTTTAATCCATCTTTTTTTTTCTGTTTGTATTCTTAAATTCTATTGTTTTTTAAATATAAAACCTATTTTATTACTAATTTTAATCCCTAAATAAGTATATTAATTTATTTCTTCCATGTAATATTTTCTATTCTTTTTTTTTTTTCACTTTCTAATTTATTAAATATCAATGTCTTAGTTTTTCTTTATCAAATTTAATTCCTATCTTCTCATATTTTCTATACACATGTTAAGCATCATATTCATATCTTTTTTTTTTTTTGTTTCCTTTATCTTTTATGAAGAAAACAATAAAACAGGAGAGTAACCTGTATTTTTATTATATCTAGGCTTAGCTATTTCATATCCTATATTTATCCTAATAATATATTTTGTGGTTGTTTTAAAAATAATGAAACAGTATATGTAATAAATGACAATTCTGTTAGGACATATACTTTTTCAAATGTAATAAATATATTAATACATTTTTAATTAAATGTAAATAAATTTGAAGAAATGTCAGTTCCAATCATTTTGCAATATACTTTTTTAAAAAATATAAATTGAATGGCTGCTATATTTACTTGACGTATTGATGAAGTTCCAAGGCAACTGATGATAGAGGCTATTCCTTGAATGCATATATATTGTGGGGTGATATGGTTTTTTTATGTAGAATGGCGGGCTCAGTAAAAAAAAATGTAATGTATTATGCATGATTTATTTTAATTTACCAATTGATACATATAAAAAATTAAGAGCATACTAATAAACTCTAAACAAGCTTTTTAAAAATTTTTTTTTATCATAAATGCTACTACAAGAGAGGGCATTCAAATCATTTTTATCTAGGATTGTC
Organism: Epiperipatus broadwayi; assembly: GCA_028023455.1. Taxonomy (NCBI): domain Eukaryota; kingdom Metazoa; phylum Onychophora; class Udeonychophora; order Euonychophora; family Peripatidae; genus Epiperipatus; species Epiperipatus broadwayi. Next base: position 11,205,906 of record JAQFVV010006219.1, on the reverse strand, counting down.
CCCATTCCCAGACCGGTTTTGAGCTATGGCTCTCTTCAGTGAGGAACTAGGACACTAGATTCAAAAAGCCAACTCAAGCTAAGCATTTATCTAATAGTTAACTGTCAAGATGAAGGTCTGAAACCTTTAGACATCTACATCTTTAAAATCAGTTCTCCAATTGAAAAAATCATAGCTTGAAACTGGTCTGGGGATGGAGACAATCCTAGATAAAGATGATTTGAATGCCTTCTCTTGCCATTTATCATAAAAAAAATATTTTAAAAGGCTTGTTTAGAGCTTATTAGAACCCTCTTAATTTTATATATTTGTAAATGCAAGCTATATATAAGTCATGTGACATCTGACTTTCTCTTATTACTATTATTATTTTGTAAATATTAAGGTGCATTTACTAAGGTTTTAGCCTTATATAAGTATTATTGTTTTGCTGTTGGTGCTTTGGCTAAATTAAATGGCTAAGCCTATTAATATATGGAGTATCTGAATTAAGTTCGGGCCGATATGATTTTTTCAATTGGAGAGATGATTTTAAAGACATGTAGATGTCTAAAGATTTCAGATCTTTTTCTTGACAGTTAACTATTAGATAAATGCGTAGCTTAAGTTGGTTTTTTGAATCTGGTGTCCTAGCTCTCACTGAAGAGAGTCATAGCTCGAAACCAGTCTGGCGACAATCCTAGATAAAGATGATTTGAATGCCTTCTCATGTAGTAGCATTTATCTTTAAAAAATTTTTTTAAAAAAGCTTGTTTAGAGTTTATTAGCACGCTCTTAATTTTACATATTTGTAAATACAAGCTATATATAAGTCATGCGACATCTGACTTTCTATTACATATATAATATTTTTAATATAACTTTTACAATAATTGTAATAAATCTATTTTGAATCTAATTTTTTTAAATTTAACTACAGAAATACTCAAATTATTCTGTTCAAATGCATTTTTATTATTTAAAAATCTAAATATGATTTTTTTTTCTTATCCATATAACTCTTCTCCATAATTTGAGTTAATGTAAAAATTTATATACATCAATTCTCCTATCATTTTTAACTCCTCTCTATATTTTTTCTAATATTTTGTGTCTTCATTCACAGTTTAGGTTATTATTTGGATCATGAGAAAAGTTTGTATATTATTGATTTCATTGTTATTGGTCTATATTTATATAAATAAATAATTTAGCAATGTATATAATTGTAATCCTGTGGAAAGAAATTAATTTTCATACATGCACTATTGATGTTAAATTTAAACGCACTCACCTGTCAATAAGTGCTTTAAAAGTATAAGTGTACTTGGAGCTTATTTTTATATAAATCAACCCTTATTAACTTGAACTTATTATGATACTGGTATTTTAATTGACAAATTATAGTACAAATTTAGTGTATATATCATAGGGAAGAAAAAATAGTCTATATTCATCTAAAGCTCTAGTATTTTTTTCTTTCCCTTTGAAAATTGATTCTATTTTTCAATAATCATTCAACTCTATGAAATATTTCCATTTTAAATTAAATAAAGTCAAGTCATCAAGAAAGTTAAAAACATCTAAATCTTTAGCTTTCCCCATTCTTAAAATTGTAAGTTTATATTTAACCATTTTTCTACATATTTTTTTTCCTTTACTACCTTTTTATCAGCATCAAATCTACTTTAGCTTTTTAAAAAAAAATCTTATTTTTTTAAATAAAATGTCACCCTATCAATCAATTTGATATGTATTTTCATTATTTATATAATTTGTTATGTTTGTTTTTTTTTTAGCTTAATCTCATTCTTAATTTATGCAACTCTATTTTTACTGCATTTTTCTTTTCTAAGTACATTTTCAATTTTTCATGTGTGATAATTTTATCACTTTTTTTTTTACTCCTCATTTGATTTCTTTTTTAATTCTTTTCACTAACTTTATTATGTCAATCTTCTAATTTAGTACACTGGTAATTACCATTTTCTTTTCAAAAACTTCATATTATTTTGAACTTCATATATATATATTTCTATCTATGATATATAATTTTTTATTAATACTTATTTTATTATCTATTTGTTTGTTGGCAATTTCCATTAACATAAAAGCTATGATTACCTCTTCTCATCAATAATATTAATTCTTTGTATCATCTCAGATTATTTTTTATCTATTCCACATTACATAGTTTTAATACCCTGTATTATTTTTAAATAAGTATTTTAAAAACATTTTTCTTTAAATATCAATTTCTTTTTTATGTTCATTAAAATTTTCTAATATTATTATATACATACTTTATTTTCCAAAATTTTAATATTCATTTTCATTTCCAATAATGCTTTTCATTTCTTCAGTGGGTATAAACCAACTACTTAATCCAATTATTTCCAGATCTGGGAAATCCAGTTCTCATATTTTCTATTAAATTATTTTATATTTTTTACTTGTCATAAAGCCACTTCCACCTCCTTTTTTTATTATTAATTTTTCTGTTAAATGCTTTTACAGAAATTTTTTAAAATACTATTTTCTTTTTTATTTCTTAGATGTGATTCAACAATAATTATGAATTCTAATTTATCTTTCTTTATTCCATTATATTTCTTAATTTTTTCTTTCCTTTTATTGTTCTTGTTTTCTTCTCTTTTTATGTCATTTAGTAGTTTTAGTATTTTAAAATTATTTTTCTCTTCAACTACTTTTACTCTTAAAAACACTAATTCTTCTCTTTCCTATTAAAAGTTTATCTTCCAAGATTTAAATCTGATGTTTTGTTAACAACTCAGATAAACATATAGCAGCAACATATCTTTTTAAATAATTTTTATACATTTACAAAAAAAAAATTTTTTTTAATTTAAAAATTTTGTTTTGCATCTAAATATGTTTTGTTCAATCTGTCTTTAATAGAGCAAATCCTATTAAAAATGTCAATTGGTTTTCAGTAAAATATCCTTTATCCACACATTATTATCAGTCAGTTTAAGAATGTTTAACATTTTTGGGTAAATAATTTTTTTTTTTTTTTCAAAAATATTCTCTGTATTATTCTAATATATTCATATCTATTAACTTATTATCTTCATTTTTATTAAAGAATTTCTAATTATTATTTTTTTCTCATTTTATTTTTTTATGATTTCTCTTTTTTTTCATCAACTTATCTTCAATAGTAAAAACTCTTATTTCACTTAAAAATTATTTTCTGTCCTGTATTATCATCCAGTGAAAGTATGACAGACTGAGATTCATTACGTATTTTAACTTCATTATTTGAAAACAATTTTTCAAATTTAATATACTTATAATGTAATGTTAAGCAACTTCTTCTAAAACAAAGTCAAAAGTTTCCACTTATAGGCTGTATGCTCAAAGAGTCAGCCAATTTAGTCATTTCCTTCTTTTGAAACTATTATGTACCATGATATATTCATCTACGTCTTACTTTTTACTACCAAATCTTTCTTTCAACTCTGATTCATTTCTTTTTCTTATGATGTCTCATTTTAGTAAAACTGTTTTATTAAATCTCTGTTTAATTCTCATATTTCCTAACTCTATTTTAAAGACATGAACAGAAAAAACATAGAATCTTTATTTCATTTATTTTTTTAATTTATATTTTTCTTACTCTCTATACAATTTATCCTGACCCTCGTTAAACATCCTACCCTTCAAAAATAAGTGTTCATTGATATTCTTTTCATCTTCACATAAACTACATTTGCAATTCAAATTCTTACTTTACCTTTACCTTCTTTCCATGGTATCTAAATCTTTTTTTCTTGCATTTTATATTAATAAGTTCCTCAGTATTTTTATGCATCCTTTTACATTTTACACATTTTCTATTTTCATATAATTTCAACTATTTTTTTTTTGTTTAGAATCATTTTTTATAGCTCTACTTTTTTTTAAAGCAATTTATTCATTCTTGATTTCCATTTTTTATAATTACATATTGATGATACATTCTCTTCACATCTCTTTATTTATATAAATACATAGAAACAAATTGCTTATATACTTTTATTTGTAAAAGTCTCTTGCCCAATATATTTGTGGTTCTATCCACATAATCCAATTAATTTACTAATTTTTTTTCATATATTGTAACCTTTTTTTTTAAAAGTCCATTAAGAAGAAGTCCACTCCATTTCCTCTTGAAAAGCCTCATTTGCTGTTTATAATTCACCATTCACTGAATATCTACCTATTCATTTCTTTTTGCATTGCATCTAAAAAAATTCTGAATTCTTTAGTCAATATAAAATGCCTTATTTGCAAATTAAAGCCACTACTATCATCCCATTGTAAATTATTTCTACATACCTCATACTTATTGTATGAGAAATTTCAACTCTAATTCCTAAATTTCTGTATAATTTCTTTTTCTATTTAGAAAAATACCTAAGTATTTATCTACCATTTTTCATCCTTTAGTTTTAATCTTGCCCATTAAATACTAATATCTTATATTTTTCTGTACCGGATTTAATTTTCATTTTTCTTCCTATTTTTCTACACTTTTTTAATAGCAATTTCATATCTTGTACACTATTTACAAAAAATATTTTATCATGGAATTCCCACTTCCTATCCCCCAAATCTTTTTATTTTAAACTCCAACTCTCTTAGGAACAAAATAAATATCGAGATAATAATGGACATCCCTTTTTAGTCCAATTTCACATTTAATTTCCACTGGTTCTATAGCACTAAATTTTTGTTTATAAAAATTATTGCAAAGAACAATCCTAAATCTATTCTCACATTTTTAAGAATTTTTTACACTCTGTTTTTACACACTTATCATAAGCCTGTTATATATCTAAAAATGCAATAAATAATAATTTATTTTTAAAAAAAATCCTTTTAATCAACTGAATAACAATTAATAAATAGTCTTTTATCTGTCTTTTTGAATAAAAGCCATTCTGAATCTCCCCCACAATCATATTCTCTTTCTTCCGAGTCTTAACCCTATTGTATGTAAATAATTTTATTAAGTTATTGCCACTAATTTAGTACTAATTAGTAATCTAATTTTTCCCCTTATTTTTTTTATATAATAATTCAATTCTTAGTTTTCCAGTCATCTGGAATCTTATTATCATCTTTAATTTTATTAAACTTACCGTTAAACTAATCTTTACGTAATCACCCATACCTATTATATTTCAGAGGCTCTACTATCCAATTGCTTTTTATAATCTATCCTTCTTTTTCATTTCATATCCATCATTATGTTAATCTTCCCATTAATTAACCTCTCTAATGAATCATATTTCCTAACCAATTTACCTTTCATTCAAAAATTTTATTATAAATTTATTGCCAGAATTTTCCAAATTTTTTTCTAATTTTATAGTCTCTTAACTCTCTAAAATCAAACAAACTACATTTTAAACTTTTCATCAATAATAGTAGCAAATTCTGTTTTTTTTCTCTAAAGAGTCAGTATGAGATAGTAGTTCTATTAATTCATATATCTAGACTAATTTTTAGCTAATATGTCTTCAGGAATGAGCAATGTTGGATTCTTCGAACTTACTCACCTAAGCAGTCTATCTTTAATTCCTTTGTAATATCAAGCGAATATCCAGAAATTGGAAAAAAAAAATAATGTTAATTTATTTGTGTAGTTATATATCATAGGATAATATATACACAAGGGTGATTATTATATAGCGTATGTGCTAAACATGGTGCATTATGGGATTAAATTTGGTACATTGAGCTCCGATTAAAATAAACCAAGATTTTTATAAAGTAATATTGTACCTAAAAAATATTTTTTATTAGTATGCAAAAAAAAAAATTGTAACAAAAATTTAAATTGAATGAATCAAACTAAAAAACATTTTGCTCCACATTCATTCTGTAAATGCACATTTGATAGATCATTTTTTATGTGATTAATCTAGGGCCAATCTGTAACCAAACATTTATTTTGTAATTGTTCATTCTTTCTAATCTTACAGTTTTGTTCTTTACGAAAATGATTTTTATCATGAAATTTATAAAATCAAAAAAAAAAAATCACGATTGATTCAAATTTGGAAAATGTTCTGCTGCTTTCATTTACAAATTTAAGCCCAAACATTAAAAGTCTGCTCAAAGCAAGACAGACTTAAAATAATTATGAAAATTGTGAACATGGAAAATTTGTTGTTTGTAAATCAAATTGCAACAGTAAGTCTCAATCATGTGAGCAGTATTTAAACTTTTAAATATTTTCTGTAGTAAGTTATTTTATTATGAAAAACATACTTAATATTATTTATATATACATGCTGCATTTTATATGAAAATAGTAGTACAAAACTTGGATGAGGCATGTGAATTCATTCATGAAAAAATTGGACCTTTACTGTAAAATGTTGCCCCCCCCCCTTTATATATTCTAACAAAACATCACAACTTTCTCTGCTTATATTTAGCATATGTTGGCTGTAAGCAGAGAAATTTAAAAAAACATATATAAATTGATTTGTCAACAAAATGTACAAACTTCCAAGAGACTGAATAAGTTTTATTATTATTTATTGGTCTATTTTATTTAATAAGTATTATTTATTAGCCTGCAGTATATTTTAAAGCATGATTGGGATTATGATAAGAAGTTTTTATCTTGCATTCATATGGATATGTAAATGATGTATGCCATTATCTGTGTATATAACTGAATGCTAATAAATATATTTGAATTCATATTTTATATTTATTTTTAGTACAAGTTTGACATATTTTTGAATGGGAATTGCAAGTTTTTTGTATTTTTGCATTCTTATTAAAGACTTGATTAAAACAATTAAAAGCATCATATTGACTGATAGTATTAGCATAAAAGTTAATTCGTCTATTTAGAATATAAGATTTATTGGTAAAATTTATTTATCAGAACATTTTAATAATATGCTTAGATTTTAATAGATATTTTAAAATCATTATTCTTATTTTTTCAGAAGCAACCTCTTAATCGTGGATTAAAAAGTCTTCCTCTGTTTTATGGTGGAACACTATTCGTGAATACATTTTCTATTTTTCATGACGGGTCATCACGTGAGTATATATTGTTGATTATTGTTTATAGTAGTTTGTGATTATTAGTGAGTGCATTTATACTTTTGGGATGCTTTAAAATAAGTATTGAATTGGTTCCTAGTTAGTGCACAAGAAAAGCATATTAAAAAAATTAAGAATAAATATTTTGAAAAAATCTCTTAATCAAAAACGTTTTTACCAACCTATAAAGTAATGATGCTTATGCAAAAAATATGCTACATATTTTAAAACGAGGGATCAAGGAAAGAGAATCCTTTCCTATCTCATGTTGCCTTTTTTCTTAAATTTTTTAAAAAATTGAAGTTTAATTTAGAATTACACAATGAAGCAAAATTCTTTTAAGACATTGGAAATGATATTTTAATAATCCAAGATATAAATTTATATTAAATGTCTATGAATGTAAAAAGTTTTATCGCCTTAAAAATGCATTTTTTGTAAATAGACATTTATTGTAAAGTAACATTGAATATATTAACTTCTAGAATACATTGATACAGGAATAGCAAGCAATGATAAAATGACTATTGATAATAATCAAGTCTTCTCTTATAATTATATCCTATAGTCTACTTAGTTCATTTACTTTTTAATAATTGAATAATAAAAATAAAGTAGAAATTACTAATAGGTCAATGTGAATTCAATGACTTTTATTAAAGTATTTTTTTACAAAGAAAATTAAAAATTACAACTTTCCAAGATAGACTAAGCAATGTTAAATGCTTAATTTTAAAAACCTCCCTAAAAATTTTTTTTTAATAAATCATGACTTGGAAAAGTTTGGGGAAGTGTTTATTAATTCTTCATATGCAAGTTCTAAGTAAAACTGAAAATAACAAGGTGATCCAAAATGCTTTGGAATGATATATTTTGCTAGGACATAGATAATCATAATTTTTTTAAAATAATACATTTTACCAGATCATAATTTTTTTGTTTTTTTTAGGTGTAATGTTTTTAAAATTAAGCATTTGCACTGCTTAGTCTATTTTCTGTCAAAGGATAGAAAGGGTCTACAATTATTATAGAACAGAGATCTCTAAAATATATAGAAACTGCCTTGGTGTCAGATCTATATTACTAAGCAAATGTGTTAGAATGAATTTAAAACTTTAGTTTTTTGTGGTTTTTTTTTTTAAATTTCCAATTATCAGTTTAAATAATACAAAGAAATAAAAGATGATTGCTAGATATATAAGTGCATTAGTTTCAGGTACAAGCTCTAATCTTCAGTAATTGAGGTAAAAGCCAAAAATCGCTTTGGAGATGAGAATTTTATAGCACTATAGTATCTGGATTTCATTAATTATTCAAGTTTACAATAGATATATCTAGAGCATTTGTAAGTGTACGAACGCTTTTGTGATGTTGTTTATATAAATTTTAGTGTAGTTAACTTTATAAACTATCCAGTGATCTATTATATAATTAAATCCTATCAGAATTTGTTTTTGTCCTTTAATATAGCATGATCAAAGCACATAAGTATTTGACAAAAAATTTAATTATTTATTATGTAAAACTATATAAACACTAATATTTAGAATGTCATTATTTATTCACTTATGAAAAGATATTGTGAGTATAAAAATATTTAACAAGAGTTAGTAGAGAACATATACATGTTTATAAAAATAATATAAACTCAATTTCACTCTTTTGAAGTGATCTTCCATCTTTTTTTCATTTCTACCTACCAATCATTAGAAGACAAATTGCCTTGAAAATTTTTAAAAAGCCGATAAGTAGATTAGATTACCACTAACTCTAGATCTTCTTTCTCATATTCAATTAAGAAATCTTATAACAACCCAAGAATTATGATTTTCTTATTAGTTTCAATTATTTAAATTAATGTAGAATTTAGTCATAATGAGTTTCTCATGCCATCAATCATTTCCCTATACTAATTGTAACAATGGGATTATGGGTTTCCCTTTTTTTTTTTACTCGACCCCTCAAGAACTAAGAAAGCAATAATAGAGGCAGGTTTAATAACTTGCAGTCCTTAGTTGTGATTTTTGATTGAGGTAGTACAATCATTAATGAGTCAGATTGAAATGATTTGAGCCAGAAGTTTCAGTTAGACAAAGATTGTATATTTAGATAGTGTTATTTAGGGATTCCTCTGCCCACCATATACTTGAAGGGATCTAAACGTTGATCAAAGAATAGTTGTCTCTCTACCTGTCTTATCAACCTGATGGATTACTCATTAAAGCAATAGAAATAATAATATTAACAATAATAACATAGTAATTGTAAAGCACGAGATGATAAGTGTTATAAATTTGGTGTTTTTTTTTTCGAATATAGATAACAAGAATGTATGAATTTTATTTGATTCAAATTCTCTAAGACTTGAACAGAGGACAGCATTGGTGGCAATGAACCGACAAGATTTAAGATTAATAAAATTTGTCTTTCAGAAAAAAGAAAGTTCCATAGCATAGTTAGATGACTACAAATTTTTTCAGTGTGAGATTTACTGTAAAATTCAATTTAGTATCTTCTATTCTTAAAATTCCTCAATGTGTCAAGGAAAGACTAATCATGTTAAAACTTGGTTTTCAAAATGGTACCTATGATCATTTTATTAATGCACATGCACCAGCATTAGATTTACAAAAAGTTTCATTACTTGATATATAACATTATCACAGCAATACTATTCAGAAGTCAAAATTTTCTTTTTTGGGACTTTAATTCACATGTTACTACAAATAGGAGACTTTGATCAAAAGTTGTTGGAAATAGCAGTAATATTGTTGCTGTAAACTCAAATAGTCTACTATTATCAAATTTTTATGTAGCACATGATTGACTATCACAAACACTTTTATTTAGACAGAAAAATCACTATAAAAAACATGAATACATCCATGCTGTCATTTAATAGATTACATTATAGTTTACAAGCTTATATACAAGACAAGTTCATATTATGTGAGCATAGATTGTTGAACTGATCATAGATTGAATACATCATCCATGCTGCAGATTGTTGGTCTGATCATAGATTAGAATCCACCAAAGTGAAAATGATAAATGCATAAAAAATACTTGTTCTGATCATATTCACAAAAAAATTGATGGTCATTCTTCAGAAGTATGTGCTATTCATGTTAAGTAATGATTGGCAAGAGAATTTAAAAATGATTTGTGAATTAAAACTGAAAAGAAGATACTGGACATTTAGATCTTTTTTTTTGATGTATTGAAGGCAACAAATGGAACTGAAAAATGAGATCACAATCCTATTAATTTCAGAAGTAGCTTTCTCTTATATGATGACAGTGATATTTTAAACAGATGGAAGGAGTGTTTTGATCACCTTTTGAATAATGATTCAAGAATAGAGTTGATGACTTTTAGTGTTATATCCATTTTATTTGTTTGTTTAGATTTGGACAAAGATATTTTAATGAAGTCAAAAGAGCTTTTTTGTAATCTTAAAAATAGAAAGGCTGCAGATCATCTGAAGATACTTGGAGAAGCTTTAAAATATACTGGTGATATGTTACTTTCAAAAGTATTGGAATTTTTGAAGAATGTATGTACTCATGAAGTTTTGTGGTGTTATCTTAACAATTCTAAGAAATAAATAAGATTGCAGTAGTGATCATGGATTTTCATTATTATTCATTACAATGAAGATATTTTCAAGAATTTTGTTGAGTAGGTTGATTTCAGTCATTGATAAGTAGCTGCCAGAGACTCACTGTGGTTTTATAGATATTTGACTCAATTAATTAAACAGATCTATGGTATTGTTTTAAATTAGTTGGTTGTCCATCAATCATATTATATAGCTTCCACATGATGGGATGATAGAAAGTGTCATTACTTTAGGCAGAAAGTCTGAGGTATTTAAAATGAAAACTACTGTAAAACAATGAGATGTCTTGCCTCAGCATTGTTTTCAGTTTTTATGACAGTGGAATTTGGTATTGCTTAATGAATTAGGGATCCAATGTGCAATACAACTTTGATGGGTGGAATTTTTAATTCATCTTCTTGGACTTTGGATTTATACTATACCTAATGTTTTATTGAAATATGTGTATAAAGACTTTGTTTTAGGGATTATATTAAAAAAACTGAACTTCTCTCAGTCAGTGTTGGAAAAAACATCTTTAGCAATTTTTGAGAATGTAAGCCTACTTAAATGTCATGCCAGATTTATAAATAAAAAGATAGACTTCGACATTGAGGTGAAACACAGATACTAATATTTTCAATATAAAATAGATGAAATTACTGTTATTTTACCTTATTTATTGTATAGAAGTGAGACTTGGAAAGTTTCATTTAAGGATGCACCATAAATTTTTTAAATACAACGACAAAATCATAAGGCCAATTAATACATTTTTCAATTTTCTGCATGTAATACTATATATAGAATCCACTATTGTAAGATCATCTGCTCATTCATTTGGTTATGTGAAACAAATGAAAAATGCAAGACTTCCTAAAAGAATATTTTGTAAACTTGAATATGGATTCATTAGAAAAGCAGTTCCATTTATGTTATAATGTTTATCTCAAAGACATTTTAAAGAATGATGTTGTAGTATTTCAGAAAGAAAAGAAGTTAAAAACAGCATCACAAAATATTAGATAAACAAAATAATTGGCAAACTTGTTCTATATGTGGGATATATTTGTGACTAATAGATTAGTTTCTATAATCATTGCAAAACTCATCTTTAGTTCATTGTTATTTTATCTTTTACTCATGGAGTTGGTGCATCCATTTTTATTTGTGAGTGATTTTTGATAACTTAAATCTCATCAATTAATTCAGAGATATTTAGAATTGCTGGCCTTTTTAGAAAAAGTAACTTAACAATTTTTGCTTATGTAATTGTACCCAAACCTGAATCATGAGCTATGTTGTTAATAATTGTCCAATGTAAGTGTAACAATGGCAGAAATCAAAGAACACCACTAGCAAATCTATCCCCTTGTTGAAATTCTTAAAGATTTCTACGCAGCATATACAAATTGTTAGCTGTCTCTAAAAAAAAAAAACCCCTACTCCAAATAAATAAATAAATGCTAGTCATAATATTGTTTTGCCTTTTCCCCCCTTTTCTCAAAACTATTTTCATGATTTCTGTTACTTTAGTTCTCCCTTGTACCATTTTCTTTTTAAACCTCAATGCATATATCAGAAATGCATCATAATCGCATTCTCTATATCTATTAGCATATTATTTCAGATTCTGTTTTTAATAGCTAATATTAATTTAATATATATTTATTTATTTTTCTACTTTATTTTTGCATAAGCAAATTTATTTTGATTTATTGATGTTTTGATAATCAGAATACTTTTAATCAGTTCATCTACATCTTTAAGCCTATACATACACATTTATATTATACAATGCATAACATAAATAATATTCCATTTCATTATATATCAAAATGTTTATCTATCTAAATTCTTTGCTGTAAACTCTTTGGGCTTTTTCCTCTCATAAAAAGATCATTGTTCTTCTTTATCATTTTCTGTCTTTTTTCTCATAATTGCTAGAGTGGTAGCTACAATTTTGCAATACTTTTATATTCAAGAAAATATGATCCTTGGATGAGAGCAGTAGCAAAAAAGCTAGAATCAGTGGGAGATTAGGATAAAAATATATTAATTTAATATGCTTTACCAGTATTTTTTTAAAACTGTTTTTTATCTCCTAGTAAATTTAAAACTAATTTCAATTTTCAGCCTTAAAATCAATAAGATCTTTATCCAATTTTAATATGCAGTAACATCAATCAAAGAATCTGCCACCATGTGTATATATATTTTTTCTTTATTGTATTTCTAATCATTTATATGCAATGTGAATATATACATGCAGTCATATGCTAAATGACTGTGATCTTGCCAGTCTAAAAGTCTATAGTAATTAATGATGATAGTCTTATATTACTAGTATAGAAAATGTACTAATATAAAAAATAATAACATACTGTTTTAGGGTCTCAATACAATGCAATATTTTATTTAATCTTCCAAAATAGCTGTTAGATTTTACTGTCCTACAGTCTTTCTCGGAGCTGAAAATACACAAACATATTATTATAACTTAATTTATTATATGGACCTGTGTGATTTTATGCAGAAGTAGACTGGTATTCAAGATCTTAAGAGCCTTGCCATTCAATTATTATTTAATTATTATATATATAACACATTATTTATTTGTATTAAAATATACATTAAAACAAGTATTTATAAAAAATTAAAATTAATTAAATTCAAATCTGATTGTTGTATTAATTTTAATATTTATATTACACTAATTTTTAAACACTGAGAATTTTAATAATGTTTAATTTTAAATTTAATCTATCTTTAATACCTCATATATAATTTTGTATTTTTATAAATTTTATATATCTGTATGTTATTTTTAAGTATTATTATAGCTTCAATAAATTTGTTTTGTATCATCTAAATCATAATTATTTATATAGTCATACTGTAGCATTAAATTATTTAAAAATTAAGTTTTTTCAAAACTTTTCTCATTATTTAAAAACATTTAAATTGTTAAAGAATTTAAAAAAAAAAAAACAATTTAAATATTTTTTTAGCATTCTCCCTAATTTGTAAGCAAATCTGTAATTTTTTTTTTAAAAAACGACAACAACAATATTATTAGAATATAATTGTTGTTGGAAATTAAGTCAATGTTTTATTTTAATTTATTATCACTTTCTTTTTACTAATATTTTATTTCTTTTTTTATTAATCTTTTTTTTTTTACCAAATTACTAATAATTCATATAAATAAAATAAATGTACACAAATATAAAATATAATAGCTTAATTATTAACCAATAATATTTTTGCATTTGAATCTTTGTTCTTATTAAAGTTTTTTTTATTATTCATGTCTTTTTAATCTTTCTTTCTCTTGGTGTTATTAGTAGAATATATTTTTATATTCAACTTTTCTTTGTGTAAAAAGAGAGAACTTTTTACTTAATTTATATTCTTTTAGCCTATTTTTAATTGAATTTTTTCTTTTTCTAACATATTTATTTATGATGTTTTTAGTTAATGTTCTTTGTTTCTGCTAATATAATTCTTTATACCTTTATTATAATTTAATATATTTATTTTCTTAAAAAAATCAAGTAGATTTTTTTGTTGTTCTTGTTGTTTACTATTTTATTATCTGTTAAATTATTGTTTCTTATTTAATTTATTTATATTTTTTGTTACTTTATATAATTAATATAATGGATTTTTTCCTCTTTCTACTCTAGTCCCATCAATTGTTTTGAGTTTTCAATAATGATCTAAAATTAGTACAATTGAATCCCCATCTTCAAATTGATTTTTGTGTTTTGCCTTTCTCTTTAAAGCTTTATAATTGCTATAACTCATGTTTATAATAACTGTATTAAGTGTATAAAGAAAAGAAATGTTCTTGTTAAGATGATAAGCTTTGAGAATCAAATAATGATGTGTTATTGTAGTTAATATAGGTGAGCCATTCTAAAAGTCTATAAACAATTTTAGTATTTCTTCTTTATATATGATTCTCAAAATAATGTGTGAATTTGCATAGTGTATTGATTTTCCAGATTGTAGATTTTTATCTTTTTTGTCTTTATCATTTTTTATTTTATTTTGTTGTTTATATACAAATTATTCATAATTTCTATTCACCTCTCTTTGAAGGGAATGCTCCTACAGGATAACATCATATCTATTTCCCATTATTATTGTTCTAGCCATTATCAAAAAGATTTTTCAACATACTCTATATATGATATCCTAGTTCAACACATTGAACTTGCAACATTCAAAACCAATTCTCATAACAATCCTCTACTGTTTAAAATTACAAGCTTTTTAAATGAGAACATAGGATATTATTATCTTTAAGATGATGTGATGTTTTGTTTTTAAAATTAAGATAAAAGATTTAAAAAAAAACCAAAAACAATCAATATATAGTTAAAACATTAAAAGTATTGAATTTTGAATTCACTAAATTCTAAAATGAAAAACAGTTAAATTAATATTTGCATAGTTTAATTGTGTAAGAATTTATAATTACAATAATAGCATGATTTTCTTATTTTTTATAATCTTACTTGATTGAGTTTTTTCAACAATCACATTTAGTGGCAAATTACTACATTAAGATTTTATTACATTTGATTCTCTAGCCACAATTTGAATTTAATGCTATTTTGTTATTTTCCACTTGATTTCTTTTCAAAATATGTAAAATATTACATATTTGATTTCATAACTTTCTGTTCCACCCATACATATTTATATTAACTTCTCTGCTTGAAGTTAGGTTGAATGATTGAGTAGTAGAACATTGTTAGTAATACTGCTATTCTCTTAACATAATTTATCTAGCATCTCAATGTTAGAGCTACATTATGCACTTTAATAAGCCCCTTACAGCATTTAGATACTTGAATGGATATCAATAAGTTTTCTTTTAATATTTTCTTAAATGTGTTTAACAGTAACAATTTTTATTTTATCATGTTAAAACATCAAATTCTCCCTGTAGATATAATTCTATGTTTAAATGTTATGCTTTTTTTGTAGTTCTTTATTTTGATCGGATACCATGGTGGGGTGCCATTATTCTTAGTATTGGTATCGGTGTATTTTCTGCTGTGATAGTAATTTTAGTCATAGTGCCTTGGATGAGGAAAAAAATTGAAAGTGAGTATTTTTTGTATGTTTAAAACAAATTTGAAAATTATTCATATAATTTTTTTTATTAGTTGTTAGTTATAAATAAATGATCACTACATCTATTTATTTTCACTATACAGAAAGTGTTGATGATCCTTGTGAAATACCTACTATAAGTCAAACTATTAAAAACGAATCTTCTCCTTCAGGTATAGTTAAATCATTGCTTTCACACTTTCATTTTTCAATTTTTTTTTTTTAGATTAGATTGCGTCATTATTATATCAGTTTCTTTTTTACAGCGGTGACTGTAAATCATTACATCTTCATTAACCATTTAAAATTTTTAATTATTTCAGTCATTAAGTTATTTTGTATCTCAGATAAGGCTGTTGAAAAATTGTTCAAAAAAATCTTTTTTTAACATTATCATAGTTTGTTTTGTTTGCAGTTACCTGCTGGAACAGCTTGTGCAGTTTTATAGTGCTCATTATATATATTACATTTGCTTTTGAAATTCCTTTTTGTTGTTGTTGTTTAATTTGTTTGTATTCAGAATTTACTATGTAGTAGCTTTGTTTTTAAGTTTAAGTTGAAATTTAAAATTGGCATGTTTATTTGTTTTTTGAAAAATTGCTTTATTAATTTTTGCATGAAAATTGTATTTTTGATTTGGTTCAGTGGCTGAGGTTGTTGTGATTAATAAGTTTAAATATAAATATACAATATTTTTTAAACATAAAATACCTGTTAAAAGGTCTAAATTTAACGCTGTTCACTAATATACTATATTAATTTTTTTATGCATTTGGATGAAAGTGCATTTTGTGTAATAATACAGTAATAAGAGTGAAACATGATATGCTCCATAAAGCTTAATATATCATAAAAAGTAATAAAGCTGAGAAAATATAATCGTTATTATAAAATAAAATAAATAATTTGAACGTTTTAAAGTTATTAATTTTAAATTTATTCATAAATTGTAAATTTTGTTGTTTTAAAATAGGACTTTTTAAAATTAATTTTAAATTATTCTAAATAAAATTTCAATCAAAATAATACCAATCATTATTAATAACAGTTGTTTTTTTTTTTCGCATGGTAAAAATCAGAACATTTTGTTACACTGTTCAAATCCAAGCCCTAGGTAGAAGACATTCATTTAAAGAGAGTCTTTCTTTCCTAATAAAATAAGTATTAGATTATATAATAATTTGTTTTCAAATATTTATCTAATAATACTGATAAGATGAAAAAACAAATATATGCTATTAACTGAATTTGACCAACTTATATACATACATATACATTATGTGCAAAAACATACCAATTTATAATTAGTTCTCTTTTTACAGTGTCTGCATTGCATTTCTGAATCAAAACATATGTGTTATGTAGCAACTTAGTTTAAATATTCACACAAAAATTTTAAATTGTTAGCATGTGTTTGAATAAAGAGTTACGATATGAAATGTGATAGTAATATTAGCGATTAAGCCAATGCACATGCGCTTTAAAGATAAATTATAAATGAATACTCACCATCATGCTCTTATTTTCACACACTTAAGATTTGCCCATACATAAACTTTTGGGTCGAAAGAATGGGTGGATTCATTCCATTCTTTCTAAAATACTATATCTCGTGTCTGGAAAAATTGAGTATTCATTTATAATTTATCTTTAAAGTGCATGTGCATTGGCTTAATCGCTAATATTACTATTACATAAAAAAAAACCCATAGCGCTATATAAAATAATATCTCATTAGATATGAAATGTGATAACGTGTTTTGTACTTTAACCTATGATGAAACAATCCACTAATATTAAATTTTATTTAAAATTGGGCAAAATTTGCTACTGAAACATTTGAAATAACTCAAATTGTATGCATCAATGAAGTCACGAGTTGCAAGAACATATTCAAATGATTTACAAGATTTCATTTTAGCCAGAAGAATATTGACAATCCACGAATGTATGAAACACAGTGCCACACTATATTATAGCTCTGTATGAGCAATTTTATTTACAAACTAATATAAAAAATTGTAATTATTAATATCATGTTGATAAACCTAATTCTTTTTATAATTAAAATTAATTTTATTTTCATAAGAATAAATTTTAAATAATTTATACAGATAATTTATTTTGATATAATATAAAAGTGTAAATTATATTATAAATGCTCTGAAATTATCTACCAATTCATTTTAAAAGTATCACTTTCACAAAAAAAATCACAAGAAAAATTATAAATCATATTGTCAATTTGAAAACATTATTTTATAGAGAAATCACTTATCTACAATATGACATATCATACATATGGATAGTGCATGCCATTGTTTGTTACCTTTAGTGAAAGATAAATTCACTTCATTTAGTTTTCAAAATGCTGATGGAATTTGGATTTCTAGAATTTTTAAAAATATTTCTCATATTTATTCTTCATGATAATTAATCAATGTTTCAAATTAAATATATTTTAAATTTGATGATGCTCTTAATTAATGTTATTTTTATGAATAAGTTTGAATGTTTAGATTAAATATATTCACATTTGTTTAATCTGTATGTATATATGAAGTGTCGTGTTAAGTTTATTTCAGCGATGATAGTGGAAGATTTAAGAACTAGAAGTTCCTAGATTGATTTTACCTAATTGAAATAATATATACATATAGAAATAATCAGTTTGTTTAGTTGATTGGAATATCATGTTTAGTCTATCATATTTGTACCAATTGTCTCTTGGTTTCATGGGCATATTGACATATAAGTATATACATGTTTTACTATAGTAATAACAATGCAAAAACCTATGGATGTTAGGATTGCACTATTGTGCTTCACTTTGTAAGAATATTTAGTATATTAGCAGAAGTTTTCTGGGATAACTGAATTAAAATCAGTATATGCTCATATGATGTTTGTATAACTGTGAATACAGAGATTGTGTTTGCAATATTATTGTGGTAACAACTGTATGGCTATAAAAATGTGAATACCTGCCTTTTAAGTGTCATAATTATTTTGATTACAATAACTTAAAAAACAAGATTGTGTACAATTCATCGAAGTTCTTTTAGAATTGCATTTAAAAGTCTATTTTGTGGATTGATTGTTTGATGTAATTGGTCTAAAATATTTTATGTTTTGTTTATGTGTAATTTATATTGAAAATCTACTCTATAAAGGTCAAATCATTTATAGTATTGATTATTAATTTGTATTCAAGTTTTTGTTTTATCTTTTCAGAAATATTTTTAAAAACAATTTAGTTGCGATTCTACTTATGTTTTAGTATTCTGTCCTGAATTTTATCAATAATGTAATATATTATTTCATTTAATTATTAGTCATTATGTTTTCATACATTTTATTGGGGTTTTTTTAAATTATTATTTATTTAATTTTAATTTTTTTTAACAATTCATTTTAGCAGCTATTTTATTATCAATTAAATGTTTTTATAATATCATGACATTATAATTTTAAATTCATAATCATAATTATTTCATATCATGTTTCCAGTTAATTACAATAGTCCATACCAACGCAATTCCATGGCTCAATTACAACCAATAGAGTTTGAATTTAAAGGTAATGCTTTGTTTTGATTATTTTTCATTAAACTCATCTATTTTCAAAGAAGTATGGACTTATGTTTTAGTATTCTGTCCTGAATTTTATCAATAATGTAATATATTATTTCATTTAATTATTAGTCATTAAGTTTTCATACATTTTATTGGGGTTTTTTTAAATTATTATTTATTTAATTTTAATTTTTTTTAACAATTCATTTTAGCAGCTATTTTATTATCAATTAAATGTTTTTATAATATCATGATATTATAATTTTAAATTCATAATCATAATTATTTCATATCATGTTTCCAGTTAATTACAATAGTCCATACCAACGCAATTCCATGGCTCAATTACAACCAATAGAGTTTGAATTTAAAGGTAATGCTTTGTTTTGATTATTTTTCATTAAACTCATCTATTTTCAAAGAAGTATGGCTGCTAGAATTCTGGAAAATAAATGCTTAGTTTTGAAACTGAAATAAGTTTTGAAAAATATTTTTAAAATGTATATATACATATTTGACAATTCATTTTAACAGCCATTTATTAATTTAAACAATTATCAATTAATATTTTTATAAAATCATCTTAATTTTAAATTTATATATCAATTATTTCATATCATGTATCCAGATGATTACAATAAAGTAAATCAACGTGAATCCATGGCTCACTTGCAACTATTTAACCACAATTTCCAAGGTAATATTTTGTTTTAATCATTTGTCATTAAACTCATCAGTTTCCAAAGAAATATGGCTGCTAGAATTCTGCTAAATATATACATAGTTTATATCTTTTAAAAAATATTAAAAGTTTGTAATTTTAAACAAAATATATACATATTTAATTCCTGGTTTTAAGTTAACATTTTACATTTTCAGATTTTACATTGCTTAATTTTTTTTAATTATCATATTACCCCAGTTATATTTGTATGTAAAAAAAGATCTATAATTAAAGGTTATAGGTAGCATGGTATTTTATACTTCAATACTTTCTGCCACCCTATAATATAATTTATTTGATCTGAAACATGCAGAGTTACATCTGATATTTAAACTTATAAAAAAAAAATCCCTTACATCATTGTTTTTTTACAATATTTATGAATAAATATTAAAAATTATTAATGATAGTTAGTTAACCCAAAGGATTTAGTGATTAAATAGTTAATTTGCAACTGTAAAATTGAGATAAATTTCTAAATGGAAGGTGATGTAGAAATACAACTTAGAAGAGTCTTTTAGGGTAAGCAATGGAGAAATAGTATTGCTTTCTATTTGTGTTATAATTAAACCACCTACTGAAAGTGCATTTATGTTAAGAAGCATGCTATATGAAATGAATGATCATTTTTTATTGATATATTTTAGTGTTAATTTGTATTGACATATTACATTCAGAAAAAGGACAGCCTATTAACAGATATACATATTTAAAATAAGTCTCTTCTAGTTATAATAACTCATGTAAATTAAAAGTTGAATGAAATGTTGTCACATAATAAAAGTGATCATGTGATGTTTAGTGGTTTATAATAAAAGTATTAATCTTTTTACTTTTTTAATTTTCACCAACTATACTCATTAAAACATTTAAATAGAAGTTGAGATGTTCTTTCTCTCCAAACCAATTGTGTAAATTTTAGATAATCAGCAGATATTAAAGTTCAACTGTTTCTAAAGGGCATTTTTATATGATGTTTCTGTTTTGTCATCTCTGATACACTATATTGGGTTTATTATTGTTGCATATGTTATATGATATCCATGCATGAATGATACTATTTATTTTATTTCTTGTTCTAGAAAACTATATGTAGAGCAGGGGTCGGGAACATTTTTGAATCAGAGAGCCATTTTGACAAAAAACATAGAAAAATTAAAATTTAGAGAGCCTGCAACTTGAAATCACTTTCATTCATTATTTATAAATTTAATAACTTTAAATATGTATATACAAGATTCGAACAAATCTTTAGCTATTTTTCATTGTAAATTTTACTTTTAATTAAAACTTTTTTTCTAAATTTCTAATAAATACAATAAATTTGCATTATAAAATTTATCATTAAAAAAATATTTATATAAATATGAAGATACAATGTTGATATTCAAATTTACTAATATCACTTTTGAACTATTATGTTGTCAGTCAACATGTTCAAATTTAGAGTATATTTCATGCATTTTAAATAATAATAAAGTATTCAAACTTGAATCAATCAGTCTGTTCTGATCTTTACTTTTCATATAATTCATTGAAGAAAGCAATGTGCAGTAAGCTATTTTAAATTTAAACTATTTGCAATCTGCACATTTGTATTTATTATATTAATTAAATTATGATAAAATTAATACAGTTAATTTCAAATTATATATTAGTATACATAAATAAAATATTATTTATAATATATTAAATTTTTAATAAAATTTTTATATATATTTATTCAAAATAAAAGAACCGCACTTTTTTCACTAAAGAGCTGTTCCCGATTCCTGATGTAGAGCCATAAAGTTGGTTCAAAATCGAATTTTTACTTGCTTCTCCATCAGTCAAGATTTGATTTTAGAGCTTTTAAAATAGTTAACCTAAATACTACTCCAGTAAAGTTTAACTTTATAAATGCAGTATTATTTTCACATCAATGTTGGAAATATAAATAAATTGTTTTTAATTTTTTTATAACTTTATTTTATTGAATTTTTGAAATTTTATTTTTTACTAAAATTTCTGGAGAGAACAGTTTAGAGGAATCTGTTTATATTAAAAAATTAGTTTGCACATTACTATATTAAATTAGTTTTAATATTAATATTATTAAAACCATTACTATTGTAAACTAAAAATCATTACATTTTTTTTTTTTAATTTGAAATTTATTTTATCATTTTTGTTTTTGTTATTTGCAACAATTAACAATAATGTTAGAACATATTGTCTGTATTTCAGTAACAAAACTTGAATTTTATGTTAATGACAGTTTTTGAGATTTGTACATGTAAGCAGATATTTAAAAATTATTTTTTAAAAGATCTTATTTGACTTATGCAAATATGTTTGATGTTTGTAGTGGACATGCAAGCTATTTAATTAATAAAAAAATGTTATTTAGAATTTGTTCAATAAGTTTAATTTTAAAATAATTTATTAATATTATTCTGTACAAATTTTTTTAAATACTTTTTATTAGTTTTATTGAATCTCATTGCATAATAATCAGCACACTTACTTGCTATGACTTCAATTTGGGATTTAGATCCTGACAGGTGAACTTTGAATATTTTTCAATTCATTATTAGGCTTAGGATTGTTTTTAATCTATCTAGCCATCTAACATTGATCAATCACTGTGTATTAGTAAAGGTTGTAGATTAATATTGGCTGGTCAGATGAATATTGGATAGAGATAACAGTATTAAAAGGAAATATGTCTATGTGTTTGAAAAGTATGTTTTTTAATAGGTTTGTTTTACCAGTTCTTACTTATGGATCTGAGATTTGAACATTTAATTGCAGGACCATTCAGAAATTTCAGATCAGTCTCCAACAAAGTATGGAGAGAGATATAATGAAAATAACAAGGAACTGAAAGCAAAATACTTGGCTGAGAAATCAAACAGATATCACTGACATTATTGAAAGAATTAAGAAATTGTAAAAGACCTAGAAAGAGACCACATATGATATGGATGAAGAAAAGAGGTTATGTATTGAAGAAACTGGATTAAACTTGGAGAGAGTTTTATCCTGCACTGGATCAATAAAGTTGAAAATGATGATGACATTAGATATCTGTTGTTAACAGATAGAATAAATATAAGATATATCCAAATGGTATGTATTTTTGAATTGCGTATATAAAATTACTACTGTTACACTTACTGCATGGAACATGTAGCAAAAGCAAAAAATCGGTAGTTTAGTCTAATGAATTGTGTTGTGAGGATTTAGTTTGTTCTTCTACAGTTATGTTCTGGTCAATAATGCCTAAAAGAACACGTTTTGGAGATTGGCATTACCAAGATTAATAAAGAAAAATTTTCATTATTTGTTTATATATATATTTGTGAGTACTGGGTGTGCTGTTTCTGATGAAAAAAAATAGTATTACAAATTTTTTATAGCATCTGCAAGTGTATTATAAATCATTAAACATGAAATAAACATAAAATATCAATTATTTTTATTTTATTAATATATTATATAAAACATTAAATAGCTTTTTTTCTGTCATTTAGATTAGTTACATTTATTTTTATATCTACTTTCTGTGATTTATTATTAATGCAATGTAATGTTGGTAATTTTTAATTGTAAATAATAAATATTTTAATGTGAAAAAAATTTGAATACTGTTGAGTATTAAAAAAAAAATTGTGTTGGGTGTGGAAAATTATAAATAGTGCCAATTAATTAAATAGCATAATATTGGAATGGATTATGAATTGGTGTAATTAGAAATACTTTTGAAGTAAGTTCTGTTACAATATTTGTGTGTTAGTAGAGGTTACCACATTTAGCTTCTTATAGAAGAATATAATCATTGTTTATAAAAATTAAAGACGTAGTAGAAAAGTGTAATACAAATAAAGCCAAAAAAAGTCACTGTATAAGCATAAGCAAAAAAAAAAGCTGACATATTTTAAAAATCACAGCCCGGTAACATTGCATTGTATTGTTTTTGACTGGCAACAATGCCATCAAGCGACCAAGCCCGGTTAGGTAATTACTACGTACTTCTTTTTCAACAATTTCTGAAATGCAGTTATTTTTATACATTTAATTTTGTTGATTGATTGATCTAGAGATATAATATCGGCATTGTGAAAATGCTGTAATAAATAAATTATAATATAACTATAACAGTTTGACTTGTGGTTTCTTAAAAATTGAAAGATGCAATGTTCTTCAAGTGTAGGGAATTTGTACACTCTCAAAATTATAATAATATAATTTAATAAATATTGAATCAAAATCACTTTGATTAGCTATGAAAAATTGTTTTGGGATAAAATGAGTGTACATGATATCATGTAAAATGGCTTCTCCTTAAATTACAACAGAAATTATTATACACAATAGCAGATCTTCATATCAAGTATTGTAAATGGAGCATTAATTTTCATAAAAATTGAATATTCATTATGCTTCTGAAAACCACTTTCTGTTCACTTGAAGTCATAGAATATTGAACTAAATTGTTAGTGGAAAGCTTTAATTTTTCGCATTAGACTGCTACAAAGACTGAACTTTTAAACATTATGATTATCTAAATTTATTAAGATCAAAGTTGCATAAGACTACACAAATTTATACAAAGCAAAGTATAATCATCTAATGTTGTTAGCACTAAATCTAGAAATATAAAATATTATTTAAAAAAAAATAAATAAGAAGTAGTTTATAAATAATGTAGTGAAATTATTCAACTTAAATGAATCGTCCAGTTTGTAAACTAATCTTACTTTAAAAATTGGGATTCAATGAACAAGGAAATAACAATTATTGGTTTATTATGACAATAACTAATAAAAAGCAGATAATTACTATAAAAAATTAATGAGCACAAAATATAAGATTAGTTTTTCCCAGATGAATTCACTTATGTTCTGCTATAAATACGGCAAGTAGCGAGAATCACATAACCCAAAAGTTCATATGCAATTTGCCAGTACACAATGTCTCATAATCACAGTTGGTGATTAGAATACATGGTAATAACCACCATAAATATAAATTTATTTAAATAGAAAAAGTATCTTCAGGATTCTAAACCTTGCACGTTAGAGAAGCATTCACTACTACCTTCCCCCTGAGCTTATCTTTTTGTAATAAATGATCTGACAAGTATTGTTAGAGATTTATCTGATTTTTAAATTTGATAAAAGTTTTAAATAAAGTAATTGCTTTGTCTAAATTAATGCACTACAGTAATCAAAATGTTTTACAGAAATATTATTCACCTCAGTTAAAGGCTAGGATTCAAAAATTCTACAGTGAGTAAATTTAAGTCTGAATAAGTTTAAATTAACAATTGTAAAAAGTTTACAATTTTAAAAGTTGCTTTTAATAATTTTATAAATTTATTATAATGCAATGGAATGTTTTAATCTTTTTCTGACTTCTCATCACATTTGACAGATATGAAAAACTGAATGGAAAAAATCCTTTCAGTTATTAACAAATGAAATATATACTAATTACAAATTTGATAATATTAGGTATCCATTTTTTTAAAAACATTGATATTTACTGTATTAAATAGTCTATTTATATAGTGCTGATTATTACTGTAATATAAAGAAGGTAACAAACCTCTGTTTGTGGTTTTTTTTACGAATTTACAAGTACTCGCCTTTGAACATCAGTTTTAAAAGCATAAACTGATGCTCACAGGTAAGTGTGTGTAAACTCGTAAAAAGCACCTGACCGAGGTTTGTTACCTTCTTTATTAAATATTGATATTGTACTTGTGAAAATAAGAAGTTTTAAATATTCAATGCATCATGACAATATATATATATTTAAAAAAGAAAATTATAAATAAAAATTAATTTTTATTTTTGTACCGAAAGTTATTTAGTATTTTACTTTAAGTTTATTAATATTTAAAATATATTTCTCAATGATAAATCTATCTGCAAAACAACTTTTTACTACTTTAACTGAATAATCAGAAATAAATGCATTAAGCAAACGGAGTACAATTTTAGTGAAGATAGGATTACTAATTGAGACTATTGACCATTTAAATGATTAATGTTGAAATAATATATTATATATTCATAAATATTTTCTATAAGATGTTGAGGCTATTTATGGATTTATAGGTATTTCTCTATGCATATGCATATATTTTCCTTTTTAAATCATGATAAATTATTAATCTTATATAATCTTATAGTGTATACTATACACTAGTTAAGAAAGCATTATATAATATTGAACTACTATTTATGCATAAAGTATTTAAAATATAACAGAAGCAGACTATATAATTAAATTGTTAATTCAGAACTATAAATTATGATAAAAATAAATGTCACATTTAGTGTCCTCATTAACATGAATAATGATAAATAATTGTTTAAATTCCTCATGTCTCATAAGAAATTTAAATTTAAAATCATTTCTGCTCCCTCTATTATACAAACATCAAATTAATATTTTTGGTTTAATTTTTTTATTTTTAACTATCATTTATTTTCAGTAATTAAATTCTTGATTTTTATTTTAATTTTAAATATGATTAATTTTAGTTCTATAATCATTATTATTTTTTATTATTAATTACATTTTAAATTATTGAAAAATATCTGCATTGATTGAAAATTACTAGTTACTATTTATTTTGCTTAAATAATGAGAAGAAGAATAAAAAAAAACCATCTTGCAAACCCTCCAGACTCGAATAGCTGAGATTAAAATACTGATTCTTGATCTTTGCAAAATCATCTTACATGCACTGATTTTTTTCAAGAATTATCTTCAGCTTATCATGTCATAAAGGCTAAAACGGCAGTTTTATTAAGGAAAAAGTTTTTTGTAAAGTAGATGCACAATTAATCGACTACAGCACTATGTAGCAAATTAAATTTCAAATCAATTTTTGATTTATTCAACTGGGATAACTTTTTTTCTCTCTTCTAGACTTCAGAACATCGCTATTTGATTCAAAATTTAAGAAAGTACTTATGAACAGAAGAAAGAATAGCTTTAAAGAATTTTATTCATTTTCTTTACCTCCTTTTCCTGTATTATTATTCAAAGTTTGCACATTCTCACATCTGGATTTTTTTTTTTTTAATTCTTATTCACTCCACATCATCAAACCTATTTTAAAACTGTTGTGATACAATTGGCCAGTGCTCTAATAAATTAAGTTTTCTTCACTTTGTCATCCTGCCACAGGGAGAAATATGCCACTATATTTTCAAAGCGTTTCCAAAAGCTTTTCTGAACATTTCTCTCAACTCATCAAAAATAGAAATAAAATATGAATTAAATAATCTGCTGATGACAAGTCACCAAATGTAATTAATGTTTTCACATTTTCATTAAGATACTAAAAGTTAATATTTTTAATACTACATTAATAAAGCTATTCTAAAAGTTAATTACATTTGAAATTTTTTATCTTATTTGCTATCGTTCACAACTTTTTGTCATCCACTTGACTTTGATGGCTTCAATCTTATTTTTCCCTTGCTATCCTGAAAATTTCTAGCTAAAACTTTTTCTTCTACAAATTTATTTCAACTCTTTCAGTCAAGACATTGATTAATTGATCATGATAATGTGTTTGAGAGTATAACATCTTATTCAATCACCTCGAGAAGTTAATGTACAAAAAGACCTTATTTTTGGGATTAGCATTGCACTTTCAAAAGATTATGCTTTTTTAAAAAAATCTTTTGTATCTGTCAATACCTATTAAAATCTAGTTACTTCCATCTTTAAAATTTGATTTTGATGTTATTTGTGAGTTGTATGTCAGAGATGACATATATTAGTTAGCTATTTCAAAAATTATGAATTTATTCAATTTAAAAAAATGTACAAAAGCAAAAATTTATTTCAATTTTACAGAAAAAAAATTAGAATATTTATTTATAAATTATAAGATGGTTGACTGAGAGATAAGAAAATCCACTCTCTATTGTAGAGAAGGAAATTATGGATCAGAAACCTTTATCTTTCAGTGGATTGATAAGATTGATGAAATTAATTTGATTTCATTATGTTATACTGTATTTTGAAGCACATGAATATATGTTGGAATGGAAATAAACTGATAATATAAATGGTATGTTTTAATAACATGATAGGAATAAATATATGAATGATTCTTTTGAGTTATTTATTATTTCAATCCTACATAATTTCTATTATAAAATATTCTAGATTAATAGTTGATAACCACAGTATAAATATTGTTTCTCATGTCATAAAGGGATTGATTACTTATATAATTAATTGTGCAAACATTTGTTATCTATTGTGTCAACATATACATTCATTTCTGAACTCAGGAAAAAAAGAAAGTGATATATTTAAACATTAGATTTTAATAAATAACAACTGACAATAAAATTATTATATGAAATAATACTAATTAACTACAGCAAGACTTCTGTTAATAAGTAAATAATATAAAATATTGGAACTGCTTTTAATTGTTAAACCGCTCTCTTATTACTCTTCATTAAATTGCATACCCATTTTATTTTTAGTCTTTTTTAACCTATTTAACTCAAATGTGTAGAATTCTTCACACACACACACGCTCACGCACACACACACACACATATATATATATGCTATCAGTAATACACATATTTGCATAGAAAAAAATGGAAGTCAGTGCATTAAAAAAACTCATAGATTTATCCTTATTCAGATATATATTGGTTTTATGCATGGATTCCTTTTGCTTGAATATCAAATAATAATCATGTAATATTATTTTCTCAAAAATTATCAAATGTAAATGATGGTTATATAATTTAAAATCAATAAAAGAAATAGACATATTTTAAAAAGAAATTTTGGAATATTAAGCTTGATATAGAAATACTGTAGTTTATTCTTGCAGTCTGAAAGTAGATTTTTTCCTCCATTGTAATTTTCTTCTGCAAATATAGCTTTTGTCAATATAGTTTCAGTTTTATTTTATTTTCTTTTTTTGCAATTTTAATTGATGTTAGTATTTTTTATTAATCCACCAAAGAGATGAGTATATCTTTTTGAGAGAACTTGAATTAGTGGACCACTCATATTTATATTCTGGACACTTAACAGTTAAATGATGATTTTATATACATTGAATGATAAAACCTTGGTAATATTCTGATAGAGTTATCTATCTGATTGAATATCTCTGTCTCTTGTTTTTTTTTATTTTTATATCATTGTTTGGTGATGTATTCAATTTATTATAAAACATGTTTACTTAGATATAATCTGCCAATTCAGAAAATGTTTTTCAAATATGGTATGTCTCTACAAGTAATTCTTAATTATAGTTTATTTCAAAAATAATCCAATAAAAGCACATTCAATAATCTCATAGATTATTCTACAATACATATGTGTTATTAAATTTCCCTGGGTTTTATTTAATTGTCGATTTAGTTGCTTATTTCATTATTATGTTTTATTTTAATATGTATATTTTATTTTTACTTAAATTTTTTTACTGTATACCCATTACTTGGGTATATTGTTTCAATATATGTGTCCACACAAGATTTGTATATAAAAAGTTATAGTTTGTTTTAAAATAACATATATATATATCATCACATCCTGAATTTTATTTCTGGTCTGATTTTGGGTCATTTTTAGTTTACAACTATAATGCAGATAAAATCTGAACTATTAAACTATCCTTTAAAATAACAGTAAAATTGAATTGTACATTCTCATCTTCTTTCTCATAGCATTAATGCATCTAAAAAAAATCCTTCTTAAATTTCTCCATCAGATTATAGCGTCCTTTCAACATTTAAATAAAATAAAAATAGGAAAAATTTAACCATTCAAAAATTTTAATTAGAAAATAACTTATTTACTCATATATTTTTGCTATATTTATGTAATTCAATTATTATTAATTTTCTTCTTTTCTGAGCCAACGTAATATCCAGTAAAAAGAAAATACACACAGAAAAGGTAGTTTTTTAATAATATTTAGCTTTATTACTGCCTAGCATACTTGCAATATATTATTACTATATCATATTTATGGTATATAGTGGTGTGATTAACAGATTCTTTATGTCAATGTTTAAGTAACTGTTCACATATTCAATTTTAATTTAAAATTTAAATTTAATTATTTAAATAGCTCATTTTTTTGAAATGGGTACACTTGTTTTTTTTTTATTAATAGAAAAATGGTCACCACCTATTGCACATGCTTCTTTAATTTTCTGCTGATCATAGATTTGGGCTAACAATGCAGAGCTAGTGTATATGAAAGGATAGAAAGTAGAAGATTAAAGAAGCATGTGCAATAATTAGTGACCATTTTTCTATTAACAAAAAAGAAACAAGTCTACCCATTATAAATAAATGTCATTAAATATTCAAATTTAAATTTTAAATTAAAATTGAATATGTGAACAGTTAATTAAACATTGATATAAAAAACCTTTTAATCACACCACTATATGCCATAAATATGATATACTAAAAATATATTGAAAGCATGCTAGACAATAATAAAGCTAAATATAAATATTATTAAAAAATTACCTTTTCTGTATGTATTTTCATTGTACCAGATATTATATTTATGAAATTAAAACTACAATGACTATTCTGATAGGGGTGTGATAATAAAATAAAAGTGCATGCAATTAATAAAATATACTATGTAGTTTATTTTCCTTGTTTTTGCAAAATTGGTGAAACTATGCAAGAAGTATTGTTGAATAATTTGTATAAACTATAGAAAAGACAGAAAATTGAAGGTATAAGAATATGATTAGTCATTAAAGATAAATAAATATAGAAAATCACAGACCAATTGCAAAAATATCAATAGTTTATAAGATTTTTGTAAGGAAAAAATAATCCATGTATAGAAAGCACATATTTTGAAACAAATGCCAATTATTATTTTTTTTAAAAAAGAAAGAATTGAGGATCACTTATCTATTACTATTTAAATTATTGAAATAGATTACAAAATAAAAGAAACTTATGGCATATTCTGCTAAAAGTCTGTAAATTGAAAAAAAAAAAATGCAGTTGTTAGTACATCAAAATAATGCTTTTTTGTATGTATGTTCATTGATTAAATAAGATATATTTCTGATTTGAATGGTAGTGAGAGTTAGTTGTGGGCTTTGAAAGATTTTTTAGTAAAGTTAGAATTTTTGAAATTTTATAACTGGTATATTTTTCAAGGCTGATTATAAAGATTGCAGTATTTATATATTTTTTCTGAGTTTGTAAAACAATTAAGTAATATAAATGTCTACTATTTATCTGAATATCTGATTAATAGCTTATAATCTAATTCTAGCTCTTTAGATGTATGTCAAATTAAGCATTTGCATAATATTATGCTAAGTAAGATAAGCTAGAAGATGTAAATAATAATGAGATGCTAGAACTGAGAGATTGATATTTGGAGAAATATCAATTTAAGGGAGAATAGATCTACTATGGCTGGAGCCCATTTAAGATCTAGTAAGAACTGAATTAAAAATATACTAAGAAAGTAGGAAGATAAAGACTAATTTGCAGCCTTGGATTATATCCTGAGAGAAGGAGATCACTGAGATCTATACTATGGATAAGAAAGATTTGAAAAGGAATTTTTGAGATTATAGAAAATTTTTAGAAAAAGAGAGGTTGGTGGAAGAGAAGATAGTATTTAAATTGGAGATATAAATAAATATAATATGCTAGATATGATTAAAATGAATATATATTAGGTGGAGATCTTATGATATCGTCATCATCAACCATTATCAGCCCATTGCAGGATGAAGATCTCTCCAAGTTCATTTCATCTCCAATTTCTAGCCTATCACCACCCCTGCACACTTTCTTATTTCATTAATCTCACATGTGGTCTTTTTCTGGGTTTTTTACAATCTCTTGGAATCCATTTAAGATTTCAACTGTCCATCTATTATCATCTCTTGTAGCAATATGTCAAGCTCAACTCCACTTCAGTCTTTTAATCCTTTCAATGATGTCATTAACACTTGTTTGTTCTCTTACTACCCATGTATTATGTTTTCAATCTCTTCTTGTTACTCCTAACATGTATATCTTCATACTTCTTTGAATGGTCTGAAGTCTCTGTATTGCTATTCTATTAAGTGTCCAAGTCTCAGATCCGTAAATAAGAACTGGTAAAACATGTTTATTAAAAACCTTCCTTTTCAAACAATAGGCTCCTTTTAAAAATGTTATTTCTACCAAAAGCATTCCAACAAAGTTTAATTCTATGATTAATTTTATCCCTTATATTTCCATCTGCAGTAATAATCTGACCAAGGTATTTGTAGTTGTTAACTTCTTCTAATTCATCTTAATCAATTTTTATTTTCCTCTTTTGTGAAAATCCATTGAACATTACTTTAGTCTTTTTAACATTTACCATTAAACCTACTTTTTTACTTTCATCTGGTAACTCATGTAACATTTTCTGAAGCTCTGAAGCATTATTTACAAAAAACAACTACATCATCTGTAAAATCTGAATCACTTAAATAATCTCCTTTTACTTTTACTTCTTTAGCTTCCCATTTTAATCCACAAAATACTTCTTGTAGCACTGCTGTAAAAAGTTTTGGAGATATGGAGCCACCCTGTCTTACACCCTTCTCAATGTTAACCTTTCTGATATCATTATGTAATCTAATTGTTGCTGTTGCATTTTATAAGTATTTTTCAATTTATGATAATATCCTGGGTCTATACCTTGATGATCTAATGCTTTAATCACTAAAGAAATGCTTATAGAATCAAATGCCTTTTCATAATCTACAAATTCAAAAATAATGGCAACTCATATTCATTGGTCCTTTCTATAACTTCTCTCAATACTTGGATATGATCTACTGTACTAAAACATTTTTAAATCCAGCTTCTTCTTTTGGTTGGTTGAAATCCAATATTCTTTATAGACAAGTTGTACTTATCTTGATAAAAATTTTCTATAAAACTGATAAAAGACTGATAGGTCTGTAATTTCTAATATCTTTATTCCCTTTTTAAAATATTAATACTGCATTCTTTCAATCATCTGGTACATCTTTATCATTTAGACATTTGGTACATAATTTTGCCAAAAAAATTTCTATTTCTTCACCTGCTTCTTTTAATATATTGATTATAATTCCATCACTATCTGGAAATAACCACATAGGAGTGCACTCACTACAGACTTTCAATTTTTTAAAAATAATAATAACATTAAACTTCTGACATGCTTGTTTGAAATTGTTTTTAGTAAGACAGCAACTGTTATAAAAAATATTTATTATTTTTAATAATAAAATAATTCACTTTTTTAATAGTTATAAATTGTCTTTTTAAAAGAACCAGAATGAAAAACAACTTTTTAAAAATGTCATTTCTGGATATATAACTATTTTTTCACTTATATTTATTTTGTCATTATTAGAGATATGATTATTTTAAATATTAATTATAATGTTGATTGCATGTCTGTTTTCTGTGCAGTTGTTTTATTTATCTGGTCTAACTTGGTAACTCAGAACATTATAATTTCATGAAAATTCAAATAAAGTTTTTGCTTTTTGAACACTTTTATTTGACTTACAAATTCTATTTATTTGCTTATTTGAGTCAAATCTTATAATCTATTTTTAACATACTTCTATCAAACAGATTTTCTTCAAATTTTGTACACATGTTAATGATTCATGATAATGAAATATTTCAGGGTCATACAGCCTAACAGATTTGGTGGGCCAAATTTCAAACTGCATTGATATCAGCTAAGTTTTCAGTGATGTGCAATAGATGACACTAATTCACTGAAAAGTATTTACACTTAGTTAAAATAGAAAGAAAAAGAATCTCAATTTCTTTCGAGTGTTTAACTAAAACTTCCTTTTTTAAAAAAAAAATGCTGCCTTTGTAAATACAAAAATCTTATAAATGATTTTTAATGCATGCAAATTTGATTTCAAATACTGGAAATACAGTGTCATTGTTTAATATCTCAGTTTTTAAATTTGAATATGAATAGTTACAATAACTCAGTTGCAAAATATTTGGATATTAAAAAATAAAAAGTGATATATATAAAAAGATATTGTATAAAAAATATTTTTACTAAATTTAGTTGTACTCATCAAAAACAAAAAAAAAAATTTAAGCACAATTTAGGGGGTGTTATATATATCATGAAATAAAAGTATGGAATATCCATAAATTAATTGATTCAATTTTTAATTTTAAAAATAGTGATTGAATTAATTACTTTTTGGAGGCCTCATGTTTTTATTTTAAGTTACATATAACAACCAAAATTGTACTTAAAGAAAAAAAGGGGGAGGGGGATGTTTTTGCTTTTAATGCATATATATATATATGTATTATTACTGATTTTTTTACAATTGTCTTTGAAGAAGATAAGTCATTAAAAGCACACATAATAGAATAAATAATTACACATCACTAATTTATTATTTTTGACAAATTACACAAAAGGCTGGTATGGTGTAAATTACACATGCGGCTTGTATCTTATGTAGAAGCAATGCTTACAAGTCAAATCAAAGAAGTTGCCCCTGATATACTATATTTAGTATAATAATATGGTAGAATTATTGGTATTATGCTATGGTCATTATCCATTTTAAACGTGAATGACTTATCTTCACTCTTGATAATATTAATCATGATCATATATATATATATACACACATGTATATATTTAGTAATGATATGTGCTATATATTTTATTTAATAATGTAGTAAAACTATTGTTATAGAAGCAGATATAAGTCAATTTACTTAACAGTATAATAAAATTTGTTTTAGATATTATTATTTTATATCTTCATTTATAAAGATAATGTTAATCATGAACTTATTTTCCAAAGATGGGCCTGACTTTTTTTTAATGATTTATAACTGAGGAATTAATAAAATTGTATGAAATATCTTTCTCCTGCCCCCCCCCCTCCATAAATTAATCATTACTGCCCCACTCCATTCTTTTGATTTTTTTAAAATTTGGGATTGTACAAATCAAGCAAAACTCAAATCATGTGAGAAATGATCACTGTTGAGCAGCACCAATCAAGAAAATTTAGTTTCTTAATGTATTTTAGATCTTTTATATAGAGAGAGTTATCAGGAGAGCCAGTTAGAAAATAATACTTAAATCTATCCGTATATTTTTTATGTAAATTGATTTTGAAAGTACTGATATTAATTTTATAGAATAGAGATGTTTTATTTCTTTCTAAAACTATAATAAATGATCACATGTCATAATGATAAATAATATTTGTACGTGACGTAATTATCTCATTATTTATTCAGTATAAAAGTATTATTTATCATTACATATATGACGTGACTATTTATTATAGAGAATTTTAGAAGTGAATGAAATATAATAATACTGTATAAAATTAATATCAGTTCCTTCAAAATCAATTTACATTTAAAATATGTAAGCTGATTTAAGATTGATCTCTGGTTATTGTTGTTCCTGATTAAGAAGGCAGTTCAATTATTAATTCAGTCGACTTTCTAATTATCACATGACTTCATATTTATTTAGTATAAAAGTATTAAATATCATTACATATATGACGTGATTCTTTATTATAGTTTTAGAAATGAGTGAAATATCTCTATTGAATAAATTAATATCAGTTTTCTTAGAATCAATTTGCATTAAAAATATACAGGCTGATTTAAGATTGTTCTCAGCTTGTTGTTCCTGATAACTGTATACATATATATTAAAAAAGATTTAAAGTACAATAAGAATCACCATTTTTTTACTGTAAAAAGTTGTTTAACATAGCAGATAGAGAGCTGCTCAATAATAATTAAATAGATTACGTAATCATCATATGACTTTATATTTATACTGCATTATCAGTTCAATTAACTATGATATCAAACTCCAAATAAGCTTTGAATATAGATGGTATCATTATCTCTTATAGAGTAGGATTGTTTTAAAGGCATTGAGTGACAGTTTCTTTTGCAGTATGTCATGATTTATCTTCTATTACTTTTCCTATGAGTATATGATAGTAGATCTACCAATATTTAGAATTTTAAACCGATTTTAAGCTTTATATGACTTGCTATGTTGGTGACTGAATTCAAAAATTTAGTGTGTTAACAGTTTCAGATAAATTTGAATGTTATCAGCTATATAATCCACTGAATTAGATATTTTTCCAGAAGACTATGAAGTGATTGAGAGAGTCTTCGGGCATTTACTGCATTTAATGTCACTACTAACTATATAAATATTAATTATCTATTAAACTAAAAAAAAGGGGAAGTGAGAAATGTAATTAAAAATGCATTTTTGGAGGT
Source organism: Epiperipatus broadwayi (assembly GCA_028023455.1). Taxonomy (NCBI): domain Eukaryota; kingdom Metazoa; phylum Onychophora; class Udeonychophora; order Euonychophora; family Peripatidae; genus Epiperipatus; species Epiperipatus broadwayi. The sequence continues at coordinate 11,169,476 of JAQFVV010006219.1, read as the reverse complement.
AGATATGAAAGGAAAAGATATTTATTTTTTAAGGATTCAAATAAAATAAAAGGCAATATTGGTGAAGATAAAAGGATAGAGGATATAAATGTAAAAAAGGATGCCTGGGAATGGTTATAATATAATAATAATTTTAAAAAAGGTCATTAATGTTAATATAAAACTTGGTTTTATAAGTACGCAAAGACCTAGTAACATAGATATGTGCAGCGAGCTAGAGCGGTTTTCATAGGAGAAAAGTTTGGTTTATTAGCAATAATAGAAACAGACTTGAGAAATGAAAAAGAATTTAATCTTCAAATATGTGAATATTATTAAAGGTCTAAATAAATGTGTTGAAAAGAAAGAATATCAAGATTATATATTTTAGAAAGAAATCATAAAATATATATGTAGATTAGATTAAAATTGGATATAGATAAATGGATATGAGACATCAAATATTTAACTATTGCAAATTGGGAAGGATGTAAGAGTAGAATGAATAACATTTGGGAGAGTTTACTCAGGGATACAAATGAGTTTAGAAATAATAATTATAAAATATTGATTGTAAGTAAAATATATATATTTAAATTAATAATATTGATGGTATGAAGTATTACTGAAAAGGAAGTATAAGAAAGTTAGATTGATAATTGGGAATTTAAGTAAATTATATGATGAAGAATTTACATGGTTAAGACAGAAGAATTTGAAGTATATTATTGAATATGTATTAGTAGTTAAAGAGGAAGTAGAAAAGGCAAAAAGAATTGAAGTTTATGGTGAGGAAGAAAAAGATTGTAGTAATGATCATAGTTTTACATTGACAAAATTAGAGGTATCTGAAAAAATAAATATTGAAACTTATAGAGAAAATGATAGGGTTGAAAGGGGGAAATAAGCAATGAAGCTACATTAATAGTATTTTAAAAAGAGTTATAAAAAATTGTGATTTTAAAATTTATGAAGAATGAGTGGATATAATGAAGAAGATTGCAAATGAATGTTTTATTTATGTAATTATATTAGCAATAAATCCTTTGATAATATTAATAAAAAGATAAATGAAGATATAGTACAATGTGAAAGATTGAATCAAAAAATTAGGGTGAGGGAAAATGATAATATTTATTTTTAATTTGCATATTAATTCTGAAAAATTGTTATAACTTACTTATGTAAATGTACTTATATATATATATTATGTTCATTTATCTTTTTACTAATATCAACCTAATATAAATACATAAACAAAATAGCCTAAAAATCAATACCAACATCAAATCCTTAGATTCTTAGACCAAAATGTTAACATCAAATGGTGGGGAAATTAATTTTAAAAATATAGTGTGCTACCATATGATATTAGAAATTTTCTGAATGATTATTTTTCTGAATATGATTAGTATGGAGAATTGATTTAGTAGTAATATATATTTATCTTTAGAATAGAAACTTTTCTCTTCCAACTGCACAAGACTCAATGTAAATCAATGAGTGCAGCCAAAATTTAGATAATTGTTTTCTGATGGAAAGTATATATTTGCATTTACAGTATTTAGTTTTATTCTATTTAAAGTCATTGGCTTGAAAAGTCAAACACCTTAAAGTTTTGAATTCAAGTCACCAATTTTATGTATACTTAGATTTGACACTAGATCAGAAAATGTATTTTTAAGTTACTCAGCTATAAATTAATTGTAGGCATCTTTGATCCTTTGGCAAAAGAATTGTAAAAATCAATAAGTATTCTTTGGAATTGGAAGAGAGATATCACTATTGTATAATTAGATAAACAAAGAAGAGGTCTAATGCTTATTTTTCCATTAGTTTCCAAAATATGTTATACAAGCTTTAAAACCATGGGCAGTGCAGGAAAGCCATTAAAATTTTCAATATTGTATGAAATGAAATCGTAAATAATTATGCTAAAAGAGCATTGATTTATTGAATCCAGCCTTCTTTCTATGTTTTGTCAGAGGAAGAAAATGTTATGTTAAATCAGTTTCTCTGTAGGAAAGCTTTTTTATCTTTTAAACATGAGTTAATACAAAAAAAAACTAAGCAAGAATATATATTTGTTAAGTTTTATATAATCCTGTCAAAATATACAATACTTTATTTAATTTATGATAGTTTGATTTGCTAATAGTTCTCTTCAGATCTAAGAAACAATTGTATTACAGTTATCTATTACATAAACACACAATAATTTTATTTAATTTACATATCCATAATTATTATTTATAAATGTGTCATGTCTGAAGATTTGTGATGATGGTATATTATTAGATGTGATATGTTGGACTATTTTCATCATCTATGAGTAAATGTTGAATGTATAGAAAATTTTAAACTTTATTTAAACTTTCCAAATACAAACAACTTGTTAATAATAATGCACAAATAAACAACACAGGTTAGTAATTACACAAAGTTTTGAGTAGTAGTGTTCTCCACTCTTCTTCAGGTTTTGCTGGCCTGATATGTGCAGGGACAGTATTCGCATAGAAGTCAAACCTGCACTTTTAGATTCTTGAATATCGGATTTAAAGCAAATACTCTAACCACCTGAAGAAGAGTGGAGAATAATACTACTCGAAACTTTGTGTAATTACTAATCTGTGTTGTTTATTTGTGTGTTATTACTAACAAGTTGTTTATAATTTGGAAAGTTTAAATAAAGTTTAAAATTTTCTATACATTCAACATTCACTCATAGATGATGGAAATAGTCCAACATATCACATCTAATAAATGTATCAAATTCATAATATATACACTCTTAACTAATTTAATTAATTAAAACCTACAAATATTTAATATCTATATTTATGTTTAGGCATATAAATGAAACATATGTATCTAAAATTCAACATTCACTCATAGATGATGGAAATAGTCCAACATATCACATCTAATAAATGTATCAAATTCATAATATATACACTCTTAACTAATTTAATTAATTAAAACCTACAAATATTTAATATCTATATTTATGTTTAGGCATATAAATGAAACATATGTATCTAAAAATCAAAATTATGTGTGTATTTTTTAACACTAATATGATAAATTTCCATAATACTAAAATATATTTATTTTTTTGCCCCCTCTAAATCTCTCTTTACAGTTTTTTTTTAGAAATTTTTTATTATAATGTTGTCACAAAAATTTAGCAAATATTTATTATTCTTTTATTTTAATTATATAAACATATATATTCCTATACTTTTTCATATACACATTCATATCAAAACTACCCCAAATCTAAAATTAAACCAGACCAGCATAAAAATAATATTAAAACACAACCTAAGGTTTCACTGCTACAAGCAGACTTCTCAAGTGTAAAGAACTACAAAAAACCACACATTATATATACTATTAAAAACTACCCACAAATCCATTCACTTCCCATCCACCCTTAATATTAAAAGAACTCTTAAATAAGTTAATTGCTTCAGAATAATAAATTTTCAATAATAAAGACTCTTTAATTCTTCTTTTGATTTCATTTCTGAATATGTTTACATATTCATATATACACACACACATATATTAAAAACTATAAAAGTTATTAATTAATTAATCGTAAGCAGTTTTCCAGAATCACTATTTAGTTTTGATGTAACTTCTTTTTTTTATTTTTGTTTTATTTTTAGTAAAACCTTATCATTTTCATTAAATATAAATTGGTAAGAGATTTTTTATCATTTTTATATTGCCTAAGTTTTGTTATAATTGAATTTGTTTATCATATTTCCTTATTTACATTTATTACATTTTCTTTCACAAATACCATTTTCCTCTTTATTTTCATTATTTAAATACTTATTATTTAATATATCTATCTTATTTCTTTTTTTAATAATTGTTTCTATGTTTAATTTATGTATATTATTTTTTATTTAACTTATTAATAATTTTATTTAATGTTTTTAATTTTTATATCACTTATTTTATATATTTAAAAATCTTTATTAATATCTTAGTTATTTATTACACTTTTCCATTTTCTTTTTTTTTTAATACTGTTTTCTAATCTTTTAGTTTGGTAATTATTATTTTAAAACTTATTTTTTCATTCTCTTCTTTATATTATTTTTTTTTATTACAACAATAATTAACTGCTCTCTGCATATTTGTATGTTTGTATATTTAAACTATTCATTTTATATATCGTATCTACATTTGAATTCAAGTTTGTAATATTAATTTTATTTATTATATTCTTTTTATATTCTGATGTGTGTAATTTTGTTTTTTCATTGTTAATTTCTTTTTCAGTTAAAATATTTTAAAAATTAATTTTATCTATTTCTTTTTTTATTGTAAATGTAATTTTATTCACCTTATTTATAAATTTTCCTATATGTCTCTCATTTATATTAAAAATTAATAATAGATAATTCATCTTCATACATTATTGTAATGGAATTGTTTGTTTAGATCTGAAAAGTGTGTTAATCAGTCAAAATTATCTTTAAATCATTATGCAAAGTACATTATAAGAAATATAGATTTTTTTTGTAAAGATTTAAGTTTTTATTTAAAACCATATAAAAATTTAGATCAAGCAATGAATTTTTCTTGAAGTAGTTTTCCTCTCTATTTTGTTAATCTTTAGTAATGTCTTGATATTAAACTTTTATTTTAAGACAATAATTATTTTATGCATGTATTTACAGTTTGCAATATAAATACTCAAATCTCTCCCTCTCCACATTCATGGGTTCACTATCCATGTTTTCAATAATTTACAATTTGAAAAATTATCAAATAAAACAAGTTAGAAATTTTATATATATTTGAATTCTAAATATCATTGCACACTTTATTATATGAATGCATTTATGAATCATTCCACCCCATCACCTAGATGATTGTTCTCTTTCTATACTGATTTTTTTCATAAACACATTATTTTATTTTTGTTGATGTTGTAATGTGTGCTTTTTAAGATTACTTGGTATTGTAGGCCTTTATATATACATTAAGCATGTAAATTATGTAGGGTTTGCTATTACCAATGATTTCGATATCATTGAGAAAGCTTGAAACCAAATACAGTGTATATGAAGAATTATATATATATATATATTTATAGTAATCATAATAAAAATAATAAATTTAATGGTAACTATTATAAACAGTCTTTCAATCTGCAGAAGTACTTTCGGTTAATTTCTTAAACCTGTCTCAACTGCCATTAAATAAATAAAAAAAAAACAAAGCGGAAGCAAACGTCATCAATTCATATCCCATGAATCCCGGATTTTAATGTTAGCAGCTTGTCTATTTATTAAATGCATTTTATTCATATTTATAAAAATCGCCTCCTTAATTTTTTTTTTATTATGGTTTCTCTCTTCATGAAGAATTTTCACACTTTCAAAATCAAATTTATATTTACATTTTTTTCATGATCAAGAAAACTGAAGCACTCATTAAATCACCATTATTCTTACTTTTTACATGCTTTTATAACAATTCATGCATTTTTAATCTCTTCTCAATACTGCACCTCGATTCACCTATATATGATAACTTATTTTTTGTGATTGTATGTTATCATATATAAGTGAATTGAGGTGCAATATTGAGAAGAGATTAAAGGAGCATGAATTGTTATATAAGCTTGTTAAAAGTAAGAATAATGGTGATTTAATGACTGCTTCAGTTTTTTTTGATCGTGAAAAAACATGTAAATTTAAATTTGATTTTGAAAGTGTGAAAATTCTTCATGAAGAGAGAAACCATAATAAAAGAAAAATTAAGAAGGCGATTTTTATAAATAGGAATAAAATGCATTTAATAAATAGACAAGCTGCTAACATTAAAATACTGGATTTATGGGTTTGAATTGATGACGTTTGCTTCCACTTTGTTTGTTTTTTTTAATTTAATGGCAGTTGAGGCAGGTTTAAGAAATTAACCGAAAGTACTTTTGCAAATTTAAAGACTATTTATAATAGTTTATTACCATTAAATTTATTATTTTTATTAGGATTACAATTTTGTTTCAATTAACCGACATTTTATTTATATAATTTATTATAAATTGCATTAGATAGTAGTGCCCTCTGTTTTTGTTCTCAACAATTAATGTTATCTAGTATTCACTGACCAAATAAATATAGGAATTACCATTGATTGAAGAAAAAAGTCATCATATTTCATTTGTGAGTCGTAATTTCATATTTGCTTATTATAAAAAGAAATAGCATGAATTTCACTGCATTTTTTAATTTAATAGTAAAACAGCAGATATCAGTTAAATATCTGTTTCTAATATTTTGGTTATCATCAGCCTTTCTTTGGAAACTGTTGAAAATATTAACAAAATCATGTAATCTACCGTGGCAAATTTCATTGAAATTCATTTCAGTAGATCATTTAATTTATATTTATAAATGAATTCATATTTTCATATTTTTAGCATATTGAAAAAATGTTTGCTACTCATGTTTCATAAATATAATCAAGTTATTATTAATGTTTATAGCTTTTTGTTTATCAATACATTTTAATGCTCTTTGTGGTTTAGTGCAGTGGTAAAATGTCAGACTCTGAATCGTAAGTTTCTAGAATCGATTCCTGTTCTGACATTCTAGCATTCAAACTACTTGTGAATTTCTGAACGATAAAGCTATCCAAATACTTTCAATTATTTAAGCGTGTTTTAATTTTTAACATAGTTTTTTCTCTTTTTATTTATTAAAAATGTATATAGAAAATATATTAGAATTAGTGTTGAACTTTGAAGTTTGAAAATAAATTTGATTTAGTCTAAAGTCCCGTCACCCCTCACCACTCATTTTGCATAAGTTGTATTGGCTATTTATTTAATTATGTAGGATGTAATTTTTTTTCATTTCAAGTCTAACAATAAACTGTTTGGTGCCTGTGCAGAGTGGCAATCTTTAGAATTAAAGCTCAACCAGCTACTGCTGGAACTTATGTCACATGATCTTTTAAACCATTAATCAGTCATGTAAATCATTTGAAAGATACTAAGGTCAGAAAATCTTTCTGGCACCATATAAATATTTTATCTAATATACTATAAATAAGCTTACTTTACAATCAGTATTTATTATTGTTTGAAATAAATTCACTATTTGCAAGGACATAGTACACAATTGATAACAAAACATTTCAAGAAGTAATTATGTTTATATCAAAAAAATAATTAATTAAAATAACACCATTAAAGAAATTTACAACTACTCCTAATTTTTTAACTGATCTTTTTATAATCTGAAATTTTTATTACTATTGTCATTGGATTTTTATAACCTTTTTTTAATAATTTATAAAGTGTCAGCAAGATTCAAACAGTTAAGTATACTTTATGATTTTTATTATTTTGCTCTCCCAGTAGATTATGAATGCCTAAAGGATCTTCTCCTAGACATAAAATTTGACTATGGAACCTCTGTACTTCATCTCTTTTACCTTTAATCATGCATATCAAAAAATAAGATCTATAAAAGTCATGCCACAAGATTCTATCCTAATGAATTATTAAATCCTTATCAGTGTTCATCTTACCAATTAATACACTTTTTAAACTGCAAATCTTGTTTGCTTGTATGACCTTTTATTTAGATAATATAAGCTTTCTATGACTGGTAGATAATTGTAATCATGGGCTGATTATTATGCTAATAATGTATATGTAATGAAAGGAAACATGGGGTAGAAAAACTAGATTGAACTGTCAAGCATTGGTGGCCGTGTGGTCAGCACAGTTGTCTTACAAGCAGTTGTCCCGGGTTTGCGGGTTCGCATACCAGCCGATGCTTTGACATATGAAAAAAAAAAAAGAAACTAGTTTGAACTTAGAAAGGCATTCTGCAGTGAATCAGTAATGGTTAAGGATAATGAAATAATAAATAAAACATTTATTTATAGTGTACACCAAAAGGAATTATCATACTTAACTATGATATAATTTCCAAAATGTCCCAATGCACCATTTCACATCAATGCATCATTTTTGCAAAGTTTGGAATTGTTTTTTTTTTTAATGCTTGTCAATATCTCTGGAGAAATAATCTGCCAAAAAGGAGAAACTCTTTTATCTCTTCATAACACAAGAGCTATTTTCTTTTTTATGTTTATCTTTCATACTTTTTTTTTTATCTTTTTTTTTTTTTTATCTTCCACAATTACATCCAATATATTTTTCAAAATTTCTTTACCTCTATGAATATTCAATCCAGTTCTTTTCCTGGCTTTAATTGCCTCTGTAAATATATTTTTTTAATTATTGTTTTCAATACTACTATATTCCTAGTAGTTTTATTTTCATAATAATAACTGAGTTGATGTTGTCTATCCAAATTATTATTTTTTTTTAGGTGTCATAGCATCGGCCGGGACGCAAACCCGCAACCCGGGCAACTGCCTGCAAGTGCAAGGCAGTCACGCTGACCTCTCGACCACCAATGCAAGACTATCCAAATTATTTTCCATTTCCTTTTTCCAACAATTTCAACATTTTTCCAATAATCCAGTGCCATTTTAAAAAAATCTCCATTAATCTGTTGTTTATTTTAAGATAAAGGCTTTATTAAAAATTAATGAAAACCAATATTAATGGATATATACAATTTGTTGTTTTGTTTGTTTAACAATGATATTTACAAAGAAAAAAAATTAAGCTGTTGAAATGTTTTCATTTCATTGTTTGTAGTTCATTTGGATTTCTTTTTACAAAAAAATTTCTGTGAAAGTTTTGATCTGCATGTTGAATTTATTACAAAACTAATATTTGCCCTACCCTAAGAGAGAGAACTGTTAGTTGTTCCGAAAAATGCTCTAGTATTTTTGCATCATTAAACTGTTTCATCCAACTTATATCATTGCTTTTATAGTCTGCTGATTTATTTTGTTGTATAAAATTTGATTCTATTATTGATTGAGGACTTTAAGATTTCTATTATTATTTTACTATTATAGATGAATATGATATTGATATGATATTGGTGGATTGAGAAATATAATCTATCCAAACATTTGAAAGGTGATAGAATGTATCAACAATATGTGAAGAATTGTATATTCACTTACTATAAGCAGCACTTTGTTTATATTCTGATTTGCTAGCATTTTAGTAAATACTGGAGTTTATTAAATTAAAACATCAATAATTAATATTCAATTTAAATCATTGTATTTTTTTATCATCAAACATTAAGTCATTCCAGAATAGCTATGCTGTGTTTAAAGTATGTAGGAGCTACATTGTTTCAAAATGAGTTTCACATTTTAATGTTTTTAATGCCCCCCTCTTCTTTTTTAATAATTTTTTTCTTTCCCATATTTTGATTTGTCAGTAATCTTCTTGATAATTAAAAATGTCAATATATTATTTTCATTTTTTCAAAATTATAATTTTGTAATACATATAATATAAATTATCTAAAATATAAAATAATATTACCTGCATAGACAGCCACACACACACACATATATATATATATCATCATTGTCAACCATTATCAATCCATTGCAAGATGAAGGTCTCTCCAAGTTCAATCCATTTTCTCCGATCTTAGCTTCTCTTCTCCACATCACCTCTGCATACTTACTTATTTCATCCATCCATCTCACATACAGTCTCTTTCTGGGCCTTTTACAATCTCTTGGAATCCAGTTTAAGATTTTAATTGTCCATCTATTATCATCTCTTCTAACAATATGTCCAGCCCAACTCACTTCAGTCTTTTAATTTTTTCAATGAAGTCAGTAACACCTGCTTGTTCTCTTACCCATATATTGTGTTTTCGATCTCTTCTTGTTGCATCTCTCCATACTTCTTTGAGTAGTCTGAAGTCTCTGTATTGCTCTTTTATTAAGTGTCCAAGTCTCAGATCCATAAGTAAGAACTGGCAAAACACGTTTATTAAAAACCATCTTTTTCAAACACATAGGCATATTTCCTTTTACTATCAAGTTATTTCTACCAAAAGCACCCCAACAAAGTTTAATTCTATGATTAATTTTATCCATTATGTTTCCATCTGTCGTAATAATCTGACCAAGACATTTGTAGTTGTTAACTTCTTCCAACTCATCATAATCAATCTTTATTTTCATCTTTTGAGAAAATGCATTAAACATTACTTTAGTATTTTTAATATTTATCTTTAGTCTTACTTTCTTATTTTCATCTGATAACTCCTGCAACATTTCCTGAAGTCTAAAGCATTATTTGCAAAAACAACTACATCATTTGCAAAATTTAAATGACTTAAATAATCTCCATTTACTTTAACTCCTTTAGCTTCCTATTTTAATCCACAAATACTGCTGTAAAAAGTTTTGGAAATATGGAGTCACCCTGTCTTATACCCTTCTCAATATTGATTTTCCTAGTATCATTATGTAATATAAGTGGTACTGTTGCATTTTTATAAATATTATTAAGATTATGACAATAGCCTGGATCTATACCTTGGATGATCTAATGCTTTAATCACTGAAGTAATGCTTATAGAATCAAATACCTTTTCATAATCTACAAATCCAAAGCATAATGGCAACTCGTATTCATTTGTCCTTTCTATAACTTCTCTTAATACCTGGATATTATCTACTGTACTAAAACCACTTTTAAATCCACTTTGTCCTCTTGGTTGGTGAAAATCCAATGTTCTCCGTAGATGAATTGTAATTATGTTGGTAAAAATCTTGTATAAAACTGATAAAAGACTGATAGGCCTGTAATTTCTAATCTCTTCTTTATCACCTTTTTTAAATATTAATACTGCATTCTTCCAATCATCCAGTACATCTTTATCATTTAGATATTTTGTATATAAATTTGCTAAAAAAAATTTCTATTTCTTCATCTGCTTTTTTAAATATATCAATTATAATTCTATCATTACCTGGAGCTTTTCCTTTCTTCATAAATTTAATTGCATGTGTCGCTTCTTCATTTAAAATTCTAGGCAATTCAGAAGATATAATAGATGTAGGAGGTACTTGTTCTTTATTACTATATAATTGTTGATAGAAATCTTCTATCCATTTCATGATGATATCTCTCTTTTTAGAAATAGTTCCATATTTTTTTCTTATTGCAGATATAAATTTCCTACCAATACCAAAATGTTGTTTTACACTCTTGAGACTTTTATTTTTTTCTACAGCTTTCCTTGTAGTTCACAGTTATACTTTCTTATATCATTATCAACTCTTTTTCTCACCATTTTACAAAATTCAAAATATTCAATCCTTTTAAATGCATCATTTTTGTATATCTTCATATTTCTTCTTTTCTTCATAAATTCTCTAGTCTCAATAGAAATTTCCTACCAGCTATTTTTGTTGCAGTTTTTAGAAGCGTATCAGTTATTTTCTTATTAATTTCATTCAAATCTGAATCATGTTCAAAATCTGCTAATACTTGAAACCGATTTTTAGTTCTAATTTAAAATTCATTAGACTGTTTCTGAAGATTAGGAATATCAACTGTAAATATTGTTTTCTTTAACAATTTTTGTTTCTCTCTCTAGTTTATCATTAACTCATACCTTACATCTTACTAATTGATGATCATTTCCTGTATTAAATTTATTAAGAACATTACAATCTTGAAATATATATTTTCTGTTAGTCAAAATATAATCCAATTCCGCTGTACCTTCATTTGGATGCTTCCCTGTCCATTTTTTTTTAACATGTTTTTTTAAAAAAAGAATTCATAACATAAAGTTTTTCATTTTCTGCAAACTCCACAAGTCTATGTCCTCTCATTTCTATTATCATAATCAAAATTACCTACAGCACTTTCATCTTTCATTTGTTTACCAATTCCAACACTAAAGTCTCCCATAACAATTTTTAAATGTTGTTTACTTTGATCAAAAGACTTTTGTACATCCATATAAAAATCGTCTAGTACTTCATCACTATGACAACTTGTTGGCGCATAAACCTGAATTATCTGCATTTGGTATCTGCTATTAAATTGAATAACTAATCTTGCCACTCTGTCCGATATGCCATCAATCTCCACAATGATGTTCTTCCACTTTTTGTTTTTTTAAAGTATCCTACTCCATTTGTATTTCCAATACTTGTGCCTTTATACTAAAGTACATGTCCACTTCTTAAATCAATTGTCTCTTCACCTTTTCTTTTTTAACTTCACACAGTCCAATACAGTCCCATTTAATATAAGACAGTTCTTCTTCTAATTCTTGCAATATTTCTTCATTTGAAAGTGATTTATAGTTGTAAGTACCTAAATAAAAAGTTGTCATCAAATGGCAGACTGGGTCCGGTACCAGGGGATTCTTAGCATCCTTCGCCTTCGGCTACCAACCGCTGCCTTGGTTTGGTGCCTTTACAGCCTTCTGGAAATAAGGGCCATGATTTATTTTTGTCTGTCAGGGATTGTATATATCTATTACAAAAATATTTTTCATTTGCACATACATTCATTTTGCCTTGTCAAGCAACTGAGAAGAAAGGCCATGGTGTTTCTTGATCTTAAACTCAGAAGTAAAAAGCCAATAAACTCATCATGCTGTAAATGCATGTTGGTGGGCAGTCCATCCATGTTCATACACTATATAAATAATCACATAGTAATAATAGCTACAAGAACATATGGAGTGGACATTAGGAATTTGCCCTGCTCAGTTCCTTTAAGACCTCCAATTGGAATCAAAGGGTTATTTTTCAGTTAATAGCAAACTACTTTCAGATATTATGTAATATACTAGATATTATATATTCAAGCTTACATTTTTACATCTATGTTATTTAATTTTACATTTTTAAATTCACATTTTAATTGATTATAAACATTTGTTTTTAGTATATTACATATGTCTATATTGTAACCCTTATACCTGACTTTACAGAAGTTGCTTTTATGTGAATATTTTTCTTTATTATATATTACAGAATATTAAAAGTCATGTATACAAAATAAATTTCATAATGTTTTGAAAATGATAATAATAATTTTTAAAAGTAAAATATATTCTCATTTTTATGTTGAAATAAAGAATTAATATTTTAAAAATAAACAATATTGTTATGGGAACCAACTGAAGCTTCTAAAATTGTCTGTATTTTTAAGAAAAGGGTGAAATTTATTCTTACTACTTCTTCATCATGTCTTTTGTTGGAGAGAAGTCAATAAAAATTGTAAGGATTATTTAAATAGTCTGAATATGTACTAACCTGTATTCAATACACTCTATAAATTAATTACTGCTCTTCAAGAATTATTTAGGTAAATAGTATATGTTTTATGGGATAAAAACCTCCTGAGTGCTTTCCCTGACCTTTCCAGCATTGTACCTGAATTAGGAGCTGTAAATAAAGAAATGCCTTAAAATTAAATTTATCCTGCCAATCTGTTCGTTACTAATACTAAAGCTAAATATTTGATATTTACTTGCTATAAGAAGAAAACTAGCCATCTAAATTGATTATTGTATAGAAATATTCTATGAATTAGTCTGTGCATCTATTTAATTTGATGCTCATAGGGAAATTACAATAGACACTCTCTTAGGAAAACTAAATTGTTAATATTCCTAGTAGACATTTAAAATTAATGATTTTAATGATTATTTATTCACATTTACAGAGACAGAAATATACATGAGCTCACATGATCTCAAGGTAATTAACTAAATTTTCTATTAGCTTTTCTCGATGAATTATTATAAAGCCACAAAGATTTTTCCTCTCATGTGTGCTCTTCATATAATTTTAAGTGTAAATATATAGATATTTTTTATATATATATAACTCTATTTGTTAATTAAAGTTATTGTTAATAATTTTGTTGTTTGTCATTTCTCATCTGCAGTCCAAGCCAACTATTTATTTTATCATTTAATAACATTATTAAGGTGGAGGGGGCTAACGATCAGGAAATGTAATTAAATCTGTATATAAACTTGTTTCTTATGTATGTTCAATTTGATCATTACTTGTGACTATTATAGATTTGTCAACTAAAAATAAAATGTGTATAGTTACTCCACTATGTACATGGTCACCCATTAGCTATCTTTAAATTCCCCTAGATTAAAATTAATTTGTGAATATTCTATTTTTCATTTAATTATTAATTTTATTATTACCAAGTGTTAAAAGGGCAGTTACTGTTACTATATACATGCCACATATATATTATACAATATTTTTATTATTATTATATTGTTTTCTCTTTTTTTTTTTTGTATACATTTTATTTTCTATTATTTATATAAATTTTATTTATTTCTTTATATCTACACGTAGACATGTACATATAACCTAAATATACATATATCATTGAAATAAACATCTATTTGCCTATTATTAGCAGTATATATTGTACCCACACTTCTCGATATATAATTTAAAATATGACTAGCTCAATCAAATTATTATGCTTGGCTAAAATATGTACAACTATCTTTAATATATTTTTATAATATTATAACTTATCAGATTTATTCCAAACTTATCCAAAAATTAATTTAGTTCAATATTATATACTAATTAAATAAATATTTAATTAAAATCATGAGACTGTGAAGTGAAGTTACAATTGGTAATCAGATTTACATTGAGTCAATGTCTTTCCAAGACACTGTCTCAATGGCATAAGAATACTATTACTTCTACATTATCTCATTACTAACCCTACAGCATTCTTATGACTTTTATAAATGAACTATCTTTAATAATAATAGATAAATAAATCTCAATCTATTGTTAAGGAAATATAATTAAAATGATCTCAGGTTCTTCTAATTATCTTAAAGTAATAATAATTCATGTAGATAGGAATGATAAGGGATTTAATATCAAACCTAAATACACCTAACATATTCTAATAATAATCACTAACAATAATAATCTTTAGAGTATATCTTAATCTTATCTATTGGGTTATACTTTTAATCATTAAGAAAATAAATAAATCATACGCATGTCTTTCATTTTCATATAGTATCTTAATTTTAAAATAGACCAAAATCTTATAATTCAATAATTTAACCATTTGTGGCAATAAATAATCTTATACTTTTATATTGTGCATTATAATTACTTTATGACCATTGTAATATCATATGTTAATGTCAATCAATTTTTATAAATTATATTAAGAAAATACTGTGTTTCTTACTCAAATAATAAAATAATAAATTCATATTGTGCAAATATTATGTACATTCAAATTATCTGTTGTCAAATGCTGTGGTGCAAAATAATGAATTCAACACATCTTTTAAACAACTTAACAAATTTATTTACATTAACTTTAACAAATAATTTATTTACACTATTTACATTTAAATAGAACTAAAGAAAATAAAAATAAGAAAAAATAATAATACAAGATTTTTACACTGTTATTATTTCCATAACTATAAGTAGATAATTTATACATTTCAGAGAATGTTTTATTAATAAAATTCAATTAAGTTTATGACTTTAATTTACATAAACATTACTTGTTATCAATTAATATAAGAAAAGATTTTATATAAGATATCATTCATGTAGCATGTATGTAAATAAACTAACTTTAATAATTTAAATGTTATTTCACTTAAGTCCTACTGTTATTTATATCATAATGTATAAAGCTGTATTACATTTATTATCAGTATGACTCAAATATTAATTAATATATCAACTGATATAACTTTGTAGTATAACAACAATTATTGACTATCAATATCTATTTCATTCCGATATAATGTCATACTACCTGTCTTATTAAAATATGCAATACGTATATGTACTTTTAAAAAATAATTTTTTAAATTATTCAATAATTTCAACTTTTATAAAGTATTATATCAAATAAATTCTATGATTCTTTTCCATTTTAAATCATTACTTTTCTTTACTTATTATTCCTATTTCTTTTATAAAACTACTACCTACAAAAGTCATTTTAACCCTATTTAATTTCAGTAAAACAAATGACCAATTTTAAAACAAAAAAATAATAACGATCCAAACTCTCCTATACTTCATCATCTATTTACAATAAGCCTTCAATCAAAAATATAAATTTCTATGTAATATTAATGTAACTTATCTAATAAAATAAAAATATAGACTTTATATACTTCTTACTAACTTGAAAAGAAAATAAATAACTAACGCTTATAAAATATCTAATTCCTAATATGGTGATAGAAAACATTAAAATTTATTCACGAAAGAATCATATAATTATTTCTAGGTTTTCATATTACGTTGTACTAAATTTATATCATCAATTTAAAATATGCATATTAAAATAAAACTGCTATTTTTAATCTTGTGTGTGTATATTATTTAAACATTAATCCATTCATTCAATAATCATATAACATTTAGTTGATCTAAAGAAAACATAGTAAATACATCAAATTATTATTATTATTACACAATTTTTACCATAAATAATACTTCAATGTACAGTCCGTCACGATGTCCTCCAGGATTCCAGTTTTACAAAATAATTTCACATTCACACTCAACAATTATTCTTTAAAATATTACGTGTTGTATAATTATAAAATAAACTTTATGCAATAAAAAGTTATATTAGTATTTAGTTATTATTTTTTAAAAAAAAAAAATATGTAAATGTACCTTTCCTATCTTTAATAAATTAATAATTACTGAAATATTTATGTTAGTTAATAAATAAATATATTACATAATATCCAACGGTGTCTTCTTTCCAGTTATAATGTTCTTTTTCCTAGGCACAAATTTTCACCAAACACTACTTCCTTTTCCGGTACATCACGTGTTTTTTAAAAGTTTTTTATGGAATAAATGAAAACGTTCTTTTTTTAAAATAAATAAAAATAAAAGTCAATTCCATCAGAAAACAAAAATAAAATTAAAATAGTTTATAGGATCCATATTCTCTTCTTTATAGGAAAATTATTTTAAAGTTATTATCTTTTAGCATTAGTTTATAATTTATAAGTTCTTGTTTAATTATTTTCTAACTTTACTTGGATATCCACATGTAATTGATTTGCGCATTCCGTAACAGATATTAGGTAAGATTATTTTTAGAGTCTTCTATACGACTAGCGTTTAAACTTTAATAATTCAATAATTTTTACTTATAAGTGTTTCTTTACTTATTAAATCTCCAATTTATTTGCCTTTTAAAATTGTCAGAATTTAGTCTTTTATACCATAAAGACTTAACAAGGCAAATATTTATACAATTACTGTTATATATAATATCTTTACCAAGATATATATTTAAATTTAGAATTTACAAATACTTGCTTCATAAAGAAGTATTTCTCATTTTTTTAAATATCTATTTTTAAAACTTAACTATCATTAGCTTTTAAATTTATACAAAGTCCAACGTATTATTGTTAGGCATCTAATAACTCTGCTAGTCAATCCAGCGTTTGTTAAATTTTCAGTATAAAGTCTCCAATACATTTTATCCTTATACGATGTCCTCATGATTATTTGATAGTAAATTGAGCATTAATAGGAAACGATTAATAGGGAATTACAATAAATTAACACTGCATATTCATCGGTAACTTTTATAAATTATTTTAAAAAAAACTACTCTCTTATAATTTTTAAACGATTTTTAGAGCGTCTATAATCACTTAGCTATTTTTAATAGCACCTTTTACTTTAAGAATTTCAATCACAAGTCACCTCCTAACAATTGAACCTTGGTTTTATACCGGAAGAAAACTCCCACTTGATTGGTGAATTAAACAATTGACTTGCTAGCTTATTTACATATTTCACCAACAAGACAGAATTAAAAATAAATAATGACTTATTTAATATTTATTATTTATCACATTATTAAATTCTTAAATTAATATTCATCATTTATTTAGATCTATTAAACATTTTTTAAAACATACTTTCTTACTTAACTTTTACGTTTAACTTTTATAAGATTATTTTTTTATAAACAAATTAAGTCTATTTTTTATTCGTTATGTTTTTAAACAGTATTTTAAAAATCAGATTTAATATTTCACATTAATTATCTTTATTTTTATTTCATGATAACCAATATAATATTTATAAATTTTATAACAGAATTTTTAAAATAGCTTTGCAACTTTACTAAAAAAAAAACTCCCAAGCATGTGTGTACGTATTTTAATTAACATCTGTTTTTTACAACAGAGCTACAGACGCTTGTAATAATCTAAAAATAAACTAACAATTCATTTTTTAAAAATAAACATTTTTAAAATAAATAATATCTTATAACAATTTTTAAAATAATAATTCGATATTATTAAAATCAAATATTAATCTCCTATTATGTAATACTAATAATTAAAATATTTATATTCATTTATTAAATATTAATCTTTATCAACAATAAATATAGGCATTTAATTTTAACTTGTCTTTTAAAATTTTAACTTTAAACAGTTATTTATTAAATTTATTAATGCAGTATTGCTTATGGCCAGTTTTCCCAACCATATACTATTATCATTCCCATTGAAATGTTTCTCTCAAACATCAGCACAATTTTCACATATCAAACACTCATGAATTACTTTAATTACATTTTTAAAAAGATTGTCATAAATAAAATTCACATCATATAGCTAAATATATCTTAAATTTAAAATTTTTTATATAAATGGATACAACAATTTATGGAGACCTATACAAAAGGGCACAATATATATTTATTTCATTACAAGAATAATGTTTTAGTTATCTGTATACTTTGTTATAAGTAATTCATTTTACTATTCATTAAATTGAAATTATTATTATTATTATTATTATGATGATGATGATGATGTTTCAAAAGGCCTTTATTGTCTCAAAAGAATACAGTAATGGTTACATGGATTATGTGCTACAAGTTTTCCAGTTACAACCAGGTTACAATTGTTATTACAATAATCAAGATAACGTCTTTATAATATATTGTCTTAATTGAATGTTACAGATTTGTTCATTATAAAATAAAGTGTTCAGAATATTATAGACAGTTGCATTTCAATAGTTATTAGGTGCACAGATGTTACTGAAGCTATTACTGGATAGGGATGGGCTCTGTTCTTTTGCTTTATTTCCTGTTTTATTATTTATTTATTTTTGTTTTTCCCTTGTTGGTACTCCATATTACTTAGTCATTATTTCCTTGATTATGTTACAACCTTGCTCTGTGTTTAAGCAGAGACCAGGTAGCTGCATAGATGTCTGGACTTGTTATCAATTTGTCCCGGATTTGTATTTGCCGTAACTTGTGTTCAAAAGTAGATGGATGTCGCCTTGTGTTATTTCCCATTAGGAACGTACATCTTGTGCACCATAGTGAATATAGAACAAAAGTTGCTGCCCTAATCAGTGGTATTGTTTTACTTTGGAAAGCCATCATTACTTGTTCCATTGTGGTTTTATTTTTCCTATACGTGTTGCAAAGTATAATTCTTACTTGTTCCAGACCTTTGCAGTGATACAATAAGTGCTGGACAGTTTCTTCATTCTGATGGCATAAGCCGCATAAAGGATCCATGTCTCTATGTAGTCTTCTATGTACCAGAAAGTATGTGGTTGGGAGGGCATCTAAGTTTATTTTAAGGATAAAATTGAAAAATTTTGGTTCTAACTCCCATTTCTTGTATTTTTTAATTAATACTTTATTGTTTATTTTTAATAGTGGTAATATTTGATTGTTGGTGGTATGGTTCTGCATTAGTTCATAGATTTCCCAATATTTATATTTTTCTGTCCATTGGTTGGGGATTTTTCCTATTGCATTGCAGTGGTATATTGCCGATTGAATGAGTGAGTCTTTTGGGGGTGGTCGATCAGTAGGTGTTATTTTAATTAGATGTTTTAATTTTGTAAATTGATTAATTAAGGCAATTGTTGTATTTTTTTGTTTTTGCATGTGGAAAATGTTGAGGCTGTGTAGGCCAAGGCCATTTTTTATTAGTGGTCGGCTAAGATTTTTAATTGATATGGCCACTGTTTTCCTGGCCCACATAAGTTTACAGCATATGGAGTTAATTTTCCGGATGAAACCTTTAGAAAAAACAATTACTGGCATGTAGTATGTTATTCTAGTCATGATTAGCCTGTTGATTAGTTGTGTCTTTGCATATATTGATAGATATGCTTTAGACAATGAATTTGCTATTTTTTCAACATCTTCTTTGAGTTTGTTTTGTATGTGACAGCGCATTCTTGTGGTGCCCATATAAAATGGAAAACCCAGAAAGGGATTTGGTTTTCCCTGAAATACGGACTCACATGGTTTGCCTGAGAATATATGCCAAGATGCAGATTTTGCTGTATTTATCTTCAGTCCATAATTGGCTGAATATTCTTCCACTATCTTGTTCAACTGCGGTATCTGCTTTTTAGAAGTTAGAAACACCGTGACATCATCCATATATGCCAAACATGCTATTTTTTGTGTTGATCCTGGTATCTGTATGCCTTCAAAGGATTGATTTATTTTTTTAATTAAGGGGTTAATATAAAAAATAAAGAGTAGGGCACTTAAAGGTGAACCCTGTGATAGTGACTGGGTGGGGTAGAAAGAGGGAGAATTTCTACCATTAAGTGTTATGTGTAGCTCACGGTTTATTAATAGGTTTGCTATTATATATAGCATGGATCTGGGGATGTCCGTGGTTTCGAGCATCTCTAGCAATATAGATATGTTGACAGTGTCAAAGGCTGATGCTATATCCAGTTGTATGACCAGAGGGCTATATATTTTTTTTTTATTTCTTACAGTTACCATTATGGTTTTGAAAAGTAGAGCTGCTTGTGTAGTTGAAGATTTTTTCTTAGCAAACTGAGTATCAGAGATGGAAGGCATCAAAAATGGCTCTATTTTTTCTTTTATTACCTTTTCCAGTATCTTCATTGGAAGCGGTCCCATGGATATAGGTCTTATGTCTTCAAGTGCAGGAATTTTTTTATTCTTTTTATTGTAAGGTACTATTGCTATGGGGTACACTCCCTGTACACTCCTAATTTCTTGAGCTAGATGGTTTGCCAGATTACAAAGATATTTTGAAGTGAATTGGCTAAGGTGTTTTAAGACAAAAAGTGGTATTCCTGGGCTTCCAGGGTGACAGTTATTGTTCATTTCATTCATTTTTTTAATGAAATCATCTGCCGTGAATAAATTTTCATTTTTTGGTGGTCCAAATATGTGTGCTGTCCACTGTATTGGTGGTGCTGATCGCAGTTTGTCTCTAAAATGTTCAAACATTGGCATTATTATATTTTGGCCAGCAAATATTCCTCTTTGGGTTTGTATGGCCATTGGTACTTTAATTTCAGGTGCACTTCCTAGGGCCCATTTTATGTATTTACGTGACCATGTGTGTTGGTGGGTGATGCATAATTTGGTTTTTTTAATTTTTAGATACTCTTTTAGGGACTGACAAGCCTTATTATATTCTTGTGTTAAGTTTCTTATATAATTTTGGGTGTGATGTGTAGGCGTGATTGCTGTAAGTTTTTCATGTATTTTATCAGCATATTCTAGTAGCTTGGATGGTGATGGTCTATTCATTACTATGTGGTTTATATTAAATGACAAAATATTGATAAAAGCTTGGTATTGTTGTATAGGGTCTAGTTTTATTTGTCTTAGTTTTTCTAGCATTATATAGGTTTCAGAAAAGATAAATTCTGGGGTTGACTTGGGAAGAAGGATTCTGATTGTTTTTGTTAGTGGTGAAATGTTAGTTTGCATTTGGTTTAGGTTAATAGTTATTATTTGTGCAGAGTGATCGGAGAAGCCCGATGGTATGAGGTTTATTTTTATTAAGTGATGTAGAGTCGGTGAATAAAAGCATAAGTCTATCAGTGATTTAAACCGACCATTATGGAATGAGACAGCATCCTGAGGAAGAAAACCTTGTCCACTCATTAGTGGAACTTGTATTTTGTGGAGCCATTTTTTAGTAAATTCCAGATACGATGTGTTGAAGTCACCAACCAAGATGGTGGGATCTGCTGTGGTGGCTAATCTTGAATTTATTGACATGATTATTGTTTCAATTCTTTGTTTATTTATTGGCATATATACAAAAATTACATTGATTGTCATTATTTTGTGACTGAATGTAGTGATTAGGAGATTTGAATCAATGTAAGTGATTTTGAAAGTTTGGAATGGACAATGATTTGCAATTATTAGGGCAGATCCTGCTGATGGTGATGTTGCATCTCTGGAACCTGCATAGAATCCTTCAGTACCAAAGTATTTGGATGGGTCTACTTGTGACCCTGCATAGATTTTGGTTTCTAGTAGACCTGTAATGTGTGGTTTGATTTGTTGTATCCAGTGTTTTACTTTGTATATTTTTTGGGTTGAATTTAAACCCCTGATATTGATTGCAGCAATTTTTATTTTCATTCTGATTATATATATATATATATTTTCTTTGGTAATTTTCCTTTGATCAGTAAGTGGGCTTTTTATTGTTTTGAATTTTGTTGAGTGTCTAATTCAATTATGTTATTTTTAGTGGTAATGTGGCTTTGATCAGTTAGTATTTTTTTACTAGTTTTTGTATTGGGTTGTGCTTCTGATTCATCTTCATAGTCTTGATTAGTATCTTCATCAGAGGTTTCAGTAGTCTGATATGTATGCTCAGAGTTGGTGATTACATCTTCTTCTGATCTTACTTTAATTTTTTTATATTTTTTTTTTGGTGGCCGGCCTGGCTTTCTTTTTTGCTCTTTTTCTATTACTATGTTTTGTGGTATATCTAGTGTTATTTTTTCTAAGATTTCTGTGGCTGTATTATTTCTAATTGTTGGTTTTAATGGTAAGTTGGAATAATTGTTGATGTTTTCATTTTTGTGTGTAGAATCATCTTCTTCCATCTGAGATTCTACATCTGTGATATTTTCATATTCCTTTATTTGTTCTTCACTGTTTATTTGCAGATCCTTATTTGTTTGATCTTTTATTTTACTTTGGGTGCTTTTCAGTTTTATATTTTCTCTTGTGATTATATTTTGATTTTCAATTTTTTCTTGTGATTGATTACTATTGATGAGTTTTGTTGTGCTGTTTTTCCACTCTTCATTTTTATTAATCTTTTCCATTGTCAAGTTTAATGGTTCGTTCTTATCTTGTATTGTTAAGATACTTTGTTTTTCCTGATTTTCTTGTTGTTGAAGACTTGTATGTATCTTGCTGCTTTCTGCATTATTTATTATTTGGTTTTGAGTTGCTTGGTTTTGTTCTGGGATTTCCTTTGTTTGCTGGTCACTCCTGTGGTCTTTCCTTGTGTGGCAGTCTCCTGCCAGATGACCTCTTTCTCCACATGCATAGCACTTTGGCCTGAGTCCTTTTATTTGAAGTGTGAGGACTGCTTCTTGATCAATAATCTGGTTGGGGATTTCTTCAGGATTGATGTTTTCTTTTAGTTTGATTTTGAAATAGAAGCTGTTGGTATGTATAGGGATTGGAGTATCGTTACAGTAGATAGGCTTGATATAGATTGCCTGACCATAAGGGTGAATTAGTTTGGTAAAATCTTGTATGCTATATCCAAAATATGTATTTTTCAAAATGCCTGTGTAGTAGTTTTGTATATTTTTGTCAACCACCACTAAAGCATAACTTTCTAATTTCTGGACTTTTATTTGAAATGCTTCACATTGATTTTTGTTGTAAAATTCTATAGCTAAATATCTGGAGTTGGGATGTTCTCCAATAGTCATGATGCTATCCCATAATACTTGTGTTGTTAATTCCTTAAATAGGAGTTCTCTTGGAAATTTATAGAGGGATAAATTTTTGTCTGTAACTGCTAGTATTAACGACTTGTCAGAAAAATTTTTTTAAAACTATTAAATAATTTTGGGGGTATGGTATTATTAAATCTAGAATTAATATCTTTTATTTCTTCATTCGTCCAGTTGATCATTGATGGTTCTAGCTCAAATTCATCACCGATATATATATCGTTTATGTCGGTTTGATTTACTTTTCTAAATCTAGATTGACTTAAATTGGTATTTTGTTTATTATCTTGGTGTTGTATATTAGATTTTGTAGCATTTGCGTAGGTTTTTTGATTTAATATTATATTTTCCATTGGGTTGAGCGTTTTTGAGCTATTTGACGCGTCAATTTTAAATCTTGACGCCATGTTTATCTTTTGATGTTGATTAAATATAATTTAAAAAAACGATGAATTTCTTACCTTTTTTATTTTAAAAGCACTTCAAAAACATTTACGATTGTTATCTAGATTGAGGAAACTTTTTACTTTAAAGATTTAGTTGAATTCCTTTTGTCTTCCAAAACTTTTAGGTAACAACGTTAATCGGGTTGTTCCATTTTTTAGACAGCAGGACCGCAGAGTATCTATTATTATTATTATTATTATTATTATTATTATTATTATTATGTTTCAAAGCAAAACTTTATTGAGTCTAAAAAGTTACAGAGTCATATATTGATTTTTTACAAATGAAAAACAAATTACAACTTTCAGTATATAAGTCTTTATCTTTTCTGCATACTTTTTTTTTCTTCTTGTTTTTAAATTTGGTCTTCTATTTAGTTCAGTTTATGCTTGCATTTTTTTTTAAAGTTGGAAAAAATGCTGATGTTGAAAATGTCATCATCTATCTTATTGGTCTTTATATTTCATAGACTGGATCTTTGTTTCAAGTGTGACCATGTGGCTGCAAATATATCTGGTTGAGCTAGGATGCTGTCTCTTTTTCTTAACAGTTCTAGTTTTATTGAATATGTTGCTGGGTGGCGTCGAGGGTTATTGGCAAGTGCAAAAGTGCATCTGGTGCACCAGTAGGCATAAAGGCTGTATGTTGCTGCACGAATAGCAGGGTTGTTGCCTTTTTTAAATGTATTTATTATTTCATCAATTGAAATGATAGCCTTTCTGTATGTGGTAAACATTGTGCGACGTATTGTTTCTAGGGCACTGCAGGAATGAAGAAAATGATCTTGTGTCTCTTCTTCTCTATGACATAGCCCGCACATGGGGTCTATATTGGTATAGAATCTACGAAATCTAAGGAAATGGGTTGTGGGTAGAGCATTGAGATTAAGCTTAAGTAGAAAATCGAATAATTTTGGTTCTAATGACCATTTTCTGAATTGTTGCAGTAGTTGCCTGTTGTCTATTCCAAGAACTGATGGATGTAGATTGGGTGTCTGGTTTGGATGTAGTATATTGTAAATGTCCCAGTATGTATACTTGTTGTCATTATTGAGTGATATTTTGTTGTATATTGGCTTGAGTTCTTCAATCAGTGTGGATAGATATCCATATGAAGGGGGTGGTCTGTCTGTGGGTATTATACTGATTACACACTCCAGGTCTGGAAATCTTTTTATGGTTGCTGTTATTAGATTTACTGATTTCTGTGTGTAAAAAACATTGATTGTATGGAGTCCAAGTCCATTGCTATGTGGTGGTCTGCTCAGATTTTTTAAAGAGATTGCCACTGTCTTTCTCTTCCATATTAGTTTGTTACAGATTGACGAGATTTTAGATATGAATGTTTTTGCAAATTTGATTATAGGTGTATAGTATGTAATTTTTGTAGTTATAAGTTGATTAAATAGTGCTACCTTTGCATATATTGACAGGTATGACTTTTCAAGTGAGGCTGTGATTTTTTCAGCATCTATTTTTAATTTATTTTGAATTTTTTGCCTCATTCCATTGGTTCCAAGGTAGAATGGGAAACCAAGGAAAGCAGATGGTTTACCATTAAACATCTCTGTACAGTGCTTGCCTGTGTATATTGACCATGCAGCAGTTTTATTTGTGTTAATTTTTAAATTAAAATTTGAGGTATAATTCTTGATTATCTCTTGTAATATGGGGAGGTTCTTTTTAGAGGGGAGGAAAATGGTTACATCGTCCATATAGGCTATGCATGATATATTTAAAGCAGTGTTTGGAATTTGAATGCCTTTTATTTTTTTCTGTATCTCTATTAATAGAGGATTTATATATATTGTAAAGAGCAAGGCACTTAGGGGGGATCCTTGTGGGATGGATTGACTCGGTCTGAAGGCTGGTGATTTTTTTCCATTCAATGTGATGTGAATTTCACGGCTGAGTAGCAGATTGGCTATTATATATAGTAGGGATGGAGGTGTTGTTGTTTTTTTCAGCACGTCTAATAATTTGGCTATAGGCACTGAGTCAAAAGCTGCCTCAATGTCTAGTTGAACTATAATTGGTGCATATTTCTTTCTTTTTTTTACTACTTCAATAATTGTTTTGTACATTAAGGCACCCTGGCCAATGGATGATCCTTTTTTGGCATATTGTGCTGATGATAACACAGGGAGTATGTGTTGTTCTATTTTTTCCTTTATCACTCTTTCAAGAATTTTTATTCCTAAAGGTCCCATTGAAATTGGTCGTAGATTAGATAAAGATGATATTGCTGTTGGTTTTTTGTTAAATGGAACCATTGCAATTGGGTATAGACTTTGTATGTTGTAAATTTTTTGGGATATGTAATTGGCTAGATCGCACAGGTATTTTGCTGTGAAGTGACTAAGATGTTTGAACACAAATTTGGGAATTCCTTGTGGTCCTGGGTGACATGTGTTTGTTATTGTTGCAAGTTGAAATACAATGTCAGTTGTTGTTATTGGTGTGTCTGTTTCAGGGTCTCCAAATATGTCTTCATTTGGTATGTACCCTCTCTGTTTTTGCAGTTTTTTTTTAAAGTGTTGATATATTGGGTTTATCATGTTATGTCCAGCTGTTATAGAGCCATCTATTTCAAGTGCCATAGGCACTCTGACTGTGGATGGGTATCCCAATGCCCACCATATGTATGCTCTGGTCCAAGTATGTTGTTGTGTAAGGCATATTTTTTTCTTTTTTATTGCTACATATTGCTTTAGTGTATTGCATGTATTGTTGTACATTTCTGTAAGTTTTTTAATTTGTGTTTGATTATCTGTAGTTGGTCTGGAAATGGTTATTCTTTTATGTAGTTCATCTGCCAATGCTAATAATCTGGTGGGGGGTGTTGAGTTGCAGGTAATATGATTGATGTTGAAAGAAAGTATATTGGTGAATGCTATATACTTTTGTACTGGATCGAGTGACATGTTTTGAAGTTTTTGGAGCATTATATATGTTTCTGAATATAGGAATTCAGTTGTTTGTGCTGGAAGAAGTATTCGCATAGTCTTTTGGAGGGCTATTGTTGTATTCTGTATTTTTGTTAGGTCGAGGGTGATGAACTGAGCAGCATGATCTGAGATTATAGATGGACAGAGTTCAAGATTAAAATAATGATGTAACATTGGTGAGTAGAAACACAAATCAATAAGTGACTTATATCTATTGTTATTAAAAGATATTGAGTTTGATGGGAGAAAACCCTCAGCACTCATAAGTGGGATTGTTATTTGATGGATCCATTTGGTGACAAAAGTTTGGTAGGTCATGTTGAAATCTCCCAGGAGTATTATGGGATTTGGTGTTGCTGTAAGCATTGAATTTATTGTTGCTATTATTCTGGAGATGATGACGGGGCCTGGTGGTATATATACAAATACTAGGTTAAGTGTGATATTTTTATGATGGAGTGTTAATATGATAAGATTAGAGTCAATATATATAATTTTAAAAGAATCGAAAGGGCAGTTGTGGGAAATAATTATGCCTGTGCCACCTGATGGTGATGATGATTGCCTTGAGCAGGCACAAAAACCTTGGCTGACTAAATATTTTGATGGATCAATTTGAGAGCTGCTGTATATTTTTGTTTCCAAAAGCCCCAGTATGTGTGGTTGTGTTGTATGTAACCATTTTTTGAGATCAAAAAGTTTTTTGGTGGCATTTAAGCCTCTAATGTTGAGAGATCCAATTTTTATCTTCATGTTTTAAATAATTTTTTAACAGGGTATTGATTTTTATTTTATTTTTAATACTAAATTTTTGTTTATATTGCAGTAGATGGATGCTGATACATATTTAAGACATTGTTGGGTTTATTATCAGTTTTTCTTTCATTTAATATTGCTTCAGACTCTATACAGGCAATTTGTGATGAAACCGAACAGGTGTCCATTTGTTGTTGGCTTACATCCATTTCTATTTCATCATTTTCTAAATTGTATATGTCTGATGAGTTGTGCTTTTGGTCTGTTTTTTTTTTGCCTTTTTGGATTCATGGTTTTTACTTGGTCTACCTGGCTTTCTTTTTCCCTCTGGTGTATTCTCTTGAATAGGTGGAAGAGGGGCTTCTATTGCATCCATTATGTTTGATGCAGTTTTGTTTATAATTGTAGTTTTTTTTATTATTGGTATCTTTATATTATCTGGATTTATATTTTCATTATATAACTGTGTGTGTTTACTTTCTGTTTGTTGATTTTTACTTGGTACACATTTTGTTTTATTGAGATGCTGATCCTGTGATGTAATTGCTGTATTTTGTGTTGTGGTTTCTTGAGAATTATTTTCGTTTGAATCTTGGATTTCTGTGTTAGTTTTTGTGTTATTATTTTTTTGGTTGGTCTTTGGGATAGGCAATTCTGATCCATTATTATTTTTGTTTGTGGGTGTTTGAACCTGTTTTTTTCCGGTTTCTATTATTGGGTTGCCAATGGATGTAGTGTTATTATAAATTTTATTTTCATCACTGGGTTGTTCTGGGGAGAGGATTTTAGTTTGTTCACAGTGATTGCTTTTTGTGTTATCGCACTGAGTTGCTAGGTGTCCTCTCTGTCCACAGCCAAAACAAAGTGGCTTTAGACCTCTTATGTGAAGAGAGAGTGTCGCTTCTTGATCTGTAATCTGTGTTGGAATCGTTGAGGCGTCTATGTTTTTATGTAGTTTTATTTTAAATTCAAAACGATTACTACATATCGGTATAGGTGTGTCTTTTAAATATATAGGCTGTAGGGCAATTACTTTTCCAAACGGGTTTATCATTTTTTGAAAATCTTGTACGTTGTATTTAAGATAAGTATTTTTAAGCACTCCAGTAATTATATTTTTCCGGTTTTCATCTATAATTACGAGTGCGTAATTATCAAGTGCTAAAATAGTGGATTGAAACCGTTCTTTTTGCTGCTGAGTATAAAAATCAATGGTTATATATCGAGAATTTGGATGGTCGGCGATACAAGAGATTGTTTCCCATAGTGCATTTTGCGTGATTGCTTCATATAATAAAGCGGTACTTGAGTACTAACTAAGCTTTTGGGAAACGATATAATGAGCATTGATTATCGGTTACTGCGAGTACTAACGAAGTTGGTGAAAAAAACCTGCAAAATGTTTCAAATAACGTCCGAGGCACCGTATTACTGAAACGGTCCGTCACATTTTCAAGCGTTTCTTTTGTCCAGATTGCGGCTGGGGGTTGATTTTCCTCTCGAGTGTTTAGATCAAGATTTTTAATATCATTTGTGTTTGTTCTACGGAAGCGCGGTATTTGAGTTGGTGCTGTAGTATTGCTATTACTTTTAAGTACTTTTGCATACGAAATAGGCGATGTTGAAACTAACGATGTTGTTAATTTCGTATTGGTGCTTAATTCGCTCACGCTTGACTGGGCAGTAGCCATGATTTATTCTGACTCAAGTCAGTATTTTTTTTAAAAAAGATATTAAAACACACCGATATTTTTCAAAAAACACTATTAATCTATTATATAATTCGATTTTTCCTGTATTATGTTTGTTTTTCGCATAACAAGTTGGAACAAAAGTAAAAAATAAATACTTACATCCGAGAACTTAAGGATTGCTTCTTACCTCAGCAGAGATTTGCTGCGGGATTATTTTATTATTATTATTATTATTATTATTATTATTATTATTATTATTATTATTATTATTATTATTATTATTATTATTATTATTATTATTATTAACTTATTTATAATAAATAATCAGGATTAATAATGTAAAAAGATATTTAAAATAACGAAATGTATATTCTTGTAATTAAATAAATAAAATATATGTATATGTTTAAACCACTTAATGTGAATTAATAAAAAAAAATATCTTTCTATAAAGCATTCAATTCAAAAAGCATTTATATAACTGATAAAAGATAAAAAAATTGCAAAAAAGAGAAATAGTATATGAATAAAATAATTATATTAGAATATGTTCAATTTATTAAAATAATATAAAAAATAAAAGTTGATTATAATGTAATAATATGAATTTAAATATATAAAATTTGTTAATACTATAGAAATGTAAATTACTATATTATGTATAAAGGTAATTTTATTTTATATTTTGGTTAATTTATATTTTTAAAAGTCTCACATATGTAATTTAAAAAAGTTTTATTATATTATTATAAAATTGTAATGAAAAAACTAATATATTAACATTTATAATCATTGAAGAAGTCTGTTCGTTGAAACATTAATAATGAAATGTTAAATTTTTAAAAAAAGGCATTGAAAACAATAAAATGTGAAATTGGCATTTTAAAACAATCATTATGCTCAATATAAAGAGCAAAACAGGAAGTCAGCTTACAAATGTGTAGTAGTAAGATAACATTATGAAAACATAAGACACTTAATTTGGTATGTGGAATCAATCATCTGTGTATCAAAAACAAATTTTTGAACTTATGAAATATTTGTATCTCTCAAATAAATTAAAATATCCATCTTACATTATTTCAAAATGCTCAAATTAGACCAAAACTAAAACATAAATGGGTATCAAGGCAGAATTTAGTTTGAATTAATAAATGAAACACATTAAAAACATACCAGAAATAATTTTGTAATATAAGCAGTTTGTGGATGGCATTTAAAGTTTATTGGAGAAAAGGGGGGATTAGGTGGTTTAATGACTGTTCATATTTAAATCATCCAACCAGGAAATTATTAAAGTTGTTGCACAATTATTCAGAAACAGTCAGAGAAAGGCAGTTGTATATACAAGTTAGCTGATGATAGTAGCAATTTGAAAGTGAAAAGTTTTGTGTAGAATTTTGTCTTTATATTGTTTATAGAAATTCTAATGTATGAAGTAAAAGTAGCCATGACAAGGTGCCTCAAATACATTTTTTTATAATTTTATTTTTTCTATGGATTACACATTAAGAATTTTTAGTCATGGTTTCATGCTGTCATAAGCTTCCTACGAATATTGCACTTATGATAAAATGATCAAAGAAATAGATTTTTTAGCTTTATGCTTTGTAATTTGTAAAGAAATTGTTTCATTTTTATTTTGAGATATTGATAAATATGTTAAAAAAGACATCTGTTATAGTGGAGGAAGGAAAGACTATCTTTTTAAGGTGCCTGAGGAAAGATTCAATACATTAGTTTGTGGAGAACTGATTCAGAAATTTACTAATATTTTTATGCTCTTAGAGATATTTAATATGCTCTGAAAGTAGAGGAAAGTGTTGCTTCTAGTAATGAGATATAAATATCTTGTGTGTTACTTTTAAAAGGCTTAATGAGTGGGTTTTACAGAGTGCAAGAATGGTTGAATGCAAGTCTTGAAATAGATTTTTTATAGGAACAAAATAAATAAAAATCTTCCAGTTTTTGAGAATATTTGTATTTATTAAATGCTTGACTGAGCCAAAGACTAATTTGAATTTTATCTAGGACAAGATGTTTTTAATTGTTTAGAGCCTCAAAAAAAAAAAAATGTTTCATTGTTTTCTTAAGAATTAACTGAATATTTTTCACATCATCTGGCCTGGTTCTGTTTTTTTATATACAGAATATAGATTTGTTACTAAATGAGAACATTTATATATTCATTTCACATTCGTAATATACAGGTACTTATTAATAGTTAGTAATCAAGCATCTTATAGTTGGATATGGAATGATATGCTAAGATAATGTATTTTTACAGACATTTTTAAAAAAATTTTGGTGAGAAAAGAGTTATAATTTCAGTGAAGGCTGTGCTGTTATTTGAAGTTATTCCATTTTTGTTTAATTATACTAGTAAAATTATATAATCAAATTCAGATATTTTCATGTAGAATAGGATGTAGTCTTTGGGTGGTGAGTTCATATTGCTTGAATAATTAATTAGTCATGAGTTTTGTGACTTTTATTAATATCATATGATTTTGAAATCCTGCTAGTACATATCTTAAATGGCATACCTGCCATAAATTTTTTTTGTCTTTCTGAGTTTTGATGCTTTGAATTTATGATTTAATTTTTTGTTATGTAGAAAATAGCAACTGAGTAATAAAAAGAAATGAAAATATTATTTATATATTATGTATTTAAAATCCATTTCAATTGATTACTAATTTATTAAATGTTATTACAAGTTAGTTGTAATGTAGCAGTAAAAATAAAGCAAACTTTTATAAATGTTATTAAAACGTTGACATTAACAAGTTTAATAGAAGTAAAAAAAAAATTAATCAATACGTTTAAAATTTTTTTTAATTATAATCTTCAGGTATAAAAATAAATTCTTAATATAATATACAAAATGTATTTTCAAAAATTTATATATATAATAAAATTAATAACAATCAAAACTCTCCATACTAGTACCACTCAGTGCAAACCAGAGTAATCAATGGGTGCAAAAAGATTTATGCATAAAATCTCTATCTAGTGCACAAACCTTCTTGCATTCATTGATTACCCTGGCTTGCACTAGGGGGCACTACTATATTTAGAGTTTTGCCTGTTTTAACAGCTTGAGCAAGCATAAGAAATGGTGATCGTGTGATTAAAATTAATAGTTATTATTTAATATTTTCATTTACTAAAGTGGGATATCAATAGATTAATAGTGTGGCAACAGTAGCAAACTTTCCATACAATTCTGATGGTTTTAGATTAATTGTGATCAACCTGTACATATTTTGTAGAATACAACTTTGTAACGAAATCTTTTAAGAACATATAATGAATTTTTAAATCATTAACATATATAAATTTAATCACAATGAACTACAAAATAATATAATATTAAATAAATGTATACATTATATTTGCACATATATATATACATGGATTACAGGTTTACATATTTTAAAATAAATAAGGAAATTCCACGTATTTATGTAACATGCGTTTAGATTTATAAGCATGGCAATTAAAATTTGACATTTTACCAATAGAAAGATATAGAGTTAGTTGCAGTTTTGAATTGAAAAATGTAATATATTATTAATTCTTTTATATAGTATTTGTAAATTATTTTTTATTTAATCATTATTTTTTAATGGTAATTTATTGCCATTGTGTATTTGAATAATAAGCTGTTTGAATTCATCTACTTATTAAAGAAGTATCCGCGTTTGTCTTAATTTTAGTCTGCACTTATACAATATATTGATTTTTGTGTAAAGGTAAAAACACTCAGCATTAAGTGACTTTAAGTTGCTAAAGTAACGGCATTTTGATTGTTGCAATTTTTACTTTATTAATTTATATATTGTTTTGATAAACTGTTTGCTAAGAACTTTTTTTTTTTTAATGCACAAGACTTGATCCCACAATTGCTTAGCCACAAATAGGTTTTCTCAAGCTAAATAGATCTCAAAACCAGATTAATCTGACAAAGGAAGAAATTTTAAAAACATATGGTGAGCAAAAAAATCATTGAGGCTGTGAAAAAAAAAATCATTGTTAGAACTATGAAGAAAAAATACAATGGAAGCATCTTTAACTCTGTAATAAACAGAAGTAATTATTAAGTTTTGCACCTCCAGAAATAATCTCCATCAGGAATATAGGTTGTAAACTTGAGTAATCAATGGACGTTAAATGATTATACTATATTTAAATCTTCAGATTAAGATTCATCTATTACACTTTTTTAATAAGTGCTCAGATTTGTGCCCACAAAACAATAGGCACTTTTATCTTTTACAACTATACAAGCTAATAACAAAAACACAGTAAAATTTTGAACCCAATTTAATTTGTTTATACCCTTATGTAAACTTCAGTTTGCAGAAATCTGCACACAATCTGGAAATTATTTAGCAAATCCAACCATGATTAAACACAAAAAGTAGAGTTATATTACCACTATGGAATAGTGTAAATGAAGTTTGTTCAAAAGCCAATAACTTGGAAAGAGAAAAGTTGAACATTAAACAAGTCTCATGAAGAATGGTTATCCACCAGCTATTATTAAGAAAACAACAGAGACAAAATGAAACATAAAAAGAAAATACAATTGTGGGTACTACAATATATCTATACATACCAGAGACAGCAGATAAACTAAAGAAAGTCTGCAATCAATATAAAATCCCAAAGCTTTCCAAAGCCATAACATACTGAAAAGAATCTTACAAAATCTAAACTTAAAATATTAAAAAGCAAAAACTGCATCTCAGAAATATATATCAGTGAAATCAGATGTCCTATTGAAAAATGTTTAAATGAATATAATGAGATAGTTAAAAACAGATATGCTTAAAGTAACAGATCATGCATGTGCTACTGAATATATGTTTGATTGGAAAAACATAAAAATACTGAGCTGAGAAGAAAAAAATCAAATGTAAATTTAAAGAAGCTACTCAACTGACAATAATAAATATTTCTACATGTTAATGTATCATGATAATTCATAATGCTTGGAAACCTCTTACTAATTTTGCTCTTAAAAATGAAATCAAAAGAATCCTTATAGATAAGTATATAAAATTTCTACTGATTAAGCCTTTGGCAAAATGGCCTAGTTGGTTAGAGCCTCATCTTAAATTTGGTATTCATGAATCTAAATATTGCTATTTGATTTCCATCTAAGTCACTAAATACATTAGCAACACATGAAGAAGAAAGGAAAATAATACAGCATAAAATGTCATGTTATGTACTAATTTGTATACTATTTCTATCAGCTGAATATATCTGGAATAAGTAAAATATGAATTTTTATCAAAATATTTAACAATTAAATGATGGAAATAGTCCAACAGAATTAAAAGTAAAATGCCATTACCACAAACTTCAAAATGAACATTCTATTATTTTATATAACATAGGATTAATATTGTATTATTAAAACCAGTATTTACGGTTTTTTTAATTTTCTTGAGTAAACAATGCACTATATATTGTATATATACTTATATATGTGCAGAAATTGGGGAAAATATCAGAAACATGTATGATACCTTTATTAATACAGTGTAGATCTACTATTTGTATTGACTGTTGTTTGTATTCCATGGAGGAATTTAATAAAATATGAATATTAACTAAAGAAATATTTAATCAAATATTCCTCAAATTCATCAAGGATGTCAAGTTTTCACTCATTCAAGAATAGTTCGTATACAATTAAGTTAGGTAGAATATGGGAGATGTGTAGCACCTACCATATATTCCTCATTCTATTATCTTTATGAATAAGAGGATAATTGTCTTGAAAAATGATATTGGTTATAAACTATGATTGCATCATGTGCTGATTTTGTTTTCCAAATCATTATGCTTTTAATTGGGAGAAGACAATCTAGATAATAAGGGGTTTTTTGATGATCATTGGATGTGTTTGAGAAAAGTTTAAATGAAGAGTTGCGCAACCAATATTTATATGATTCCAAATTATCTCGTTCTCTTAATCATGGAATCATTGGTTTACAAAATGGATTTCAGCGTAAACATTTTGATTGTGTATGTTATGAATAATTGTCATAAGTAGATATTGAAGTTTTTATATGTGTTGATGTCTGTAATAATTTGCTATGCTGTGGTTTGTTTTTAGGCTACAGTCTTCCAGTTTCTCTCATAAAGCAATAACTTCTGATTGCAGGTTGAACATTTTTTTTATTAAATAAATGCAGTTATCATCTTTGAAATTATCAAGCTTAAAACCTTAAACAGTTCAATAGTTTTGAAGACCAATACTCTAACTATTCAACCATCAACAATTTGATTGCTCTTTTAAAGTCAAATAGATCCAATATTTATTTTCACAAGTTTTATTAAAATGACAACAATTTATTATCAAATAGTTGTTATTATCTCCTTAAGATTATAGCCATATTTTTTTAAAAATGCTATTCGTATGCATTTCTATTTTTACCTGATGTCTAAAATACAGTGCTAATTAAAAGGTGTCACTATTATTTTATTCAATCTTAATATATATATATAAGTGTAAAATAATACTCATACGAGTAAATATAAAAATTTTAATAATATAATTGTACTGAATATACTGCCGTTTTCATGCCGTATTCATGATCTGCTGAGAACATTAATTTTTTGCTGATTTGTATACTATTACTTTTTTGGTTCATTACATATTCATTTTGTATAATGAAGCATGCTTATTTTGTGTTTGCAATCATTTCTCTCTTCACATATAACTCTAACAGCACTCGGATCACATTTATGGCTGTGTTCTCTCATAATTGAGAAAGACGGATGAATTAGATGTTTCAGCCTTAATCTTAGATTCTTAAACATTAATGAGGGTTGAGTCATTCTAGTTCTCAAATGTGCCCTAGTTTCCCCATAATATGTATAAGGACAGTTGTTTTGGCTGCAGTTTACAGCATAGACCACATTGGGATGGTTCAGGATTAAAATTTTGTCCTTTTTTAGTGCACTTGTTTAAATTTATGTGAGTTCTGAATCCAACGTTAAATTTGTCCAAGCATATTTGTTATTTTATTACCCATATGTGATAGATATAGCAGGGCAATCCAGCTTTTATTCTTTCTATCATCTCCCATTTTATTAATAATTTTGTTTCCTGAATTGTTCTATTGTGTATACATGTAATACTATTTCAGCAGCAAAAACGTAATATAGCATTTTTATTAAATTTATTGCAAATATGTATTGGAATATAATAAATACGTTAGAATATGATTATCCAATAGCTTGGTCTTTTGGGCTAAGATCAAAAATGAAATTATAAAAAATTAAAAAAAAAAATCTAATATTTATTTTTAATTTTAAATTGTAAAATGTTTAAAAGGTATTTCATATCTCTTAAAAATATAATAAACATAGTATTTATATATTTTAAAATAAAGAAAAGTCTTATTTAAATAAACACAAATTTCATGTCTAATTGCAACCATATATATATATTCTGCATTGTCTAATGGATTAAGCTTGATCTACCCCCCCCCCCCAATCATTCTCTACAAAATTTCAGTAGAGTAACTTTTACTGTTATCTTTTTTTATAGTTAATTTTTTAAAAAGATTAATAAGTGGGAAATCTTTGACAGCATAATAGACGTTTGCAAAGGGGGAAGGATAAAAAATTAAAATGATTTATATTTTAAGTATCAAAAAAATTAAAGAGAAAATCAGTTAATCAGTAATTGTTTTTTTTTTTTGTTTTATTACGATTAAAAATATTTAATAAAACATATAGAAAGTTAATATTTTCAAAATGTTATCATCTACTAAAACTGAAAGGGAAAAAACTGATTTGTAGAAATATATAATAAAGAAATATTGATCAAGTGATGTTTTAGTGGATTAATACCAATCCTAGCCAAAAGATAGGGGTGGCATGGTTATTAAAAAACACTAAAATATGTAGATACTGAACTGGATTCAGATCTGCATGACTATATAGGCAAATTGTTTTGGATTGAAAACATTGTATTAGGTTTTGGACTGACAGCTTTATGGTCAATCAAAAAGGTAAATGATAGGTGCTAGAGGGTTGCATTAGTTCCCAAGATCCAGATGCACTGCTCCTAGATTCAAGCCTCCTCACTGATGAAAACCATAAGCTAGAAACTAATCTGAGGATATTGGGTGGGAAAGCATTGGATAGGAATTATGTGCACAACCTTCTAGCATCTGCTTATATTAGGTGACACTATTGTATAGAGAAAATTTTACTACTATTTTAACTATTTTTGTAAGCATAAAGAAATAGTAATCATCTAATGTTTTAGTAGTTTTATAAAATACTTTGATTACTATAGTATAATGATTATGCATTTTATGAAATATATATATAAACTGTTTTATATTGTTAAAAATAAATGTATATGCCGGATGATTTTGTAAATATATATTCAAAACTATAGATATTAAAAATATCTACTTAATTTTAGCATTATGAAGTTTGTAATGAGAATGTAAAAATTGCATTGTTGAACTAGTACTGTATATTTACTTGATTAAAAAAAAAAGTTAGTCCAGAAAGATTTATTGGTAAGAATTAACAATATTGCATCTGCATTACATTTCCTAAAAGTCACATGACACAATAAAATCATGTCTTTTAAGCTTTGAATTCGAATTTAAAAAACGTAGATTTTCGGGCATTAATTTAAATTAGGACCTAGATTATCAATTGAAGAACCATTATCATTAAATATATATATATATATACGGACATAGTGCTTTTTATATCTTTTTTCTACCAGATTATAATAAATATATAGCTTACAAATGAGTTGGAAGCAATTGAAATACTTAAGCAATTTTAATTCTTTATTTTTTTTTAAGATATTTTAAAATAAGTCCTATTTTATTTTAATCTTTATATTTAAATTTCAGTATTTAAAGTAATAGCATGCTGATAGTTGTGAACTAATGCTGATTTCTTCATTGACTGAGTATTTTAGGTTTATTTTAGCTGAATACTTAAACTGCATGTTAATAAATATAACCCTTCTATAGCCAAGAATTAAAGGTAATTGAGTGTTATTTATAAAAACCTGTTGTGTACAGGTATAGTTAATAAAAATTTATATAACAAAACGTGTGCTGTGTGCTTATTTATAACAACTATTGTTACTAGTAACATCTCTTTTCCAACTTCAGAAGTTAGAAAGTAAACAGTTATTACAGAGCTGAAAAAGAGAATCATTAGTACCAGTGGTATAAGCTGGAGAGGTAATTAGCAAATAATTATGATAAGATATAGTTTATGACTTTTTTTATATTCTCATTTTAGATTCCTCAGATGAAGGAACTGTTCCAAAAAACTCATATACACTTGTTCCTAAGGTAAGTGAAATATTTTAATTTTTCAGAGTGTTTTAAAACTAAGACATCATTAGTAGAAAAGATGATGATTTAAATCTTTAATATTTTCTAATATGGGAATAATTATAAGAAACTTATTTAACACAATTAATGAATCCCTAGCAAACTCTGTTAAATAACATTATAATAACTGAATATAACAATCGTGGATAAATAACTAATTGAATCAAAAGAAATTTGAAAAGTTTATTTATTTTTATAAATTACCAGTAATATGTCTTGAATTTAATTCCTTCTATCTGCAGCCACATTACTGTTGCTCTTTTAAATTTTAATTATTATTTTTATTTTATAATGAGATAATAAACATTTCTTCATTTGATCATTAAATTCATGAAGATGTTTATCTTGTGTTACCAATTTTTTCGCATCAATATTAAAGATTTAAGTTTTTAAATGCTCTATAATAAATAATCAAATTTAGGCTTAATTTTTTTTACTCTCCAATTACTTACTCTCATTGTTACTTGTTATCTTAACTCATTATTTCATATTCTGGTGAAAATTGTTAGCACTATTTTACTGGAGACAGTCTTAATTTCTAATTCCCTATCAATCTGTAATGTTTTATAACAAGATACTTTCCATGGAAAATACATTTTATAATATATACTATATGCAATGAAAATTTAACCCATTAATGTTGTTGTTGTGTGTGTGTGTATATATATATACATATATGTTGATTGTTTATTTTTCTAATCCCCCAATGAATCAGTTACATTTCCCAACAATCTGTTAAACTTTTGCCTATAAATTAATATGAAGTTGTTTTATAAATATATCTAAATTATTAGAAGCCTATCTATCTGCATATATTTTATTTTACATAAACTATATTTACATACAACTTTTTTTGCATTATCTTACTTATAATACTAACTTTTTATTGATAGACAACTGGATGTAAAATGTAATACATATGAGTTCTGTATTTAATTCTTAGTCACTCTTGGAAATATTTTTTATAAAAGTTTGCAGCTTCAAAAAACTTTTACTATTGTCTCTTTATCTATGAAATGAGTTTCATTCTCTGGAATACATCACAATGCTGGTCTTATTTTTGGACTTCTTTAATTATGTCTTCCAGCATAAACCTATTTCTCTTTTTCGGTGGTATTATTTTTTTAAGACTTGAAAAATCCAGATTAAACTATATTTTTATTGCTTTTAATGCTTCTTCAATGATAATATATCTTCTTAATAACAAGCTTCTTGACACTCAAAATGGCCACTTTTTTTCTTCATTTTTCTATTGATTAGGATATTCTCAAGTATTTTTGATCACAATAGATGAAGCTAGTCATTGGATGAGTATACTCAGTATTATATTATATTTATCAGAAACAAGATGATGTGATGATATTTTTTTATTCTCAATAGCTATTTATTGGAAGTTTATCTCAATCTTCAATTTTATCCATTTATTAGCATTTCTGTTGCTCATACATCAATGCCATGAGGGAATCATAAAGTCATATTTTATATTATTAACTAGGTGTATCTCTGAATCCATAGCTATTTCATTCACAGTTTGTACATGTAGTTATATTTTTTTTGTTTTATTTAAATTTATGAATGAAAGCTTTATAATTTTTTATAGATAACAAGTTGACTTACTATAACACAAAATTCATCTATTTTGTATTTTTAAATGTATTGACGATAATCTTTATTGATTCTTCTTTTCACACTTTTAAAGAAATTATCACATCTATTCATATATCTATCTAGTTGTACTTTTTATCTTTTAATAATTTCTCATTGCGGATCATAATCTGATAGTTAATAAAAATAACAAATCCTTAGTTGCAGAAGATCATGAGATATTGAACATCAAAAGTAGCAAATTGATCTTCAATCTGAGAATTTTTAGTTTTTAATATTATCTCTCTGCCACTACATTAAATCACACAAAACATTAATAATAAATCATAAGTGAATTCAGTAACCATTCAGCCCCTGCTTGCTTTTTTTTTTTGTTTGTTTGTTTGTTTGTTTGTTTTTAATATGAGCATGCTGCAAAAGACTATAAAAAAACCCTAAATAATTTAGCACCAGTAAATTGTATAATAAAAATATTTTTGGCCAATAAAATAATAATAATCATCGCTTGGAAACTATTTATTTTATGTAGTCTGTTGTGTTTGGCTGCATTGCAGGGTTCAGACTCAAACCAACAGTAATATCAAAAAAATATGATACACAGAATAGAGTTGTATGTAGATAAATATAGTTAATACTGTGCTGGTCATGTCAAATGACTGGACTGACTTCCAGCTGTATATATTGGCTTGCCTCATGAGTTC
Source organism: Epiperipatus broadwayi (assembly GCA_028023455.1). Lineage (NCBI taxonomy): Eukaryota > Metazoa > Onychophora > Udeonychophora > Euonychophora > Peripatidae > Epiperipatus > Epiperipatus broadwayi. The sequence goes on along the minus strand of JAQFVV010006219.1, from coordinate 11,128,183 downwards.
TAGTTTTAACACTTCCGGCTGTACTGGACAGCTTGCCTTGAATTTGTTAAATGACTCTTCCAGCTGCTTTAGACAGCTTGCCTAGAGTCTGCCATAGTTGTAGTAGCTTCCAGTTCTATCACGGACTTGCCTCATAGTAGAAATATCTTCGCTATTGGAAGTGGTTTCAATGGAGAGCACATTCAGTCATTCAGATAGACAAACGCTTTTTTTTTAAGAGCCATATTGTCGTTTAGGTTAGGCAGATGTTCTCTGGGTTGCCTCCAAAAAGGCTGACTACTTATTACCAGATCCCTCCTTTGCTGGCTGTAATTGGATTCAGAAAGCCTAACCAATGGTAGGATTTTATACACATGTTTACTCATTGTTATATTTATGTTTCAACCTTTTGGTTATCCACACACATTGGTTATGGCAATATGTGCTCAATCCGATCAGATAAGAAAGGAATCTGGACTAGTCCACTTCTGAAGGTGAGGTCAGATATAATAGTAGTCATATAGTTTTAATAGTGATAAATCTGTTATTTTTATTGGCCAAAGTTTTTGGTAAAACTTTATTACTTTATTTATGAAAAGTCTGAAAATTTATACAGTCACAGAGGGGCAAATTGGAGTTTTTACAGCTATATTTTTATCATTTTCAACAACTTTACAATCATCAATAGTAGGGCTTCTAATGAGAAATATAAAGTTACCAGCAAATTTTACAAATAGCATCACATGATCACCATTTCTTATGCTTGCTCTTAACTGTTATTAAAACAGGCAAAACTCTCTATACATATTGGCACTCAGTGCAAGCCAGAGTTATCAATGGATGCCAGAAGGCTTGTGCATAAAATTCCCATCTTGTGCCTACTCATCCGATAATCCCAGATTAGTTTCTGGCTTGTGGCCTTCATCAGTGAAGAGCCTTGGATCTGAGAGCACTGCACCTAGATGCTAGGATCTAATGCAATCCTCCAGCAGCCACCTTTTATCTCTACTTAACTACAAAAGTATGAGACTTAAATTGAAAACACTATAATATTTTCAATTCAAGCTCATCATCCAAGATGTATAGGTACTAAACTGAGTTCAGACCTATATGACTATATAAGCTGATGAGCTCATAGTTTTGTAGTTAAGTAGAGATAAAAAGTGGCTACTGGAGGGGGATGCATTAGATCCTAAGATGTAGGTGCAGTGCTCTCAGATTTGATGAAGGCCACAAGCCAGAAACTAGTCTGTGGATATTGAATGAGTAGGCACTAGATGGGAATTTTATACTCAAGCTTTCTGGCATCCATTGATTACTCTGGCTTGCACTGAGTGGCAATATGTATAGAGAGTTTTGTCTGTTTTAATTAAATTTTACAAATGTATGTACTAAATGTTTATGGTTGCCACTATCAAGAAATAGATTCCAAGTCTGCCAAAGTAAATTCTTGTTCTACATTTATTGGAAACAAAGTCTATTTGCATCTTTATATTCATTCCATTTACTAATTTAGCTTTTATTGATTTAATCTTTATCTTTTTATGGCTATGCTCTGCTTATGATATCTTTATCTTTTAGGGTATAAATCTAGATAAATTCATATATGAAACACTTTTATTGCATTTCTTTCTCATTTCATAAGGAATATTTACTTTTAAGTGCTATGTGATCTCTAGCTTGCCTTGTTTTATGTTGCTTTGTGTTATAGTAAGATACAGAGCTAACATTTATTTTCAGCTTTATTTGATTTATTTTTGAATATTTTAAACATTTTTTTAATGTCTGATTTTTCTCTTTCAACCCACCCCTCTTGGAAATATTTTGTCTGTCCCACATAGTTTAGCACAGAAGTAAGTGGAAGGTTCAAAAACCAGAGATTTCTGGATAATTCACATCTTACAAGTGTAAAAAAAATTTATCTTAATTTTCTTAGTTGAATGTGACTATTGAGTTTAGCATGTTGGTTTATTTTTTAGTTTTTTATTATTTAACATAAATAATTGGCTATATCAGAACCTGATTGTTCTCCATTACTTTTAAAGTTAGCTCTTCTTTTTAGATCTTATATGAATATTTTCTAATCTATTTCTTCAAAGGCTGTAGATTTTTCAGGAATTGCTAATGTTTTCTACTTCTAATTTATGGCTCTTTTAATATTATGAAGTTCTTATTTTGTTCTGAAGGCATACCCAAAATTTATTTTCTTCACTATCATCAACAAATTTTGTTCTTGGCAGTTTTAGTTTCCTATATTATGAACAATTGTTCATTTTGACTAATGTGTGCTCACATACTTCAACTGCTTTTTTAAAAACTATGGCTGTATTATATTCTCTGCTTTGTGATTTTTTGATTTCACTATCAAAAAAAAAATTATATTTTAATTAATTTTTTCTTTTTCTGGAAAAAGTAGGAAGAATTAGCATTAGTTATAAAATGATTTAAATTTTAACTGTATTACTCTTTACATTTATTATTTTAAATATTAATCCCCATTTTTATTCTAAATTAATTTTGATTTCTTTTATAGCATTTCTTTTAATCACATTATCTGTTAATTTTATTATAAAATGGTCAGTCTACTTTTAATCAATATTTTACATATTCTATTAAACTACATATATGTACGTGTATACTTTAATAGATTTTAGATGATTTTAAGCAGAAGAAAAGGATTACTTCCAGATTTTTAATATGGCTGGCAAATATCACGTGGCATATATCAGAGAAGTAATTTAATTTTTTTTCCAAATTATTTTGATCCTGGCTCTCTTAATGATCAGAATATTTGAGATGGGTGAACAAAATACAGTAGTTTTGATACTATCCAGAAGTTATTGATCATCATATTTGATGATAGCAAGGCCATCAAAAAGATACTGATCTGTGCCTTTGGTACATCTTATCAAATTTAAATTTAGTCACCAATATTATTTTTACTAATGTCCTGCTAGTCTGTTTCCATACCACTTATATATCTTGCATTTGATGTATGCAAGATGATTTCAAACTCATCTAAATGTTTTATAGTAACATTGTATACATCGTACCTACTTATTCATTTAGAAAGTGACATTTTAAAAATGTAAATAATTTCAGGATGATGATCAAGATAAGAAACTTACAAGTGGAAATAATTCAGCCCTTGGTAAGTTTTTATAATTTGTAAAATAATTAGAATCATTGAATAATTTAATTGAATTTTTTTTTATATAGGTTAATGATATTAGTTGTTTTTTTAGATGTATTTAACTCTTGTTTTTTGCTGTTGTTTTTTTTTTTGTTTTTGTTTTTTTTTTTTTTGGAAAGTATACACTACATTTTAAAAGCCATTCTTTGAAGTTTTAATTAAAGAGAAATAACTTTAATCTATATTACAAAAGCATAAATGAATAAAGTTATATAGCTCAAGAAAAAAGTCTCAAAACGGGTAATAAAATTTGTTGCTTGATAGCTATCTATGCATGATCTGCAGTTCAAATCTGAGTGAAATTTGGAGATTTTCTCAGATTTTTAAAGAAATAAGAGTAGGTTTGTTTCAGATAGAATTCTGTAGCTTTGTAATATTGGTAATAACTTTTTTTTTTACTTGGACTATAAAGATATCTGATAATATCAGATCACATTAATGTTATTGCTCTGACTGAAGAGAAAAACATGAGTAACATACAACCTTCACTACTGGTAAGATTTTTTTTAAATTTGCATATTGTTTTCTCTTTCTCTTTTTTACTAAATATATACCCTATAAATATCTAGATAATGTTAGCCTGAAGTCAGAGATCTCTGATTAATCTGGGCCAATTATATTCTTACAAGTACTAGGTTCATAATTTATCGTAATTTTTTAAATTTCTACCTGCGATTTTTTCAGTTACAAATTAAGCTTAATAAAATCTTAATTCCTAATGGAATTGAATCATTTGTGAACTTAATGTTATAAAAATAAGACATATTTATGGTTTTTTTTTTTTTTTTGTAAGAACAGGTAAGAAAGATATAATAATTATTACCTAAGAATCTGCTTTATAAAAGTGTTTCTGAAAACAATTAGTATTGCAAAATAAAGATATAGAATCCATACTCATTTTTTAACCTTGTTTTTAAATAAGTAAGCAATAGAATAATTGCACTAATAAAAGTAAAATGTTCTCAAATTATTTTTTATGATTTCTGTAGTAATTTCTATAACTATCATTACATGAGGCAAAAGTGATGAATTGTTTGCTTAGACAGTCACATGACATTGGAATTTTAAATCAGGAATCTTTTAAGTCTTGAATCCATTAAATTACAAATGAGAGAAAATATTATAAAACAGATTATAACAATTAAAAATAGTGAATGTGCACTCTATGTTAGATGCTTATTAAGAGATCAAATTTAATGTTAATGCATCAAACTGCACAACTACCATCAGCTAATGGATATCGAAGAAGATACTTTCAGTCATACTGGGATTGCTTTCATTCATTATTATTAGTTATTATAATTTTATATTTTTTTTTATTTGTTAATTAATTGTACTATTACTATTTATTATTATATTTCTTCTTGTGATTTTTTACTGCTTTTGTGAAAATGTATTTGTTAATTGTGAAGATTTATTGTTGTAATTTTTAATCAATTTGAGATACAACTTATTACTTTTTTTATGTTTTAAAAGTTGTAAAATGGTTGTAGAATGTGTCTCACTATTATCTTATAATTTTTTTTGTCTTCCTGTAAATATACTTTTATTTTGAATCTGTAAATAATTTAGATATCTAAAGTATGAACAACAATGAAAATCATTGAATGAAAGGACTTTGTAGAATAATAGTTAGGATGTAGAAGCATTTTTGAATTCAATTCAGCAAATCAGTTTTTCAAATAGCTGAGGAAATGCCAAATGATTGCATGATTTTTCAATAGCTAATATAGAAAGCAAAGTTTAAATCAACAATAAAAAAGATATTGAGTTATAAAAAACAATATTTTCCAAAAATGTTAATCTCCATAAAATGATATTTGGAAACAACTAGATAAAATTCATAGACTAGATAAAACAATATTTCTTCAAAGACATTATCTTTATATCGAACTATCTTATATTAAATGGGACATATTGGATTTTGTGAAGTTAAAAGAAAAGGTGAAGAGACAATTGATTTAAAAAGTGGACATGTACTCTAATATAAAGGCACAAATATTGGAAATACAAGTGGAGTAGGATTCATTATAAATAAAAAGTGGATGAATAACATTGTGGAGATTGATGGTGTATCGGACAGAGTGGAAAGATTAGTTATACAACTTAATAACAGAGACCAAATGCAGATGATTCAGGTTTATGCCCCAACAAGTTCTCATAGTGATGAAGTAGCAGAAGATTTTTATATAAATGTACAAAAGGTTTTTGATCAGAGTAAACAACATTTTAAAATTGTTATGGGAGACATTAATGTTACAATTTGTAAACAAATGAAAGATGAAAGGGTTATAGGTAATTTTGGTTATGGTAATAGAAATGAGAGAGGTCATAGACTTGTGGAGTTTGCAGGAAAAAAAAAACTTTATATTATGAATTCTTTTTTTTTTTTTTTTGTGAAAAATGTTAAAAGGAAATGGACATGGAAGCATTCCAATGAAGGTACAGCAGAATTGGATTATATTTTGACTAACAGAAAATACACATTTCAAGATTGTAAAGTTCTTAATAAATTTAACACAGGAGTGATCATCTATTAGTAAGATGTAAGATATGTATTAATGCAAAACTAGAGAGACAAATATTATTAAGTAAAACAATATTTACAGTTGATATTCCTAATTTTCAGAACATTCTAATGAATTTAAGTTAGAACTTACAAATCGGTTTCAAGTATTAATAGATTTTGAACATGATTCAGATTTGAATGAAATTAATATGAAAATAATTGATACACTTTTAAAAACTGCAACAAAATTAATTGGTAGAAAAAAGCAGCAATCGAGCAATAAAATTTCTAATGAGACTAGAGAATTATGAAGAAAAGAAGTAATATGAAGATATACAAAAATGATGCATTAAAAAGGATTGAATATCTTGAATTTTGTAAAATGGTGCTGAAAAGAGTTGAAAATCATATAAGAAAGTATAACTGTGAACTAGCAAGGAAAGCTGTAGAAGAGAATAAAAGTCTCAAGAGTGTAAAACAATATTTTAGTATTGGTTGGAAATTTATATCTGCAATAAGGAAAAAAGATGGAACTATTACTAAAAAGAGAGATGACATCATGAAATGGGTAGAAGACTTCTATCAAAAATTATATAGTAATAAAGACCTCCTATATCTATTATATCTTCTGAATTACCTAGAATTTTAAATGAAGAAGTGAAACATGCAATTAAATTTATGAAGAAAGGAAAGGCTCCAGGTAATGATGGAATTATAATTGATATATTAAAAGAAGCAGGTGAAGCAATAGAAAAAATGTTAGCAAAGTTATATACCAAATGTCTAAGTGATAAAGATGTATCAGATGATGGGAAGAATGCAGTATTAATATTAATATTTAAAACAGGTGATAAAGAAGATATTAGAAATTACAGATGTATCAGCCTTTTATCAGTTTTATAAAAAAATTTTACCAAGATAATTACAACTCATTTACAGAGAACATTGGATTTCCATCAACCAAGAGAACAAGCTGGATTTAAAAGTGGTTTTAGTACAGTAGATCATATCCAGATATTGAGAGAAGTTACAGAAAGGACAAATGAATATGAGTTGCCATTATGCTTTGAATTTGTAGATTATGAAAAGCATTTGATTTTATAAATATTTCTTCAGTGATTAAAGCAGTGGATCATCAAGATATAGATCCAGGATATTGTTATATTTTAAAGAGTATTTATAAAAATGCAACAGCAACAATTAGGTTGCATAATGATACTAGGAAAGTCAACATTGAGAAGGGTGTAAGACAGGGTGATTCCATATCTCCAAAACTTTTTACAGCAGTGCTGCAAGAAGTATTTTGTGAATTAAAATGGGAATCTAAAGGAGTGAAAGTAAATGGAGATTATTTAAGTCATTTAGATTTTGCAGATGATGTAGTTGTTTTTGCAATTAATACTTTAGAGCTGCAGGAAATGTTGCAGGAGTTATCAGATGAAAGTAGGACTAAAGATAAATGTTAAAAAGACTAAAATAATGTGCAATGGATTTTCTCGAAATATGAAAATAAAGATTGATTATGATGAATTAGAAGAAGTTAACAGCTACAAATATCTTGATCAGATTATTAATACAGATGAAAACATAATGGATGAAATTAATCATAGAAATAAATTTGGTTGGAGTGCTTTTGGTAGAAATAACTTGATACTAAAAGGACATATGCCTATATGTTTGAAAAGAAAGGTTTTTAATAAATATGTTTTACCAGTTCTTACTTATGGATCTGAGACTTGGATACTTAATAGAAGAGCAATACAGAGACTTCAGACTACTCAAAGAAATATGGAGAGATGCATGTTAGGAGTAACAAGAAGAGATTGAAAATGCAATAAATGGGTAAGAGAACAAACATGTGTTATTGAACTCATTGAAAAAATTAAAGACTGAAGTGGAGTTGGGCTGAACATATTGCTAGAAGAGATGATAATAGGTGGACAATTGAAATCTTAAACTGGATTCTAAGAGATTGTAAAAGATCCAGAAAGATACCACATGTGAGATGGATGAATGAAATAAGAAAGTGGGCAGGGGTGATGTGGTGAAGAGAAGCTACAGATTGGAGAAGATGGTTTGAACTTGGAAAGACCTTCATTCTTCAGTGGATTGATAATGATTGATGATGATGATAATATATATGTATGTATGCATGTGTAACAATTTATATTTGGAATATTCAACTTAGAGTAAAGCCAACCAAATATTTACAAAACCTTCCACAAAAATTGTTATTTCTGACTTTTTGTCAGTGTAAGAAATGCCATTTGATGAAGGTTTAGAATATTATTGCTTTTGTTCACCCTAATAATTAGATAACTAATTTAGTTGGCTATGGTTTAACTACTGCAATATATATATATATATTGTAAATTCTTGGCTGTCTAGAAAAATGTCCAAGTTCTATATTCAAATTCAGGTTGTGAGCATGTTGGACAGATGTATATTTGCCTAAATTCTATTTTTTAAAAAAATTCCAATATACAACAATCACTTGGTGAATGTTTTCAAATAGAATGAAGGATTCTGCATTTTTAATTCCAAAAATTTTAATCTTCTTGCAGGTGATGTTCACAAGTATCAACTTTGAAGATAATTTCACTGGATTCAAAGCACTCTCCAATTTTGGAGTGTTTTTGTGTATTTTTGTCTCTTATAATATTTCAAAAGATTATATGTTCAAAGAACCATAGCAGTGGTAGACGTTTGATCACACTCTTTGTTGATACATAAACAAATAATATGTTAAAATCTATGTCTATTCAGACAAGCTACATAAAACATATATTTAAATAGAAGCTTGAGTAAGTTGTCTACGTTAAGAAATGTATGTAGTTGGCAATAGTTGTGTTTGTAAGTCATTTTATAAAACCCATGTCTAAGTGATAATCCTTCAATAATTTTTGTTGATTTTAGATGTATATTTTTTTTAATTTACAGATCTTTTTCAGAGCCTAACTTCAAAATCATATCAGCAACTTCTTGAGGAAGGTTAGGTTTTCAGCATGCAGTTTTTTAAAGATCATTATTTGTCATTTGTAATGACTTTTAAAATTTTTATAATATATTTTTTGTTGTTATTAAATTAATTTTGTTCTAATTTTTGTGTGTGTGTGTGTGTTATTTTATCTGCACGAAAATGTGTTTGAGTTTGCAATATGTTTGCATGTATAAATATAATCCATTATATGATTTTGAAATATTAATGAGGTAAAACTTATAATATATGAATGAGAACATTGAAGTGTCTGTCCTTTACTTTGGTTTTACTAAAATAAGATTTGAGATTATCTATATATAGTCATTACAATATCAGGACTATAAGATCAATTTCAAGGGAGTTCCCTTCATCATATGTATCATGCTCTTAAACATCACTAATAGAAATAAGATTAGACTAAAATCTTATAAAAAAAATCTTATTTAATAATTGTGTATGTTTTATCTCTCATTATTTCAAATTAAATAAATATAATCAGATTTCTGTAAAATAATACTAAGGATTAATTAATATTTACTAAGGCTGTACCTTAGGAATAAGCGTCTGAAAAATTTGAAGGTAGGGACCTCTACAGGTCTTAAACACAAGCTTACGCTATGAAGAAAAGAGGGAATTCCTAGAGGGAATCCCTTCCTTACTTCAACCTACTTTTATATATGAATAGGTGAAGCTGAAGTGGTTAGATCTAAGAGTGTGAAGCTATTCAATACTTCACTAATTAAGTCCACAATTCTTATAATACATTAATACTCGTGAAATCTTATGCTTACGCTATGAAGAAAAGAGGGAATCCCTAGAGAGAATCCCTTCCTTACTTCAACCTACTTTTATATATGAATAGGTGAAGCTGAAGTGGTTAGATCTAAGAGTGTGAAGCTATTCAATACTTCACTAATTAAGTCCACAATTCTTATAATACATTAATACTCGCGAAATCTTACGCTTACGCTATGAAGAAAAGAGGGAATCCCTAGAAGAAATCCCTTCCTTACTTCAACCTACTTTTATATATGAATAGGTGAAGCTGAAGTGGTTAGATCTAAGAGTGTGAAGCTATTCAATACTTCACTAATTAAGTCCACAATTCACGAGTATTAATGTATATAAACATTGTGGACTTAATTAGTGAAGTATTGAATAGCTTCACACTCTTAGATCTAACCACTTCAGCTTCACCTATTCATATATAAAAGTAGGTTGAAGTAAGGAAGGGATTCCCTCTAGGGATTCCCTCTTTTCTTCATAGTGTAAGCTTGTGTTTAAGATCTGTAGAGGTCCCTACCTTCGAATTTTTCAGACGCTTATTCCTAAGGTATAGCCTTAGTAAATATTACTTAATATAATAATGTGCATTTAATAAAATTTATAATTACTAAGGATTAATGTGATTTGTAATTAGTAATGTTAAGAACTTGATCTAGTGATGTCGAGGATTCTTTCAAAATGGGTACTGTCAGCCTTACATTGTCATGGTTTACTATCACATATATTATCCTATATCTTATTTCATAGTGTATTGAGAAAAGAATGATCAATTCTTTAAAATCGTATATATATTATATCCAGCAAAATTGTTTTTTGATTTAATTTTTTTATAGAATGATTACAATATGTAACCGATGTTGATTTTTTGTTTTGTAACCCCAAAACTTTTTTTTATTTTGAGAGTAAAAAAGTTTATAAGTAGTACTTTTATTTATATATAGATGGCAGTAAGAATCAGACCAATGACGATGACCAGATAGAAGAATGCTCGTTGTGTTGGAAGGTTGATTGAAATTAAATCAATTAAACGCTATAGAATTTACAATCTACAGAAGAGATTCCTTTTTGGTTTTTTAATCTGAAAGCAGAAATTAAAGTTGTATCTGTAGTCATAGGCACACTAATTAAAATATATTGAACCATCTCTAAAAACATTTTGAGATGTGGAATCCAATACATAATAATTGTCCATGCCACTTTATAATTTACATTAAATAAATTTATGAAATCATAAAATAGTTTTGATAATTCACCTTATATATAACACCAAATGTTTTTGTAGTCTGCATATATATCGCATATTACATTAGATTAATTTTAACAACCTTCTAAATAAATTATTTTTAGTATATAACACTGAGAATATATAATAATATTTATGTATAATTTTCAAAAACTCATATCATAAGAATCCTTTAGAAGTCAATCTTTAAAGAGTAATTTTAAAAGCTTATAAACAAACTCACTTGTATCACTATAACCTATTTATCAGATAAAAAAATGAATCTATTTTTATTGGTTTCACCATTTCTGTATTATTAGAATGACTGAAACATTATATTTGCAGTAATCTTAGCAATACCTTGGTCTAACCAACCAACAATTTCTGATAACAATGTAGATATAAATTTTATTAATTTTATTTTAGTAATACCTTGTAAATAAACATTGAGTATTAAATATGTAGCACTCGGAATATATAATAATATTTATGAAATAGTAATTTTCACATTTTCAAATCCTTTAAATTCAGTCTTTCTAGAATCTATTTCAATATTTCTATATAAATGGGAAAGTTTGTTTGTTGTGACTTTATAACTCAACAAATATTGCACCAATCTTGAAGAATAGCATAGAATTTTACTAGCATATAAATTTTTGTTTTAATTATTTAAAAAAAATTGGAATTTGCAAAAAAAAAATGCATGGAAAATCTATATCATAATTGTTTTTAAATAGCATCATTAAAATACAAAAAGGTGGCAGCACTGATTAAAAGATTGGAAACCTTTTTAAATGAAAAGTATAGTTTTTTGTAAAGCAAGGTAAAATTTGATTTTGTACATATATTTTTAATTAACTAAATTGTGTTTGCACCACATATTTAATGACAATTTTGATCAGTTATAATAATGACTTTGATTAATTTTTAGGATTTTAGTTTTAAATATATGTTTAACATGTATTAATTTAATATTTTAAATGGCACAGGTACAGCAAGAGAAGTACTGCTGGATTTGATAAACTTTTACTATGAAATTGTTAAACATTTAAGGATGTCAGTTTAATTATATTTAACACATGAAAAAATGAATTTTAAAATGTCACAGGTACAGCAAGAGAATTATTTAATTTCATAAACTTTTAGCATTTCCCTTTAAGTATATTCTCATGTGATAAAATAAGTTTTAAATATATTTAATTAACATGTGAGAAACAAATTTTTAAAATGGCATGGGCTTTGGTTGATTTTAAAAATATTAATCTTCATTAATTTGCTAAAATACTAATATAGATATGATAATAAAAAAATTGGCTAAATATAAGAAATAAAAAAAATAAGTGTGAGAGTAGGCTCCTATTATTTATCTTCGAAAAAATGTCAACTCACAATAAATAAATTTAAAAATGCTAACTTTTCAACAATATTGAAAAAAAAAAATTTTTTTTCTAGCTTTTATTTATCTATAATCTATTCTTTATATATATATATAAATATAAGCTATGAATTTTTATTTTATGGAATTTACCTGAATCTAAACCATAAATCAATAAATATAACCTTCCCATTATTTATATTCCAAAAACTGTCAATTTGCAATAATTTTTAAAAAGCTGACTTTTCTACAGCTCTTTGTAAATTACTTGAAACAATATTAAAAATTATCAAATGCAATAAATTATTTCCCTTCCAAAAATAATAGCAGTACATGTATTTATTAAGTGCTTTATAAATTATATATTTTAAACAATATTAAAAGTTATTCAATACAATATTTTAAAGAATTCTTAAAATATTTTTTTATTACTCCTTACATATATAGTACATGCTAATATCTTATAATTTTGATGGTGAATAGTTAAAGTATATTATTATACAATACATGCATTGATTCAATAGTAGCACTTCAGGCAACTTGGACACCTATATTACAATTACTGCTATTGTCAATAATAATATTTATTAATGAAGTTTATTAATCTAATCATACACTAGTATGAAAATGAATAAATAGTTAAGTACTTATGTCAATGCATAAGGAAAAACAACTATGTCATAAATTTATAGTATTTTAGTTAGGAATAGAGACATCAAGATATGACCCTGGAGATTTAGAAAGTCATACCTCCCCTGTCCATATGTCAACCCAATGATAATTATTAGTTAAATTTAAAATGCATGATTATATTCAAGAGAGAGACAAATACATATCATAAGTATATATGTATTACAAATAGAATACCAGAAACTGTATCTCTTGAAAATTAATTACTATATATAAATGAATATTGTGCAATTATTTAAATTATATAATATTCAATTGTATTTACTAACACAGAGATTGTATTAGAAATGTATGATTTTGATCATTAGAATATAATTTAATAATAAAACTCTTGAAAAAAAATGGATATTCAAACTTCTAAATAGCATGCCAGAAACAAGTTCCATGAAATTAATTACTATTTGTAATTAATCAATTTTGTTACATATTCTTGTGTTTTGATATGTTTTGGATATTTTATATATATCAGAGAGAGTGCTTAATAATTAATAATATTAATTAAGTTATCACATGAGAAATATATTACAGTTTATAAACATTGTGCTATATAAAAATGATTTATTTACATACATTAAAGTAAAATAGTAAAATTTGATTATTCAGTAGTGTAATTGATTATAAAAAATTAAATTTTTTGTGCTATTGTTGTTGATAACTCATGTATTATTATTTTATTTAAATAGCATATAAATATAGAAGCTACAGAAGCAGCTACACATTGCATTATATTACTTTATTTTATTAACATGAGTGAAGCTGCAGATACAGCTAGTTACTTTAATAAATTTGCAAATTATCTGATTAGCATATTATATTATTTCAAGAAGGTATTTGTAAATTTAGTTTTTGTATTTTAATTACTCCATAAATATTATTACATGTTCTTGGTGCTAAATATATAATAGTTACTGATTATAAGTTTGTTAAAATTTAGAATTAATATCAGCATAATTATTGGCTAATTAGGCCAAGACTTTGCTAAGATCACCAATAATATATTTTACCGTTTTGAAATATCCAATGTTGATCTAATGCCCCTGTAAAAGCTTAGTGAAAGCAGATAAAAACAGATTCATTATTCATCTGAGTAATAGATAACAGTGATATAAAAGGATTTTATTTACATTTTATTAAAATCACTTTGCAAAGACTGACTCTAGTATATAATTTCACAAATTATAAGTATATATATATATATAGCTAAGCTAGGAAATTATAGCATATTTTTGCTCTGATTTGTTGGATTCAGTTATTTGTATATATTGATTTAGAATAGACCTGCTTCATCTTTTTGCATACCTGGCTTATTTTTATTAGTAGATCTACTCTAGGGGAAAAATACATTGTTAGAATCTGATTTCAGTGATTATTAAATATATCGAAATGTGAACATGTATAATGAAATGAAATTAAAAATTATAATTTTTAATGAGATTTTTGATACTATACAAATAAATTTAGTAATTTTTTTTTACAATTTGTATTATAGAATGAAATAGGTAATTGTAAGCAACTGATCAAGGTGTATGTTTATTAAAGAATTTGTGATTTTACCATATAGAAGCAAAACAATATATTTTTTGTATGCAATATTTTTATCACAATAATAATAATAAAAAAGATCTACCAAAACACATGTTGCAATTTAAACAATTGAGTCTGTAAATTGTATAGGGCATGTATTTCAGGTCTTTTGATATAGTTGATTCCATTGGTTGTTAGTAAGACATTAGTATGAAATGACTTTGATTTTTTGTTGTAATAGTAGTCACAAAAGATCCATGTCAATGTTTAATTTAATTCTTTTTATATAGAACTATATTCTTTAAATTCTGAAAGACATGCATCTATTAGGTACGTGAAAGAGGTAGAAATTTTGTAATTTTTTTGTTTATGAATGGGAGGGAAAAGGATATAAATTAGGACTGAAAAAATAATTAGGTAATTAGGAATAAAAAGTAGATAAGTCATTATAGCATATAAAGCTTTTTGAGGTGAAAAGTGTTTTAACTTGGGTAATAATGTTTCTGCACATATAACTTATCCACAGAAACTTTGTTTAAGGGGAAGCAATTTTATATCACATAATATTATCAATGATTGTACAGACTAAGATTTTTTGGGAAATATTTGAATGTTAACATCGTTAAATGCTCTTTGGAAGTCTTTTTTGAATTCTGATTCGATCAGTGAGATAATTGTCCTCAATATATTTGATAACTTTATGAAATGTATCACATAGAATATGCGGATTGAAATAATTACAGAGAATAAGATAACACTCATATTGTCGCAGATCAATTTACAATTGAGTTTAATTTGTTGAATAATTTCATTGAAAATTAAAGACTTAAAAAGCAATCTCTTTATATTATTAAGCCAATTTTTATTATTATTAATTGACTATATGTATAATTACAAGGTTAAATTGACTATCTATAAGAATGATTTGTTTATCCACAAACACAGAGGGGGAACAATTTCTTAATGCATAAAAGGAAGCTGCATTTAAAACACTTATGCATCATTTCACCATAAATCTGCATGTTACAATTCAAGGTTGAATGGGATGAAAGTGAGCAAACATCTAATTACCACCTCAGTAAACAACAAGTTCTTTTTTTATATCATTAATAGTTAACTGATAATCAATCAGAATACATTTTCCTTTTTAATTACATCCCTCACCTAAGTGCAGTCATTTATTAGAGATCAAATTTAACATCAATCATGTTGCAGTTGGAGAAAATGTAGAAATGATTTTTGTGTTAGCATATTTTATTGAGATGTTGGAAATAGAATATAATTAATTAAAATAACTGATGTATTGTTAGTATACTTCAGAAATATAGTACATCAAATAATACCATTAGAAAGTTGGTAAAAATGGATTTTACATTTACTGCCATGATGATAGGTTTTATTTTATCGATTATATGATTTTTAAGATGGTCTAAAGCAACAATGGTGTTCAAAGAGCAATCATACAAGCATATAGTATTATGTGATAAAAAATTAAAGAAAAAATCTTTAACCAAGACTGTAATGTGATAAATTGTTTTTCTTGCATTGATGAATTTGTATTTTTTAATGAAGAAATCAAAATTTTAATCTAGAGAGCTATCCTGTTCAATAATTATAACTTAATCAGGAATGAATTTGGTCTTTTAAACCTTTTTATTCTTTAAAGCAGTAGCAAAATTTTCCCACATAATAGTGCCACCTAGTGCAAGCTGCAATAATCAATAGATGCAGAAGATTGAACATTGTAATCCCTATCCAGTATTTTCCCATCCAATATCACTAAAATTAGTTACTATCTTATGGCTTTATCAGTGAGGAACCTGAATCTGGGACCAATGCACCTGGATCTTTGGTTCTAATGCACCCATTATTTATTTTTTTGCTTAACTATAAAGCAATCAATCCAAAGTGGCACTAATGTTTTTAATTCAAGCTAATTTGTCTTTATGTGAAATCATTTCAGCATTTACATATTTTGGTTTCTAATTTTTTTACATAGCTATAGCCACTTTTATCTTTTGGCTAGGATTAGTATTAAACCATTAAAACATCACATAATCACCTTTTCTTTACACTTATACTAACTGTTAAAACAGTAGCAATTTTTTTCACACATTAATGCCACCTAGTGCAAGCTCTAATCATCAATAGATCTTAGAAGATTGTGCATCATAATCTCTTATTAAATGTTTTCCCATCAAATATCCCCCAGAGCCTAGACTCCTCACTGATGAAAGCCATAAGCTAGAAATTGGTTTGAGGATAATGGATGAGAAAGCACTGGATAGAGACTATGATATGTAACCTTCTAGCATCTATTGATTACTAGAGATTACACTAATTGGCATTATTGTATGAGTGAGGGATAATTTGCTACAGTTATAACAGCTTTTGTAAGCGTAAAGAACGAAAAAATGATCATGGGATGTTTTAGTGGTTTAATACCAATTCTAGTCAAAGAATAAAAATGACTATGGTTATTAAAAAAACCAGATACCAAAAATATGTAAATACTGAACTGTTTTCAGATTTGTATAATTATATAAATAAATTATCTTGGATTGAAAACATTATTATGTTTTCAGTTTAGGCTGATAGCTTCATAGTTAAACAAAGAGGTATGAGGTGGATGCATTAGACCCAAGGTTTCATATATCCTGTTCTCAGATCCAAGACTCTCATTTATGTTAGTCTGGAGATATTGGATGGGGAAACTCTGGATAGAGATTGTGCAAAATGTTTTAGCATCTATTGATTATTTGAGATTGCATCTGGATAACACTATTGTATGGGAAAATTTTTCACTGCTGTTTTGATAGTTTGTATAAACATAAAGAGAAAATGATTATGTGATCTTTTAATCTTTATTCCTTATATTATTGTCAGAAATTATTTTTTCAATAGAGTTTTTTTATTTTTGAAACTAAATGTCAGAAGGGTTGTGTGCCTTTAATAATTGAGTCCAATTCATCAAGTGGAATATCTCCCTGCTTGAGTGATTGGTGTTAATTCTCATCTAATGATTAATGATGTAAGAAAGATTTTGTTTGGCGATATGCTGATGGACATTTATCACACTTCCATTTCATCCATACACAAAGTTTTTTATGTTGGCAGGATATATAAAATTGTTTTAATATGTATTCTCTTTCCACAATAAACTACTTGTGCAACATTCTCTATCTGAATAAATACCATGGCTATTTATATTAGAATTAAATCAGTATATGATTCATACATTTTGTCAATATCAAGATTTGCTTTGTTATTATATAAATTATTAAAGTACACTTCAAATAGTTCAGGTGTAATTATTTGAGACCATGACTGATTATTTGCCCAAAAATATATCCTAGCTTATGTACTTATCTATGAAAAATGTTACTAAAATAATAAATAAAATAGAACATCTGATGTAGATTGGTGCAGAGAAACCTATCAAAGATTTATGGTATAAGGAATTATAGGTATTTTACATACTTCAGACTTCCATCTGAATTCAAATCTGTTAGGTTTAATAATCTATTTGACATGATAAATGTCATTTTTTAAATGATTGGCTAGTAAATATTTTTGAAAGCATTAGGAAGTATCTGCTAATTTATACTCATCAGTATCAATCGTGATGATTTGGTTCAGATTTTTGTCTCTTTTGTTTTAACTTTTACTTTAAATGGGCACAACTAAGTATTTCTTTTAAGATTATATAACATTTGTTTTTTAACTCTCAT